>VWZV01013688.1:0-13812 GCA_013397155.1 Irena cyanogastra | reverse complement strand
TAGCACAAACCCGGAGCAATGGCGGAGTTGTGGTGGGGGTTGGACAGTAGCAGTCTGGCTCCCGAACGCAGTAAAAGACTCCTCGGGCTTTTCTCACCGGCGCTGGCCAGTCCTCTGGATCCGGGCTGTGTGCAGGGCAGGGGCAGCCCCTTGGTGGGAAATGAGGGCGGTCCCGGGCCCTGACGGGGCATGCACTGGTTAGGGGCTTCCCAACAGCAGAGTAGAAATAGAAGCCCTGCCTGCACGCTCAGTCGCAGTGCTGAAACAAAAAAAAAAACAAACAACAAAAAACAAAAAAACAAAACAAAACAAAAAATCAAAACAAAAATAAGCAGGCCAAACCCACAGAAACAACAGGATCCCTGGTCAGAGATACTAGCTGCTGGTGTCCAGTCAAAACTCTTGCCGGAAGAGAAGAGACTGCCTCTCTCCCTGCCCCCAACTCCCCCCTGGAAACCCCAGCTCAACTTCCATTCATCGCGACAGTCCCGGAGCCAGGGAGGATGGGGTGTGGGCCAGGGACAGCCAAAACCACTACAGGCACAAAAGAAAACAAAACAAATCAAAGACCTCAAAAATGTGATGGAATAATAAACCATCCCCAAGACACATGGCAACATCTAGATTGTCCTTTTCAGTGCTTTGGGCTATGATGCAGCAGGGACTCTAGAGACATCCCCAGATCTCTCAGCCGCTCCTCATAAGACTTGTGCTCTAGACCCATTGTTGCGAATGAGTGTTTTAGCCGCTTAAAGAAACACTGTCAGAAATATTGGGAAAAGGAGAGTTTAATTTGGATTTGTGAAAAAGTGACTTTACACAGTTCTATGGCAAGGTTCACTCTATTGCTTACTGCAACAGATTAAAGCATACAAAGGAAGATCAAACTAGATGTAATTTGGAATGATTTACACAGAAATCGGGAATGCAAAAGGGGGTAAGGGTGCAAAGGATATGGATGCAAAGATAATCGATTCACACGCACACAGGTAAAACCACGTCTACACCTATTTCTACATGTGTAAATGTACCTATCAAAAACTCTCCTCAGGTTCAGTGAAATACTCACATCAACTCCCTTTGCCTTCCCCAACAGGCAAGGGTTGCACCTGGAGGAGCATGGAGATGGGGGGCAAATACCAGCCTAGGCCTCATTGTCAGTGATGGTCCTTTGAGTGTCACAAACTTGAGGGTTTGCGAGCTCTGAGAGGCTCCACTTAGAGGGAGGTGCTGACAGCCCACTGCAGTCCAGGAGAGCTCAAAGGGACTCACTCAGGACCGCTGTTTATAGGGTCACAGAATCACAGAATCATTTAGGTTGGAAAAGACCTCTGAGATCATTGAGTCCAACCTTTGACTGATCACCATGTTGTCATGATTGGCTTTAGTCATCAGTAAGTTTCCATCCTGGACATAACCCAAGCTGGTAGCTACTGGCCTTTTTTCCCAGAAAGTCCAGTAACAATAGTATTGTTCCTCTCGGGGTATGATTCAGGTAAATGGTTTACCAAGGCTACAAAGGATAGCTGCTTATCCTTTGTTTCCCACCTTTGTTGGGCAGATGTTGTTCCTGATTGTTCCCACCTTTACCATACAAGAGCTCCTGATACAACCAGGGAGTGCCTCATGGCCCAGCTGGTACCATCAAGGGATGCTTCACTGCTCAGCTGGAGCTTCTGAGACTGTAGACCAGGCCCAAGGATGAGGGGAAAGGAGGGGGTGATGGGGATATACCACCACAACCCTTCACCAGCTTCATTGCCTTACTTTGGACATGCTCCAGGACCTCAATGTCTTTCCTGTAGTGAGGACCCCAAGTCTGAACACAGGACATTCTCCTGAGTTGCCTGCCTCTTCTTCCAAAGTTAGTAAATTCTCCTTTTTTTCCTGAGTTCCAGCAAAATGTCTCTGTCCAGTCAGGCTGGTCATCTTCCCCGCTGGCTCGTCTTTTGCTACATGGGGACAGCCTGCTCCTGCACCTTGAAAATTTCTTTCTTGAAGAGTGTCCAGCCTTCCTGGACCCCTTTTCCCTTCAGGACTGCCTCTCAAGGGACTCTCTCAACCAGTATCCTAAACAGGCCAAAATCTTCCCTCCAGGAGTCCAAAGGAGCAGTTCTGCTGGCACTCTCCCTTACTTCTCTAAGAATTCTCATTAATTCTGTGACTGCTGTGCCCAAGACAGCCTCCAACCATCACATCATCCACCAGTCCTCTGTTCATAAACAACAGATCCAGCAGGGCACCTCCTCTGGTTGATTCACTCACTAGCTGTGTCAGGAAGTTCTCTTCTACATACTGTAGCAACCTCCTGGACTGTTTTCTCTTTGATTTGTTGTATTTCCAGCAGATGTCTGGTAAGTTGAAATCCCCCACAAGAACAAGGGCCAGCAATCGTGAGACTTCTCTCAGCTGCTTATAGAATATTTCATCTGTCTCCTCATGCTGGTTGAGTGGTCTATAACAAACTCCCACCAGGATATCTGCCTTGTTGGCCTCACCCCCGATCCTTACCCATAAACACACAACCCTTTCATCACCACTGGCAAGCTCTAGACAGTCAAAACACTCCCTAACATACAGGGGCTATCCTGCTGCCTCTCTTGCCTTGCCTGTCCCTTCTGAAGAGTTTATAGCCATCCATTGTAGCATTCCAGTTGTGTAAGTCATCCCACCATGTCTCCATGATGGTAACTGTATCACAGTATTTTCCAGCTGTGCAATGTTTGTTGCTCCTCCTGTTTGTTGTCCATGCTACATGCATTGGTGTAGATGCATTTCAGCTGGGCTATTGATCTGGCCATCTTTTTAGGGGGAGAAGCTCTCATTCCCATGTGATTCTTTTCGGGCACTTCCATAGTTTCTGATAAATCAATAACCCCTTCATCTTTGCTGCCACATGGATCTCTATTCCCTACCTCCACTGAGATAGCAGAGCAAAGGACCTTGCTAGCATACCCCTCAGTCACATGCCTCCCCTCACCCCTTCCCCCAGCTTACCTGTAACAAGCTTGATTTTATCCCTTTCCTCCTTTAAATATAGTTGAAAGATCTTTCAATGAGCCCTGCTAACTCCTGTGCAAAAATCCTTTTCTCCCTTTGAGACAGGTGAACCCAGCAGGCCTGGTGTTATATAGACTGACCCATGATCAAGGACCCCAAAGTTCTGCCAGTGACACCACACTCGGTGCCAGGTATTGAGTTGCTGGCTCTTCCTGATTCTTCCTTCATCATTCCTTGTGACTGGAAGGATAGAGGAGAACACTACTTGTACCCCTGATCCCTTAACCAGTTGTCTCAATGCCCTGAAGTCTCTCTTGATTGTCCTCAGACTTCTTGTTGCAACCTCATTGCTGCCTACCTGAAAAATCAATACTGGATAATAATCTGAGGGCTGTACTGGGTAGGAAGCTTTCTCTTCACATCTTTAGTGCCCCAGGGAGGTAGCGGACTTCCTTAAGGAGTGGGTCTGATCTGCATATGGTACCTTCTGTTCCCTTCAGAAGGGAGTCTGCTATCAGAATAACCTGTATGAGGGTGTGTGGGGAGAAGGAACTTGTCTATTAACTCTGCTCATTTTGGTGAAGCATAAAATAAGCTAATAGATATCATTAAGAAGAAAGCATATTTAAAATTTCCAAGTTGGCTTTGTAGACAAAAGTAGGACCTGCTTACTAAAACTTTTTGCGTGGCTTCCATCTCATTACTATCTGTCGATTCTTCAATAACTGAGAATTTTTCAGATTGCGTTTTATAGTCTTCCCTGTGAGAAAAGAATACATTATTGCAAGAGCAAGGTGAAGTTTTGGGGGGTAAGCCGGCTTCTGTTAAATATGATTAAAAATACTAATCTCATCATCATACCTCAGTGTGTTTCAGTACTAAGCATGACTATTTGTCTCTTATCAAGTTGTAAATAAAACACTCTCAAAGACAAATGTTAGGCAACTGTAATGGACAAAATACAGACAGTTTGTGTTAAAGAAAATATTTGCTTTCTTCTGTTAGAAGTGAAGGTTAAAGATACTGATCTGAAATAAGGACTGGTTTTACTTGAGCCTGGATTATTCATATATATTTAATTATTAGTGAATCACGGACAGATGGCTCTTCAACTAATTAAAGTTTATTATAGCGCTGGGCACAAGTGGAATTATTTCCAAAGGCATGTGCAAAAAATCGCAGGCTCCTGATCTCTATTTATCTAAAATAGTCTTACATATTCATATAATTCCCAAAACGCCTAATACATATTCATTACCTAACCCTGACTACCCCCACTTTGTATTAAAATGCATTATAATTGAGTCCAAAGTTCTTTCACGCTTGCGCAGTCCTTCACTTTAAATGGGTCAGTGGGTTTTGAAATGCGTCGGTGGTCTTCTGAGGTCAAAGTGACCCTTTACTTTTGCCTTGTTGGCAGGCTTTGGACCTCTTGGCTGTAGCTCAAGTTTCGGGTCCCAGGTGCAGGCCACGGTCCTCTTCCCTTTCACAATTAGATCCGCATCCCATCCTGCTTCTTTAAACGCAGTAAAGACAAATACATGATTTATATCTTAGCCTTAACTATTCCATCTGCTAATAATTAACTATCCCTTATTATTTCTACTCTTCTTGCTATACTCTTAATTGTTTCTATCCCCCCTAACTAAATCTAGCTAAACTTTTAACTCTTTCAGTTTCTTTAAACCCTTGATTCATTAGCATGAGAGTCCTGAAAGTCTGGGGATCAGTCTTAGTAGCTGAGAAGGGTAAAGAAACTTAAATGGCATTTAAGACTGCTTTGAGATTGGCGTTTTGATATTCTGCCCTCAAGAGCTTCATTTGGAGGCGAAACAACTATGTTATGATGAATGAGATATCGATGGGTTCTATTCCCAGGTTTTTTTACTGGCAGGGAAAATGTTGCAGACTCGGTCTTAATTACAATAAATAAAAGTCATTACTTTGAGCACGTCTTTTTAAAAAAATTGTTAGATCTCTGCAAGTTTTAAGAGAAAATATTTGGTAGATTCCATCCAATGTCTAAAATAAATACATTTGTTTAACAGCAGTGAGTATCAAGTTAACTCATCAGATTCTCAATTGTCTTTCTATTTGTTTGACTTAAGCATAGTTTTTTTATTTGCAGTTTGAGAAATTCTCTGAAAATGTAGTGTTTATACTGAATTAAGCATAGATTTGTGTTGCAAGAGTTAAATATACATGTTGGGTGTGATGCATGAAAGATGAGACACTAGCAGAGGTGCGAGTGAATCTGATTTACTCGCAAAGCACATCAGGTTTTATACCCCTAAAGCAAACGCTATATTTAGCTACAGGCTAAAAGCTTAATCACAGTTCTACAATAAATCTGTCCTCTTGACATCTTCTATTATTGTTTCCAGAGTCACGGGCCAGTAGACCATGAAGACTGTTCTGTTTAAAATTTCTTCACATTTTAGTAGAAATGGTGTCTTGTTCCTGTTCGACCCATTCAACCTGTTCAGAGACACGGGTCAGCTGCCGACACTGCTGTTCCCTGTGTAACTCTTTCCTGGTAACATCCCTCAAACAAACATTTGTTACCACAACATTGTGAGTTACATTACAAATAGAAACATTTGAGGTTCTTAATTTGTATTTGATTCATGCAGTTAAACCCAGTTGTGTAATTCACAATGCTAATTCACAGCTCAATTATTTTTTACCTTCATTGTGGCATCTCTAATTGCAGCACAATGATTTGCTATGTTCTACTACATAAAAACAATCTGAAGCTTGTATCTGTTGAAGTGTGTTTTTGGGTTTTATCAGGTTTTCCCTGGGTTGTAGCTGTGTTCCTCGTTCACTCGGAGTCTCTCTGCAGCCCCGCCCTGGTGTCTAGTACATTCCAGGGGAGCTGTTGTGTGATTGGCCAGGTTCCCAGTTTCTCCCACCCTATCCTTGATGCCCTCTGTCTGTACACCTCCCCTTTCCCCACCCTCGTTTAAAAGGTGCTGCCCGGCACCCAAAACCCGACTTTTGTGGGGACTCCAGCTCTGGAAACAATAAACCGAAATTCTCCCTGCAAAGTCCTCCCTTTGTTCCTCGTCATTGCCACGCTTCAGCCAGGGCTGAGACCCACGGTACCAAGAGAGGTACGGAGAAGTACCCTTAAAGCTGGACTAGGGCAATAGCTAACCGGGCAGGATGCAGAACCCCAGGAGCTACACCTAGAACCCAGCTTTATGTATCTAAAATCTGTTTATATCAGCTATTTATTTAAAGACTGACATATTCACTAGAAACACTGGAAAATGCTTGCAAGTACACCTTTTATAGTGGATGCTCTAGAATAATTTTATTTTCATAATAAAGATAAAATCAGAGTACTTATTAGCATGTGTGTTTTGGGAAGTGAAAGTAATTTCTGTATTTGAGGTTTCCACAATCTATTTACTTCAGTTGCTTGTAAATAAATTCTCAATATTTATCTCTCACTTGAAGTAGTTGCATAAGGTGCAATGATGGGGGAGGGACTTGATCTTCGAGGTCTTTTCCAACCTTAACAATTCTATGGTTCTAATGAGGGTTAGGACTGCCCTTTACAATGACAACAGACTGTTACCTTGTGTCAACTTGTCATGAATCCTGATTTAGGATCCTGCCAACTATGCCAATTTGTTGTTAATGGGCAATTTAGACTGCTTAAAGAACTGCAGCCTAAGGTATCAGCAAAAGTGGTTTTATTGAAATATGATGCTATAATAGTGTGACTTAACAAAGTTTGATGGCAAGGTTCACTCTATTACTGTACTGCACAAAGGATTTAACAGTGATTCAGAACTACCAAGACAGAATCAGTTACCAAGACAAAATCTTAGTGCTCTATATTACAAGATCTGCAGTTGGTAAGAGGTCTCGATCTTGAGTAGCAACCTTGAGAGACATCCCAGCTCAAGGGGAGATCACTTCCATGCAGTCAGCTACTTAGCAGGGAGAGCTCAAAGAAGGCTCACTTACGCGATCATATTTATGGAATAAAGTGGTTGGCTTGTAGCCAAATCTCATAAAATGTGAAAGGTATGTATGAGACTCCTTGTACCACCTGCTGTTCATGTGTTAATCACATGATTGGTGTTCCAAGCTCATGTGCATTGATGCTCACTGGGTCACTCTGCCCCTTTGTAGGTTTTCAGAGAACAGATAGAAACTAGATAAACTCTTGGCCTGTCTACAACTCAGGCCATTTATGTCCTTTTGAGCCTGTACCAAACTACTGCTAGTTCAGTTAAGGGGTTGAGTGCATCCAACCCCTTGCTTCCAACAGTGTTCAGACAGAACTTCCAAGAGGAAGGTAGGGTCTAGACTATGTGATGGCCTTGTGTTTGGCCTTAAATACCCTTTGCCCTTCCTGGGCCCTTCCCTCAGGTGGGACTTCTGGTCATTTGGCCACTCAGGAGCTGAGTTAGGAACTCCAGGGATGGATGTCGAGCATTGCCTCCGCTGTGCCCGTGACTGGCACCACTACAGGGCTGGGATACTGTTTCTAGGGGAGGGGGGGAGTTCACTATCTCTCCTGGGCAAGGCCTGACCTGCCCCCTCCCCCACACGCATGCACCCCAAAATGTCTTGAGACATCACTCTTTCCAGTCTCTCACATATATTATAGATGCAATTTTGAATGAGAAAACAAATAAGAAATTTTTCATGTGGTTGTAATAATATTGAAAATTAGGTTGTATTTAGACAGTGTGCAGTAGTATTTTAGTTTTTTCAGTATGAGTGAAGGAAAATATTTACTGATTCACTGTACATGCATGATTTTTTACCATTGGCAGAGAAATTGTGGTTTTCAGTTGCCACCTAAATTTTTATTTATACTGTTCAGTAGTTTCAGGAAATATTAGTAGTTGTTAAAATATCTTAGGGTTTGACCTTCATTTGAGATTAAATTTAACCTAATGTTTATCTTTGTTTTTATTTCTTTAAGGCCCTATTGAATTTCAGGAATGTAACACATCCAGTGCAGTTGAAGGTGAGTTGTTGTAGCATAATTATTCACTTAAGAATCCTGTAGATAGGACATGAGGGTGAGGAGAGAAGGATATTCACATGTTAATGTCTATATTCCAATAGACCAAAAAGTTGTTTTTCTTTTAAGAAACAAAATTCCATGGAAATGAGACCTACAATACTTTATGAGGGTAAGTTTAGATTAGCTATGAGGAAGAAATTCTTTACTGTGAGGATGGTGAGGCACTGGCACAGGTTACCCGGGAAAGCTGTGGCTGCCCCATCCCTGGAAGTGTTCAAGGCCAGGTTGGATGGGGCTTGGAGCAACTTGGTCTAGCAGAAGGTGTCCCTGCCCACGGCATAGGGTTGGAACTAGATGATCTTTAAGGTCCCTTCCAACTCAAACCATTCTGGATTTCCAAGATAAGCCTTTTGACTGAAGCAAAGGAGATGCATGTTCAGAAACTACTCTCACATTCCAATTGTCATTGTTTTGAGCTAGATATAACACAGAAAGGAACTAAATCCCAGACTAGCATTTAAAAATAATTTTGAAGCAATTGCTTTCTCTATTAAACTATGAGATATGGCTGAATTTATAGCTACCTGATTTGTGAGAAATTTTTAGTTGGTCCACCCTGAAAATTTCTAAAAATGAAGAGATTCCATATGTGCTGTGTAATGTATTTCTGTAAATGGGAATGCTGAGGGGTTTTTAATGACATGCTCAAATTGTCCGTTGTTAAATTATAGAAAAAAAATATTTCCAAATTTTGCCTAAAGGCTTGCAGTAGGTAGTATCTTACATCAAAATAAAACTGAAGACTAGTTGGATTGGATGCTTACACTTGGTAATTTTGTTACAAGTTTGGCAGTCTACTGTGATTCAGCCAAAAATGGGGACAGAAGCAAACATGGCAGTAAGTCTGATGGAATATTTAAATTTATTTTTAGTACATTAAATGGGTATGAAAGCAAACTTTTTTCTTTACTAAAGCTACATATATCCCATACTAAAAATAAGGAAGAAAAGATAGAGAGAAGGCATGTTTCCAGACTCAGTGGAAGCCAGCATTAGAGGTGGATACAGCACTGGGAAATCATGAACTCAGCATCAGCTGCGAAGTCAAGAGATGTTAGTTTTTACAGGACCAAGATCCTACTTTTTAGGAGAGCCAGAGCTTGCAGGTATCAGGAGCATGCAGGGAAATAAGAACAGGGTAGAACTGCAGTAGCTGAGAGAGACAGGATTCTGTTTCTGACCCAAGTCCATTAGCTGTTCAGGACTGGCTGGATCAATAGCTCCTGTTGAGCTTCTGTGAGCAGAGTCCCTTTCCTCAAATCTGGCAGTGCATCCATCTTCCATAAAATAAGTGGCAGTCTAGCAGTCTAGCATACCCAGCTTGGAGAGTTGGATGTAAAATAAGGATGAGCTTTATAAAGGCTTATGTTATTAATGTGTTTCTTGAACCATATTTTAATTTTTTTATGACCTCAGTAGGCAACTCAGCCCCACATAGCCACTCACTCTCCTCTGGTGGGATAGAGAAGAGAATCAGAAGGGTAAAAGTGAGAAACCTCATGGGTTGAGACAAGAAAGTTTAGTAGGAAAGCAAAAGCTGTGTGCGTAAGCAAAGCAAACCAAGGAATTAATTCACCCACTTCCCATGTGCAGGTCGGTGTTCAGCCACCTCTATGGGAGCAGGGCCTCGTCATGCATAGCAATGAGAAGACAAACACCATCACTCTGAACATCTCCTTTTTCTCCTCCTTCCCCCAGCTTTATTACTGAGCATGATGCCATAGGGTCTGGAATATCCCTGTGGTCAGTTGCAGTCAGCTGTCCCAGCTGTGTTCCCTCCCAACTTCTTGTGTACCCTCAGCCTAACCACTGGTGGGGTGGGAGGAGAAGCAGAAAAGGCCTTGGCTCTGTGTAAGCCCTGTGCAGCAGTAATGAAAAAATCCCTGTGTTATCATCACTGTTTCAAGGACAAATACAAAACAGCCCCATTACAACCACTGTGAATTAAATTAACTCCGTTCCATCCCAAAGTGGCACATTATGCTACTGAACAACATATTGCAATAATTTTCTCTTATTCTTTTGTTCACTTAGTTTAGCTCCATACCTACCTCCACTGTTAGATTTTTGTATCACTTTTCATTGCAGCATTTAAAAGGTCTTGGCATTGGTATGCACCAGTGTCTGACATTGACATATATACTCATTTATTTGAGCTTTAAATTAAAAGTGTTTGCTTCACAGGGATAAAACCACGAAAGAGGAAGCCGTTTGGTTTATCAGGAATTATGAAAAAAGAAAAAGACACTGAGTCCATGTAAGTATATTTCCAGCTTGAAACCTTGTCTTATATGAGAACTAGCTGATGTGTAACAAAAAAATGGTTGTATAACAGAAGTTTAGAGGAGAGCCATGATTATTAAAACATTGCATGTATTTAACATTTTTCTAACCAAGGATTTTAAGGAAACCTACTCGTGTTTCATTCTGTCCTCTGCAGAGGTAAGTAGTTATCCCTTGGTCTACATTTCAACATGGTAGATAATACGATTCTTATGTGTACTTCTCATGAAATACTAGCTCTGTATGTGGAAAATGTACAATATATCTGTGTTTGCAGAATTGAAGCATTTTTTTTTTTAGAAAAACTTTTGTGTACTGTGTAGAAAGACAGAAAAAACTTTGCATATTTTTTTCAGTAAATCATGTGCACATTGATTTCTGAAAGACCATCACTCTAACTCATGATTGATGTCCCACCATGACAAGCTGACCCTGGTTGGATGCCAGGTGCCCACCAAAGTTGCTCTTACACTCCCCTCCTCAGCTAGACGGGGGAGAGAAAATATAACTAAAGGTTCATGAGTTGAGATAAGAACAGGGAGAGATCACTCACCAATTGCCATAACAAACAAAACAAACTTGACTTGGAGAAATTAATTGAATTTATTATTGATCTAATCAGAGTAGGATAATGAGGATAAACCAAATCGTAAAACACCTTCCCTTCATCCCTCCCTTCTTTCCAAGCTCAACTTCACTCACGATTTTTTCTACGTCCTCCCCACAGGGGAACAGGGAAGGGGGGTCTGTACTAGTTTGAAAGCAAACCAGTGGGAGATTCCAAGTCAGAAGTACAATTTAATAGGAAAATTACAATAAAGGCAATAATACAGAAACACTGGCTTAAACTGACAGAGTCAGAATACAACCTGTCACCCTGTTGGTCAGGTGGTGGTAGCAGCCTGATTAAATGGTGGCTACAGTCCAATTGGGATGATGGATGTGGTTTTGTTGAAGCGGTGATCCTGTAAAAAGGTCTGGGCTTTCTTTGGAGGCCCAGTGGCTCTTGTCCTCTGGGAATCCAGTGGGTAGTGCCCCCATAGTGTTCCAAACCTCAGATTATATACAGGTAGGAATGTTTGGTTCCTCCCCCTGGGCAGGGCATTTCACAATGGGATAATATAATACTATGAGTCATGCTGGGATACCTTGATGGCCCATTAGCAGAGATGACCATCTCAAGGTGGCAGCTGTTTCCCTGAAGGGTGTTATCAGGGCTGAGTCATGGAGAAGATAAAGGACACTGGCCTTCCTATCTTAAACTGCTTACATAGATGGTAATAGAATGCATACTTCTGGTTACATCTTCTATTGTAACCCAAGACAGGGTTGCAGTCAGTTCATAGAATCATAGAATCATACAATATCCTGAGTTGGAAGGGACCCACAAGGATCATCCATATCACAGTCTTCACTCGCTGTGACCCCTTGTTCATCTTGGCCAGGGGGAACTGGCAGAATAAGGGACGGGAACTGTAGCAGTCTGTATTTTCAGCTTCTTTAGTAATTTTTGTGTTTCAGTATTTGCCTAATACCATCTCCATATTGTCCCCTTTTTCCCTGAATGTTCCAGACTATTCGCTTGTTCCTTACCCCTTCTCCCTTGACATGCCAATCTCTTCCCATGCCTGCCCTTCCTTCCAGAAGTCTCTGTGTCAATTATACGCTCCATAAACTCCCATTGGGTTTACCTAAGTTTCTCCCCACCCTCGTAATCCCTTATTGGTTACTGTGTTGTAGTTTACACCCTACGTTCCAACCATGAGTTTCCCTCATTGGCTTTTTCATTTGTACCCACCCTCGCTTATAAGTCACTGTATCCTTTGAATTTCTGCCATTTGCCGCTGCCCCCGTTTNGAGGTCAAGAGTCCAATCACAAACGTGAACTCAGAACATAACCTAATTTGTATCAGGTACCGAACCAACTGAGAACAAGAACCAAAAACCTGACCAAATATAGGATAGTTCTATTAGCATACTGACTCCCATGACCTCACTCTTCTCACCATGACCTGACTAGAAGTCCCTTTTCCAGTATCCTGTTTCCCATGGTCTCAGGTTGATACCTTCTGTATATGCTACTGAGGCAAAACTACTATTTATCCTGGCTGGACAAGATTCCACACATCCAAGTCCAACTCCTGGCCCTGCACAGGACAGCCCCAAGAATCACACCACTTGTCTGAGAGCATTGTCCAAATACTTCTCAAACTCTGTCAGCCTTGGTGCTGTGACCAGGTCCCTGAGGAGCCTGTTTCATTGCTCAACCACCTTCTGTGTAAAGAACCTTTTCAAAATATTCAGTCTAAACCTGCCCTGACACAGCTTCATGTCATTCCCTTGGGTCCTGTCACTGGTCACCACAGAGAAGAGATCAGTGTCTGCCCCTCCACTTCCCCTCATTTGGAAGCTGCAGACTGTGATGAGGTCTCCCCTCAGTCTCCCCCAGGCTGAACAGATGTAATGACCTCAGCCATTCCTCATAAGGCTTCCTGTCTTAGTTTAAGACACTTTATATGGGGTAGAGACTCCACAATGAGTTACCTCCCCTTAGTTTGAACCACTCCCTTTTCACCAATAAGGAAACATGAATGCGAGAAGATATAAGTGGAAAAACAACAGTTTACTAAAAATAAAACAGCAGCAACCAAGATAACAGCAATAACCACTAGATACAAAAGTGCTGATTCATATGCCCCCCAGGAACAAAAAAATCCAAGATGGCAAAGAAGCCCTGTCCTCACAAATGGCAGCTGCCATAACAGCCTGCTTGGCCCAGAGTACAAAGACAAGATGGCGGAGAAGCCCCTATTGGTTCAACCTTCCTCCTGGAACAAGAAAAGTGGGAAGGTAGGGGGTTATGAAGCAGTCCTGGTTGCAGATGGGGGTTGCTGGTGTTCTTTAAGGTAGCTCCAGCCCTGCAGTGTCAGCCTCCCTGCTCCTTTTCGACCCAACTGAATCCAGTTCCGTGTCGCTGCCATATTGCTGGCTGGCGCCAAGCAGTGGCAGCGAAAGGGTCAGAAAAACCCCAAACCAACAGCGTCGGACAAGCCCCTGTCCCCTCCTCAGTAAGCAGCAGGTGGCTGGAAAACACTGTGGAGCGGGTCCAACTTCCTAGAGTGGCTGGAACTCGTGGAGAGCAGGTCCAACTTCTCCTTGGCAAGCACCAGGTCCGACCCCTCCTTGGTGAAACCGCAGACAGCGAGACTAAAATGTAGTGAAAAATCTGCCCCAAAACAATTTTGGTTTGCGAAATGCAACTTCTTGGGTTGCAACTCAAAGATGTGAGAAATGAAGTCCACTCCTCAGTTGAATTTTTAAAAACTGAATAAAGGACAATAGGGAACCAAATCAATAAAACAAAAGTAACAGCGCTGGGTGCGTAGCCGTAGCCAGAGGCACACCAGCTAACCATAGCAACCCTTCTTATATGCCCTTTCTATTGCATCAGTCAAATACATATTCATAAACAA
>VWZV01013687.1:11388-47203 GCA_013397155.1 Irena cyanogastra | reverse complement strand
AAAAAAACACAGAGTGCTTTGAGTCTGTATGACTCTTCATTGCACCACCATACAAAGATAAAACTGTGTTTTCCTAGCTTTAGAATATAAATAAATGCAGAGTGTAAGTGAAATGCAAGGACTAAATGAGAATTTCTTGTGGAACTTGCATTAAGTAGAAATTTCTGAAGGAAATCTGTCAAGAAAGCTAAGCAACAGCTTGGTCTAAAATACAAAATGCAAAAATGTACTTTTAGATTTGTAATTTCTGAGAAATACTGCATTTTCATTTAAGTTGTAGGAGGAGCAATGATTTTTGAATTAACTGGGTAACATCACAGTCTTTAAATGCAAATATCTGTTACTTAGTGACAGTTCAGGGATGTCTGGCAGAGCACTAGTGTGCCCAGTTGTTCAGCAAAAAATTACTCATTTCCATTCTAAAATCAGCAGCATTTTGATTACTAGGATGGAAATTAATTTTTTAGAGGTTTGGGTTTTTTTCCTTTTTTTTTTTTTGTTAATGAGTAAAGCAGTTTGGACTTGGTTTTTTACCTCTCTAAGAAGAATCTTTTGTGAAATTTTTGTATGTAATTTCAAATCACTGTTTTTAATGCAGGAGAACATGGCTGTACATGATTCCAAATCCAACAGAGACTACTAGCATAAAAATTAATCCATTTCTTTCTTCAAAAACTGTATAAAGTAACACAGGTTAAGTAAATTCTATTTGTGTCTGAATGACAGGTCAGCGGTCAATGATTAACATCTCAAGCTGATTCAATTATAGCAGCATGAATCTTACACAGTTCAGCTAGAGTGCAAACAAACATTCTAAATGTGATTCTGAGAGATCTAAATTGATAGGAGATTCAGCTCAAGGAAAAACCCCAGGCCTAAGCATATATAGTCAGGGTCCAGGATGTTAATATGAAGCATTAAGCAAATATTTTAGATTAAATACATTGTCCATTGATTGAACATGTTTTTATCTGTTATCATCCTGTGTCATGATAAAATAGTAATTCTTCTGTATCCTAGACTGCCGTGTCTTACAAGCCCCTTTTCTCCCATTAGGAGAAAAACCTATTGTCCCACTCCTGGGGAGGAAGGAAAAGGGGAAAAGTTGTTAAATTTTTTGGTTTTCACCTGAAAATAAAAGAATCTGGGAGTGAACTTATGTGCTTAAGGGTACATCAGACAATCATGGAAGTAAAAGGAATGAAACAGAAGTCAAAGAACACTCTAAAATCCATTTCAACCTACACTATTAAACATCCTTAGCCAGTCTTATTATCAGATTGTTCATCTCCAGAGGATGATTTTTGGGAACTTACTCTTAAAAGTCGTGTGTGAATGATACTAGGTTTTGAGCAGTGCTTCCTGTATTTTACAGGGACAAAAATGCTTAATTCAGAAACAGACAGTTATACATTAGTTAGAGGCCATAAAAAGAGAAAATAAGCTCTTCTCATTTTTAAATATGTCCTGTAATAATAGTAGCATACTTCACCTCGTTGCTGCCACGAATTTTAGATAGTGTTGTGAATCCCTCTTTGCAAAATGGCTGATCAGTGTAGGAAGGTATAGGAAATTGGCATGAAGAGTTACATTTGCCCCTATCCCCAGGGATATGAGATATCCCGGATATGAGACAGGAGATATGATTCTGTATACTTGCAACTTGTTGTTTCTCAGCTTTCTGTGTGGAGTGATGGAATACAGTAAAGCACGGTAGCTTCTGCAAGAAAACAAAACTGGATTCTGTGAGAGATTTGCCATCAGTAGGACTGCTAATAGAATCATGTGGTATCTCCAAAATACTTATCACCTAAAATTTCTGGAGGAGAGTCAAAGATGACTGCTAAATACATGAAGACAGTTTTCCAGGGAATGGAAAAGAGACTGCAGATGATTTTATACTTCCCAGCAGCACTGGATAGCAGGTGAAGCAGGAACCTTGCAACAGGCAAAAACTTCTGTGCTTCCAGACTGAAAATCCCTGCTTCCCCATACCACCTGTATGTGTTTCTTTGCTGAAGTGTGCCTCTTAGCTTTAAATGACCAAAGATGAGCAGAGTTCTTAAAACAATCTAAGTGAACTACGACCCCCACAAACAAAACAAAACAAAACAAAAAACAAAACAAAACAAAACAAAACAAAACAAAAAAGAAACAAAAATAACAACAAAAAAAATCTCCCAAATGCTTCATATTTGACCATGTTGGAAATATTGAAACAAAATTAATTTTAGGACTGTTTTAATGCTATGAAGATAATTATTTTAGACACACAACTATCTCTTAAGTATCCACAAAGTTAACAGTGAAGATATGAAAAGACTGAAAACATGTTACTTGGTCATGATTCAAATTTCAGTTGTTCAGCTAAGTTAAATGTTAAAAAAATGGTGGTGACCATAATTTAGAAGGAAGAACGACATGGAACAAAATCCTAAGCAGTCCCTCACCCCTTTTATATCTGTGATTTATAACACAAACCATACTGTCTTGAAATAAGCCAATTCCTGTCAGTGCAAATTATTCTCTTCAGTAATTCTCTGTCACAGAATCATAAGAGAGACGTTTCTGTTATAGGGAAGAATCTGCCATTGTTTAAGATTTTTACAGTGCTATAAGTTATTTTATTGTATGTGTTGCTGTCTTACTAAGCTGGGAGAAAAATGTTGGGTTCAATCCATTAAACACAAGAGTTGGTCATTTCAGTTGAACAAGTTGTGAGTGTCTATTACTGATAGGAAAGCTTGAAAAGAACATCAGCTAACATAGGCATATTAAATGCATTATAGAGCTTTAAAAATAAGGAAAATTATTTACATTTTGTTGTATGACTTACAATCTTCCCTACAAGTTAATGTACATTAAATATATGCATTTTATGTACATATAATACATGAAATATACATGAAATAAGATATGAGTATCTTATTGTATATGATAGATAATATATAATTAATTGTATATTATATATGTGTATTTTATATGTATATGTACATATATTACCTGTCTGCCTCAGTAGCATGTGCTGATTGTTTCAGTGCAAATGGAGAGAGCTACAGCAAAATGTTGACTTCTTTCTTTAAATATCTTCATTCTTCTAACTCATTTATTTTCTGACAATAAAAGTTATGAAAATAAAAAATGAAGTTTTAACCCTTGAGTGATGCTAGATATGTGTGATGTTAGATAGGCTTTTTCTGCTTGCTGGGGATGATACCTCAGGTTTTAGCTTTTATTTTTTCCTTTTTTGATTTTGTGCTGCTTTGGTTTGTGGGTTTGGGTTTTCATATAAGGGGATAGTTGATTGAAGACAGTGATTTTCTGATCAGTGCAGACAAGTCCACAACAATTAGAATGATGTTTCCCTCATCACAATCATTAAAGAGCATGGAAAACAGTGTATTAATTTGCATTGATTTAGCTTCAGCTGTTGCTCAAATGTCCTTCTGAGATTTACTCTGAAAATTAAATTGACAGAACTATTAAGCAATACATATTTGTGTAGTGGCATGTATATATAAATGTTTATATGTATAAAACATCATGTCAGAACTGCCAGAATCGGACATTAAGGTAGAAGAATGCTACAAAAGGACAGTCTTTTACATCAGAAGCCTAACTCTTAAAAATTCCCTTGACCTCTTGAGGTCATTCATAGCTATTTTCTTTCCCATACTCTTCTGCGACACAGACTATGAATGACACAGACAATGTCTGAAAGGCCTGAAATAAAATTGCATTGAGACTCCTTGATGAAACAGAATAGCCACAAGTCTGTGGGTCCTGGTGAGATTTACCCCAGTGTCCTGAGGGAACTGGCTGAAGTTATTGCCAAGACGCTGTCCTTGGTATTTGGAAAATAATGGTGGTCAGATGAAGTCCCTGCTGGCTGGAAAAAGGGAAAAAATTTCCCTAATTTTAAAGAAGGGAGAAAAGACATAGGGATCTACAGACTGGTGAGCCTCACATCTGTGCTTGGAAAGATCATGGAGAAGATCCTCATGGAGGTAAGGTCAAGACACATTCAAGACAAGGTGTTGATCCGAGACAGCCAGAACAGCCTCACCAAGGACAAATTGTGCCCAGCCACCCTGGTGACCTCCTGAGATGGAGGGACTACAACAGTCATCAGGGAAGACTGGCCAGCATCATCTGCCTCATCTTCTATAAGGTCTTGGACATGTTCCCAGAGGCTGCTTTTGTGTCCAAACTGGAGAGAGATGGATTTTAAGGATGAAATTTTGGTGGGTGAGGAATTGGGTGCACTCGTGCAGCAAGTCATGGTTAGTGATTTTATGTCCTGGTGGAGGCTGGTAGCAAGAGGTCTCCCTCACAGCTCAGGTACAGGACCAGTTCTCTTGAATATTTTAATCAATGGCACAGCCAGTGGGATCAATTGCAGCCTCAGCAAGTTTGCAGATGACACAAAATTGAGAAATGACATAATAAATGACCAGGATACTATCCAGAGGGACCTGCCAAGCTCAAGGAGTGGACCCACAAGAACATAGTGAAGTTCAACAAGTCCCAGCGCAAGATTCTACAGCTGGTCTGGGCTAATCCCAGACATGATTAAAAATGGGAGAACTCATTTAGAGGAGCCTTGTGGAGAAGGACTTAAAAGTTGTGATGGATAAAAAGCTGGACAGGAGCTAACAGTGTGTGACCACAGCCTAAAAAGTGAATCACATCCTGGGCTGCATCAAAACAGGAGTGACCAGCAAGTTGAGGCAGGCAATCCTCCCCCTATACTCTGTCTTCATGAGACCCCACTTAGACCTCAGCAGAAGAGAGACATGGACCTCTTGGAGTGGGCCCAGAGGAGGATCCATGAAGATGATAAGAGTGTGAGACACCTGGTGTTATTTGGTCTGGAGAAGTGAATGCTCTGGGGGTCCATATGTCAGGCTTCCAGTACATAAGGGGGGCTTATGAAATAAAGGAAAGAGTGACCTTTTATAAGGGCATGTAGTGATAGGAAATGGGGGTATTTATTTTTTTAAACTGAAAAATGAGCTTTCTGGGTTAGATGCAAGGAAGACATTCTCTACTCAGAGGATAGCAAGTTACTGGAACAGGTTGTCCAGAGAAGTTGTGGACACTCTACCCCTGAAAATGTTCAAGACCAGGTGGCCCTGAACAACCTGGTGTAACGAAAGGTGTCCGTGCCTATGCCAGTAGGGTGGTAATTTCCAGCCTAAACCATTCAATGATTCTAGACCTTCTTATCACCATCACTTTTAAAACAAGCCAAATAAATCAACTGAACTCTTTTAAAGAGTTATAATACTTTAATGATGTGGGGAACTACCAAAATTTCTAAAACCTGAACACAGTTTCCATAATACTGGCAAGTAGAACATTTCAAGTTTGTTATATTACATGATGCAGAAACCATGTACTATTACTGACACCTCAGGTGGGAGAGGAATTTCCATATCACTTTTGCACTATGTGAAATGAATGATCATTTTGATCATATTGCAGAAAAATGAAACATTGAATTAACTTATTTGGCCTCTTAAAGAAACAGTAGAAACACATAAAGTCATAGGTCTTCACTCCAACTACATCTTTACATTAATTTCACTGGCAGTCACATTCAGAGCAATAAAGAATATTAACATTTTTGAACCGAGAGGAAGATAAATAACTACTTGCAAAGTATAGGTAGAACTGTACTCCAGAAAGCAAAGTTTAACAGACAATCAAAGGGTTCCATGATTAAATTTCATATTACAGAGGCAGCTAATCTTTCTAAGGCCAAGAAAAGAAACCATACAGTGTGAAAGAGATATAGAGAAAATACCAAGATATAGCATCTCTTACCCCCCTCTTCACTTCCTCTCACCTTCCCCATAATAGTCTCTGAGTCACAACAACATATCACAAGCCTGTACACCCAGCACAAACACTAGCTCTTGGCTTCAGCTCAATTCAGAAGACAGTTTTAAAAAAAGTAAGAAAAAAGGAGAAACATAAACATAACCTGTACATCACTCTGTTGGTCATTCCTGTCACAGAAGAAACACACCAAGTGAGAAATCAGAAGCTATTTGCCCAGAAAAATAAGAAAAAATCACCACATGAGAAGGATGGCCCATGAATCTTTAATTCAAACACCTGAAGAATTGAGACTTACCTGTGTGAAAGAAAAGCTGAAAACGTTTGTTTCATGTACTGACTCAAAACTACTCTGAGATCAGTGTTCTGCTAAATGTATTTAATTTGAGCAGGTTTTTGTTATCATCCATTCTCATAGCTTTAAGTCTCACTTTCCTGCATTTTAATGTTAAAATTGTCTTCTGTGCATTCATCTATCAGCAAGAAGTGGCATACCATGTTTGCTGCCTGCGGTATAATTATAATTTGTGTTATTAGGGACAAGGAAGAAGTAAGGAGGGGCATCAACAAAACCTCTACCCTTAGACTGCAGAGAAAGGGAGGGGAGGGAAGGGGAGGAAAATAAAAGATACAAAGAAAGAAAAAAAATGCAAAAGAAAACATAACGCAAAGAAAAAAGGAGGGAGGATAAAAGAAGATAGAAAAATGAATACTGACAAATCTCTGTAATATAATGAAGGGGAAAACATAAGAATAAATATTTAGCTCCCACTTTCATCAATATTTCCCTTAACATTCCTTTTCTGAGTATAGACTAAATTTACTTCATGTAGTCACACTGTACTTTTAACTTCACCAGGAGTATTAACAAGGTAGATTTTTGTTTTCTTATTAAAGAAAATAATTTTCTGTGCTGATATATTGTTGGAAACACTTAATATTAAAAGGAACTTGCAAATTAAATATCGTCTGCAATAAATGTGATTGGACAAAACGACAAACAGGTAGGCAGCAGGGAAAGAATTTCTGATATTAGCAAAAGAGTTGACCATGTGATTATATAAAAATTCTTGTCTCTAGAGAAAAATGCTATGTTTCTAGATTATACTCCCATTTTCAGCATTTTACTCTAATTTTATGTTGCTCTTTACCTTGTTAATTTTAGAGACCAAGGCTAAAATACTGAAGCTGGTTATAAGATATTAGACTTTGCCAAGATATGATCTAAGCTACCAATTGGTTTGCGTTGCTCTGTTGCTTCACATTCATAACTTCAGCATGAAATATTATCTTTTAGTGGAAGGCAACATTTGTAACCCACATTTGTTACAAGGATAATGCGGTCAGAATAAAAATTTTACCCAGCCATCCATAAGAACTAATAGTCTGTATATTAAGAAAAAATGGACAAGCCAAGAAGTTTAAAGAGCTATGCTCACTTTATTGTAACCATTTTTCTGTAACTCCTACAGTTTTTGTTGACTTAAAATATTGTTTCCTTTCGCAAAGACATCTAAAACTATAATTAAAAGCATATTCTATTCCTGGTCATTTTGGAAACAGAAATCACTAATTCAAGAGAGCGTTGACTTTTTATTATATTCTTGAAGGCTCACTGGAAAAAAATTCGTTATACATCTTTCCCCTTCGTGTAAACCCTAATTTTCACTTAATCTAAGAAATGTTTTACCAAATTGCATTTACATTGTAATGGGTGTTCCTTTTTTTTTGGTGGAGCCTATGTGAGTGGTGTCTTTGACAAGCTGACAGAAGTTTCCTCCATGTCTAATAGATCCAGTTCCAGGTGCCCCATAGATGGACCTGCTGCTGGTCAGGGATGAGCCCATCAGTGACAGTGGCAGTGCCTTTGGGATAACAGATCTAAGAAAGGGGAAAAACATATTGTGCAGGAGAAATTGCAGACAGAGACAAGAGGAGTAAAATTATGTGAGAGAAACACTCCTGCAAGGTCAGTAAAGGAGGTGGAAGAGGTGCTCCAGGGGCTGGGGCAGAGATTTCCCTGTAGCCTGTGGAGATCCATGGGAAGGCGGAGATCCACCTGCAGCCTGTGTAGGAGATCCACACTGGAGCAAGTGCATACAGACTGAAGGAGGCTGTGCAACCATGGGAAGCCCATGCTGGAGGGACCTCAGAGCAGGACATGTAGACCTGTGGAAAGAGGAGCCCATGGGGAACAGGTTTTCTGGCATGACTTGTGACCCCATGGGTACCCATGCTGGAGCAGCCTGTTTCTGAAGGAATTCACAGGGGAGAAGTTTGTGAAGAACTATATTCTGTGAGAAGGACTCACACTGAAGAAGGACTGGACTTCTTGGAGGAGTCTCTCCTCTGGGAGAGACCCTGGAGTGGAGCAGAGGAAGTGTGCCCAGTCCTCCTCCTGAGGAGGAAGGAGTGGCAGAGACAATGTGTGATGAATGGACCACAGCTGCCCTCTGGACTGCTAGATAGAAGGAGGGAGAAAAAAATCAGAGTGAAGCTGAGCCTATGAACAAGAGAGACATGGGAGAAACATCTTTAAGATTTAGTTTTTATTTCCTACCCTTGATTTTATTGGTAACTAAATTAATTTTAATTTTTTGCATGTCCAGTGCATTTTGCCCATGATGCTAATTACTGAATAGTCTCTCCCTATCCTCATCACCATGAGACTTTCATTGTACTTTCTCTTCCTGTTCTCTTTCCAGTTGAGGAGTGGAGTGATAGGACAGCTTTGGTGAACACCTGTCAGGCAACCAAGGTCAACCCAGCACAACTTCATTAGATTTCACTACCAAATCCACTAGTTCAAGTGTTGTTTTGAGAATTGATATACTATTTTGCTTATATCTGTCATCTAAAAACCTCTGCAATTACCTCTGTTTCTTCTTTGAATGATTTTGACCGCTCCTAATATGTTTGACTGTATGTGACATATGACATATAATATGACTGTATTTGTTTCCTAAACAATATTACATTTATAGAAAACTCGCTCTTCCAGAGCAGAGTTTAGTGAAAATTACACTTCGCATTGTAGCAGCACTAGTTGATCCTGTGCTCACTTACCAGCCAGAGCAGAAGGAAGCCTTCTGAGGACAGCCTTCAAAAGAAGCAGTATCATTTGGGCCTCCTCTACTCTGTCTTCTGAAGGAGCCAGGCAAACCTGAAATGCGTAAGGCGCATTTCTAATTTCAGTGTAGAACAGTGTCCTAAAATACTATCTCTAACCTCTAAGTGTGAGATCTAACCTCTAAGATAAAAAGCTTTTATTCTTTTCAGTCAGTGTTAGTCGTGCTCAATATAATTAATGTGTTTCATACTTTCTGGATCTCAAAAATGTAAAATATCAAGGCCTTACCAGAAATACTAGTTGGTAGCAGCAACAAGAGCAGTAAATTGCAATTTACCTTCGAAGTCAATTACATCACTCCAATAATTCTTCCTTACTTTTTACTGCAAGTTGACTGGAGAACTCGCTTCGTGTAAAGATTCATTTAAAAATTCCCAAATGGCTAGTATCACAGGAGCTAAAAATTAAGGGACTGCCAATAGGTTTTTCAGAATTCAAACAGCCTGAGCTGGTGTAAATGCATCACAAAAGCTGCATAACCTATTAATGTGGTGCAACTTCAAAACATAGAATGAGGCATACAGAAGCATGCATAATTGAGATAATTTGGGCCAGTGATATGTTCCAGGAGGTTGTTAGAAGTATGATATGAACTCTTTAAATTGCTTTGTTTTAAGAAATATTAAAACCGAGAATATAGCTGGATTTGAACTCGCTATTCACCCTTGTCTTGCCACTACAAACCCTCATAAAAAGTTTCTCTCTATCTTTCTTGTAGGCTTCCTACAGGTACTGGATAGGCCTCACTTAGGTCACACTGAAACCTTCTTTTTTTCAGGCTGAACAATCCCACTTCTCTCAATTTTTCCTCATGGGAAAGGTGCTCCCTCCTTGTAATCATCTTTGTGTCCCTGCCCTGGAGTCACCCCCAGCAGGTAGGTCCATATCTTTTCTGTGCTGGGACCCCAGAGCTGGATGCAGGGTTCCAGGTGGGGTGTCACTAGAGCAGAGCAGAGCAGAGGGGCAGAATCCTCTCCCTCTCCCTGCTGCCCGCACTGCTCTGGTTACAGCCCAGGACACCTTTGGCTTTCTGGGCTGTGAGTGCCATGGCTGGGTCATGTCCAGCCTCTCACCCACCAGCATCCCCAAGTCCTTCTCACAGAGCTGCTCTGGATCCCTTCATCCCCAGCCTGGATTGATACCAGGGGTTGTCCCAAGCCAGGTGCAGCACCTTGCACCTGATCTTGTTAAACTGCATGAAGTTACCATGGACCGACTCCTTGAGCTTTTCCATATCCCTCTGGATGGCATCCTGTCCTTCAGGAGTGCATCTCACCACTCAGCTTTGTGTCATCTGCACATGTGCTGAAAGTGATAAATAAAGATATTAAATGACACTGCTTCCCATATAGACCCCGGAGAGCACCACTTGTCACAGACGTCCACCAGGACTCTGAGCCTTAGACCGCTGCCTTTGAGATGCAACCATCCCACCAACTCCTTATCCATCTAGTGTGGTTGCCACAGCCTGGTCAGAGAGTGAGAAAACTAATTTTTCCAAGATCAAACAACGTAATGAACAACCTGCAGGTGCTGTTTTTCCTACTTTCTGTTTTCTTGTTCTCCCAAAGATTGCTTATAAGAAGGGCATTGAGCTAGCTTGCCAACCTGGGGAAATGTATTGATGAATTGACCAATCTGGTCCAGCTGGATCGGATTATAGTGTATAAAAGGAGATTTATAGTGTATAAAAGGAGAAGAATTTGAAGAAAAAGTAGCATTTCTGCAAACCCAGCCTTTGGAGTCTGTGTTGTTTCTTACAATTACAGTGACAATCTAGCAGTCCACTCTCCAAATTCATGTCTTCAATGTGGAGAGAAGAATGTTGTGAGGTGTCTGTCAAAAGCTTTACAAAAGTCTGGATAAATTATTTCTGTAGCTCTTCCCTTACCCATGGGAGTCACTTAGTTGTAGGAGACCACCAGGCTGGTCAGGAAGAATTTGCCCTGGATGAAGCCATGATGTAAGTATATCTCTGCTGTATATAACATCAGCAAGTGGAATATGAGTCATCAGTGTGGCAGACAGGAGGGCCAGCAGTGTCCTGGGTTGCTTCACACACAGGACAGCTGGTAGGTCATGGGAGGTGGCTGCCACACGCTGCCCTGGCCCTACCTTGAGTGCTGTGAGCAGTTTTGGATGCCTTAGATATTGGAGGACATTACAGGAGTGGGCAAAGCTCATGGAAAGGGAGAATAGTATCTAGCTATTAAAAGACATGGAGGAGTAGTTAAGGAGAGTGCAAAAATCTGTATGTTCGGTATAAAAATGGCCTAGGTACGTGGTATAAGCTGTAAACATTGGAAAGATATTTCAGTAATGAGGATTAATTATAATGGAATGGTTAGAAGATACGTAATTTTCTTGAATTGTGTAGGATTAAGAATGACACAAATGATATGGAGTAAGGAATAGAAACTGTAGGAGGTCTGGCTGGCATGGAGTTAAATTTCCCCCTAATATCTGTTATAGTGATGCCTTGTGTTTAGCTTTTATGTTTTTTAGATTCTGTTCTGCTTTAGTGTATAAGTCTAGGCTTATTGTAAGGATAGTAAGCTCTCTTCACAGAGTAGGTAGATGAAGCAATTCCTTCTCTAGCTGGGACAGCTGATCCAGATCTCAGGCCCAAGAGCATAAACAATGTTGGACTGAAGAGAGAAAACAACAAGGATGGGACTTCATGGGCTGGAGCTGTAATTGGACAATTAGCTCCAGTTTGCTAAAGGACAAAAACTTAAATAAAAGCGTGAGACTCCATGACCCGTTGTCGATTTTTGTGGCCATTTTGGGTTGTGCTGCCTGAGGTGGATCTATTGAGGCCTCTTAATAAAACCCAGTAGGGTTTTATTCTTTAGCTCTGTCTAGTCTCTGCTCTAGGTCAGCCTTCACAGGGCATCAATAGTGCTGCTCTTTGTGCCTAGAAAGGTGATGATAACACATCAGTGTTTTGGCTACTGCTGAGCAGTACTCCCACATCAAAGCTGTCTCTCCAACCTCTCCCCCATCCACAAAAGCCAGAGCTAAAAGATTCAAGGATAAAGCTGGGCCTGGGAAGAAGCAAGGCACGGTGGGAAGGTATATGAACATTTGATTTCATTTCTTATTACTCAATTCTGATTTGATTGGTAATAAATCAGTTTCCAAATATTGAGTCTGTTTTGCCAGAGGTGGTGGCTATTGAATAATCTTTCTTCTCTGGTCCAGTTAAGGAGGGAGAGTGATAGAGCAACTTGGTGGGCAGCCAAGTGAACAGACAGTCCAGTCAAGGTGAACACACAGTCCTCATGGAGAATTGCTGAGGGAACTGGCGTTATTTAGCCTGGTGAAGAGGACTTGGAGGGATTATCTTACCACTTTTTATGTACTTCAAAGGAAGTTGTAGAGAAATTTTGGTCTCTTCTCTCAAGCAAAAAGTGAAAACAATAGAAAATGCAACAGGCACAAGAGAAAATGGCTTCAAGTTGTGCCAGGGGAGGTTTAGATTAGATTTTAGGAATAAAATCTTCATTGGAAAGTTTGTCAGGCACTAGAACAGGCTGCCCAGGAAAGTCACTGGTCACCATTCCTGGAGGCATGTAATAATGATAACACGCCTCGTACACATGGCCCGGCCCTTGAGGACATGGTCTAGTGATGGCCTTGACAACACTGACAGCTGGACTCAAATCCTAAAGGTCTTTTCCAAACAGAAAATCTTGTACAAAAGACAGAACTTTTGCTCTCTTATGATCTGAAATATTGAGATGAAATGGCAGTACTTTTCATTTAGGAAAAATAGAACAGATGACAAACACATCTTTTAGTGTCACATCCTAAAAAAGATGTTTCATGTTCTCACAAAGGAGAAGGTAATCTGAAATGCTAGAAGTACCAAAAGCAGGTACTTCATCATCGATCAAGCCAATGGCATTGCATTTAAAAATAACACAGACATGGATACATCTTGGGAGACAGTAAAGCATTATTAGTCCTTCTGTCACATGTAACTGCTACTACAATTATAAAAGATATTTTCCTTTGAAAAATTGTAAAGACAAAGTGAAGCAATAGGGAGTTTTCACGTTTCGTCTTCACAAAGGAGCACTCTTTGATGGAACCACTTTCATTAAAATGGGAGTTAATCAGTGAAGAGTGAAGGAAAGTACTCAGACATAAATATACCAAAGTGGATATCTCCTGACAATGCCCTGGTTTACTTCTTTCTTAAATTTGAGCCACATCTGTTAATTTTCCCAGTAATGGAGATACTTCAAACTCAGAATACAGTGTTTTTATAGAGCTGTCAGTGAGTGTAGTGCTACACACCACAAAGGAAAATCACAAGAAACATGTAATACAAGAAATAATTCTCTGAGACAAAGAGTGCCAAAACTATAGCCTTTATTTATTGAGCATCCCCAAAAATTTCAGTTCCTCAGAAGGGTAGCAATTCAAGGGCACTAGAATCAAGACCTCTATAAAAAATTGGCATGTTTACAGAACGGAAAACGTGGAGAAATAATAGCTTCCAATCTCAGATTTTTTCTTTTACCTTATTTACAGTGTTTCACATTTGCTTGTTCCATGGTGTGCAAATTTAGTGAGATTAATTAAGCAATAAAAAGAGAATTGATAAAATAATAAATTAAGATGTGAAGAGCTACTGGATAGAAAAGTCTCCTTTTTTCTTAATCAGTATTCTGTTCTTACTGACAAAAGACATAAGCTGAAATTCAAGCCCCTTGTGCACTGAGAAAATATTTCTAACCTATCCTTTAGATTTATCTCAATACTATTTCCATGTTTTGTCAAAATATCTGTCAATTCCAGTTTGGCTCCCTAGAGGAAAAAAATAAGTTTGTTATCTTTTCCAGTGGTCCAACTTTGACAAATTACTGGTGTATTTTTCACCAGTATTCACTTACAGAGAATATATTTTAACACTAATTCCTTGTTTTGTCTTCTGGCACCCTTCAGTCTGGCAAGCAACAATTTTTACAGTGCACATTTTCAAATGTAAATTATTAAAATTTGTTTAGTTTAATAATTTGCTCTCTCAAATTATTTAAATGACCACGTCATTCACACATAATCATCCTCACAGCTTTACCTCTAGGAAATACGACATCTGCAAGCTATTTCATATTTTGGTCTGAAGTTATTAGATATATCCAAAATGATCCACATTTCTTCAGTGTATAAACACTAGACATGTTCTCAAAAAGGATATTAAAAGATCAAGAGGCATGACCAAAAAAAAAAAAAAAGCAGGCTAGAAAAGATGTAAAAGATGTCACAAAAATAAATTGAAGACTGGAAATTTTTGCTCAGAAAGATGGCAAGTAAAAAGAGATATTATTTGACTTTAAAGAATAACAGATTAAATGCATTTCCAGATATCAAGACGTAGACTTTATTTGACAGATATTGGGGGAGGAGGGGTGAGGTCTTTATTGTTCTGGCAAGTAGAAAATTTTGTTAATGCTTCCCCAGGCATTTTCAAGACTCATCCTTGTTACTTATAGGAAACTGTGATGCAAATAAGGATGGCGTTTTATTTTACTCAGTAGCAGTAAAGGAAAAAACTTTAATAACCTTTATAGAGGAGGACATCTAACTGCCTGGTCAGTATGTACAATAAATAGAAAAAATAGCTATACACTTTTCCTGCATAAAAGCTCCAAGGAACTCCTTGTGCATTTGTCACAAGAAGGGCCTATAATTCATTTTTTATAAATTGAACTAAGACAAAATCAGAGTACAGTTGCTGGTTTTAGTGAGGCATGATAAAAATTGCAAAATATACCAATAAAAGCAGTCATACAAGTGCTTCAAATAAAGAAGGGATGCAAGAAAACTTTGAAATAAAATGCAACACGGGGAGTGAAGTAAGATGCATAACATTAAGATTTACATGGGACTGTTGATCTACAGCATCTAGCTGTCAACAGCTGCCTAGCCATTTTTATTACATAGAAGTTTTAGTTAGAGAAGCCATTAAAGATTTAAAGTACTAAATATAGGAAAACACTGGAAAATATACATAAGATAGAATAAGCATCATGGTATTACAGCTGATACACATAGTGAACTGCCAACCTATATGATAACAGGATATCAAGGAAAATTTAAGATAATCGTAAGAAGCTGGAGTCACTACAGACAGACAACAAAAGTCTACTGGAACTTTACTACTTATCAGGAGATGAGTAGCTCTCTCATGAACTTTCCAATATCCTTTATTAAGAAGTCAAATTTCTATTGTAAATATAGTAGCAATCTTTCCTGTATAGCAAAAGGGATACTATAGTAACCTATATATCATATTTAATCTAATAAAGACTCTTTAGCTGTATGTTAAAGGCTGTATTTTAAAAGCATTCCAAATAATGTAAGAGGCCAGGCTGTCCGACTGCAGGAGCTTTTGCAGTGTGTAAGTGAATGATAATGTAAATGGTCCACAGACAACTGAGAAGCACATCCATGGTTCATGCTACATGGACATGTGGAATTAATGTAGTCAGTGGCTTATAGATCACCTTGCAATCAGGACACGTTAGGTCTTGGAAGAAGCAAACATTTCCCAATATGTGTGAGTAGTAATACCTGCAGGAATAAAACATGGCTTGCAGCAACTCACTGCTTTCTAACATACAGGCAACCAAAGTATTTTTCAACCAAGTTTGTTGTATGATGCACAGAGCCAGAGGAGAAAGAGGACATGCAGGAGTAAGCCTGCATCTGGCTTTCAAACTGGCTCCCCAGAGAGGGAAAACAGAGAATCTGCTGTCACCATATACTCAACAGACAAACTGTACCTCACACTTCTGGTACGTCCCGAACTTGCAGATACTTTAACTCACATTCTCTGCAGTTGTTAAACCATTGAAAAAAAAAATCCTTACAGATGGCATATCTAAATTCAAATTCCAAACTCTAAGCTAAGATGAACTGGAAATTAGAGCAAGCAACTACTCAAATATACATATTTCATCATCTTATTTCATCACTGTGGGTTCAACAAACCCAGAAAAACATTTGATCACTGGATCACTGTATAGTTTTACGCACCTTTCCCAGAAGATCTCTTTTATTTCCATAACTTTCAAATATTAAGTGGTTGTGACAGATATAAAATTACACTAAATATTTTTTTTCTGATTGGACAGCTAGGATATTTACTGTATCAATAGAACTTTTTAATTTAATTTTGTCAAGAAAGGGATATATGAGGAAGAACATAAGAAAATTAACCAAAATAATTTTACCTAGTCCTCATTATTACTCTAGAACTCTGTCAAGATATACCATGAGGATTCATGGGGTGATGGGAGAAGATGGAGGAGGTAGTAAAATGCTATGAAAAATGTTAGTAGTAAAATGTTAATGTAGTAAATGTTAATGAAGACCCTTCTGACACAAATGCACGTATAGGTATTTAAGGAAGCTATTTACACCATCCTGGATAAGAGGACTTTAATATATCTCAAAAGGACATGTCAGTTTCAAGGTGTTTGCTTGCATTCATTTTTGGTTTTATTTTTGGAACAGAAAAATTGTACTCCATCTCATAAGGTGACTGTTAGCAACTAGTAAGAAAAGTCCTAGAGAAAAACTTTTCTATGTTGATTCCAGCTGAGTTTGCTTGATATCATAGTTCATGAAATAAGTGAGTGAAATTATGGTAGCAGTGTGGAAGTCCTTTGCCTGAAGGACTTAGATCACTCAGCAGGGTTTGGAAAATTCATCAGAAGTATCCTGAAATATGTAAAGATAAGAGACAAAAATGTAAGCCTATTTGATTAAATATTTAAATCTTATCAAATGTCTACCTCTTCACACAGAAATCTTAATCCTTGGTTCATGGGATGTTTGAAAGTGGCATCATGCTGATTTATATCAAATATTTAATTATCAGAACATGGATAATCACTTTGTGGGTAGTGGCTGGGTCTGCCTTCTGTGTGGTCCTAATGAACTGGCTGTATATTGGTATAAAACATGAAAACACCAACATAGCAGACACCATAAGTCTGTATAAACTGTGAGATTTACCCATTTACTTTTCCACTTCAAGGACTGGTCTCATAATTATTAGCACTGTATATATATCTCAGTTGCTGCCTGAATTTTAGTATGGATCAAAAAATTTATTCCCAGTCTTTCATGTGCATCTTGAGAAATCAGAAAATTCATTCTGGTTCCATACTCTGCTAACTGGATATGCAGAGGCAGGTAGGTCTGTGCCATTTACTTGAGGGACCACAACAGTGCACCTCACAAAAAAGACTATATAAGTATTTTTATTTTTGTATGCTAGACCTCCCATGTGATCAGACCCTTATATCAGAGGGAGATGTTGGCTTCAGATCTCTTCAGACAGAGAAAATAGTAGGATCTTAATTCCATACATCTTGCTTGGTCTATTCCAAGCCAATTCCCATGTTATATGTCATGTGGACATTCAAATACTAACTATTCAAATACTTTTCCCTCCACATTTGATAATATTATTTTTCCCAGATTTGATAAAATTTGATAAAAACAAGACCGCTTTAATAATCACAACTACTTCTTGGCTGTTAAAGTTTGTGGTTTTTTTCCAGAGTTGTTGGGGCTTTTTAAACCAATAGTTATGCAGCAGTACTAACAGTTTGTCTCTTTGCCATCTGTTATTTTCATTAAGGGGTATGTTAGGTTTCATTCTACTTGTTAAATAAATAATAAGGAAAAATTCAAACTCAAATTAAAAATTCCATCATTTTTAATTTCCTGTGAACTCTCCCTCTCTTAATTTGTCATTGTTACTTTCAAAGGAACTACTTCTCTAGCCCCTTTTTCCTGTTAACTCGGGTACAGAAAGAGACGCTCAACTTTCACCACTACACTGAAGTGGTTATCAGTATTTTGTTGCATGCAAAGACTTTAGCTATCACAGAATCACAGAACTGTTTACATTGCACAGGACCTCTGGATACCATCTCATCCAGCTTCCCCGCTCAAGAAGGGTCAGCCAAAGCAGGTTCCCCAAGAGCACGTGCAGTCAGGTTTTGAGTATTTCTAAGGATGGACATTTCACAGTCTCTCTGAGTGTACAATTTTGGCTAGGACGGAGGTTTTTTTTTCATAGTAACTCATCTGGTCCCATGTACTTCAGCACATGTAGCTGTAAATTCCAAAATTCCTATTACTTTTAACAATCGTACAAAAATTACTGCATATTTGATCATTTAATCATGTGACATGAAGGAATGGCAATAATATTAGATGTGTGATTTTGTATATTTAAGTTAAATAACTAAAAATTCTCCCACTGAAACCCTCATATTTGGATAATGTATAAATTTCTGAAAGAATCAGATATAAACTGTAGTTCAGTAATTGCACAGATCCCCCTAGACAAATTAAGAATCATGTTTATCTCTCTATCAGGTTACCTCAGTAAATGCTTTCTTCACCAGTTTCTTTACAAGATGCTGTATTACAATTACATCCTGAATATTTACCCTAACAGACATGGCCAATTTCTGATACTGTTCTATAGCACAAAATCAGTGTACTTCTGCTAAAGGTGACTTTGTCTCACCAATTATGCATGCTGCTTTCATAGAACCTAATTCTTAAATAATTTAAACCTAACATTATGTCTTTAGTCTCCAACTGCTTGCAATGTTCAGACAACTACTGGATGTATCTGGAAGGTGACAGTTCAGCTTTTCAGGAATTAAAAGTTTGATTTTATTCTTTACAGAGCAACTGCAACAACCTTTTAGGCACACATAATGCCAAAACTTCGAAATATTTGTTCACAACTCAAACCATCACTTTTTAAGTGTGCTCTTGAGAGAGCCAGAGCACTCAATAATTTCCTGAACGTCAAAACAATTCCCAGGAGATACCACCTTTTTCTGACTTGAGGGGTATCATCAGTGATATTCCTTAGCTTAGGATCTCAGATCAGCATGAATCTTTTCCATCTCAGAAGAAAAAACCCTCTAGTCCAAAAACAGCCCTACATGGTTATATTGCTCCTCTGTCACAACTATGGCACAGTTGCTTTTAGTAACAAAAACTAAGCTTGCATTTACCTAAAAGAAAGTATGCAATCATATCTAATTACAGACGGGCTTACTTTACCTCTCCAAATCCCAGTGAGTAGGGCACTGAGCTGAAAGATGTGTCCATTTATGCCCTAGTTCTACGTGAACTGAATTTATCCCTGCAAAATCTGACCTGGCTCCAGACTTAAAACATTAGTTACTCTGGATGAGCTAAGCCTCTAGACTCTGGAAGCAATAATTCATTCTGAAATACAGGTGTAGCTTTGGCTGATCCATTGTAGTGAACACTGGAGTTTCACCTCACTAATCTTGATTTCTGAGGGAAGGAAGAGGGAAGCCAGGTGCCAAAAAAAAAAAAAAAAAAAAAAAAAAAAAAAAAAAAAAAAAAAGAAAAGCCACTGTGGAGTGTACTGGCTTTGTCATAGGAATGGTGGAAGACACCATAATAGGTGGTCAGTACATGCCAGTACAGACAATATAAAGGTATTAATGTTGTGCTCTGGAGGAATCCATCTTCCTTCTTTTTCCACTTACGGTAGACAAAATTAAGTCAACCATTTTGGTCACCTGAGGAGTGTGTCTTCAGTGATGCTGCTGTCTTCCTCTCTTCTTCCTCTGTAACAGCAACACTGTAGAGCAGATGCAAATATTTTCAGGCTGTTTGATCACTCCCCAAGATAAATGCTCAGTTCAGGCCTTGTAGCTGGTCTAGGACAGCTAAGTCTAGGACAGCTGGTCTAGGACAGTGCTTAGACTGAGCACATATACCCTGATTACCAACCTGCACATGGAGCTATACAACATGTGGACTGGTTCTGGCTCACTGCCAGGAAGCTTGAGGGCAATGAAAATGATATCTGACTGTACATCTGGATATTTGCAGAAATATGCAGAATAATTGGCAAGTATGAGTCTGCCTGATTATTAATGATATTGGCAGATTGGGGTTCTCATTCAGTGTTTTACGTAAGCCTAAAATCCACAAGCAGTGAATATATACTAGGCTGAAGGCATAAGTTTTTGAGTAAAAAGAACATTAACAAAGACAAAAAGGACTTCAATGGACAGCATGAGTCTGGGTTTGAGTATTGTGACTGACCATGGGTAAGCAGCCTGGCCTACTTTCCTCTAAACAGGTCGAATTTTATTTTACTTCATGCTTGCCTGGTTTAGTTGATTGTCCTTCACTGAAACAAGCCAATTTATGCTATTCCTGGCCAACATTAAGCAGAAGCTAGTTTAGCTTCTTCAAACTCACTAAGTGAGGATCATATATCTCCAGGAAGGTTGAACCAGCAGCTCTTGGAATTTAACATGTTCCTTAGATGCTGCTGGTTCACCCCATAAACCTGTTAGCTACTGCCATCCTAACCACCCGAAAATCTTTTTATTACACAGAGATTACTTGGTCTGGGGTATTGTGGCATCTTTGGCTACTTTACAGACTGTACAAATTCATTTGTTCAAGGGCAGTTGTCCACAGGGAAACTTTAATTTATACAAGCAAATTTAGTGCTCCATTAACAGAACAAAGTAGCAATAATTGGGTCAAAGTTCAAGCTGAGATCCAACAAAACCAGGAAAACAAGAATTAAAGTTGTTAGAGTATCTGTTGCTACAGTAAAATTATGTTTCTTCTTTTGACCCAGGAACCAGTTATTGTCGGAGAATAAAAGCAATGAAATCAAAGATAATTGGGTCCTCTGAAGAACTCGTGATCTCTTTTCTAAAGAAGCATTACTGTGTCTTGCTCAATAAAATAAACACACAAATAAAACCTTGCACCTTATGCTCTCTTGCTGGTTCTGATACGTATTAACTTTTTTTAAAGTGGAAGAAACCCACTGTGTAGTAATATCGTGAAATACTACTCAGTAATAAAGGCACCATATAAATAATTGCAGCTTAACTCAAATCTAAGCCTTTAGACGTAAATGAGATGCCTAAATTGCTTTACTGGCCCTTATTGAGTTCAACATATAGAAAAATGTTTAGATTTACTACAAGGCAACTTGTAATCTAACTATCTATAGGATTTTAAAAGCTTCTCAGATTGTGTTTATGCTGCAGAGAGCACACACTGCAACTTATGTAGACGTTTGTGAGCTAGCTTTAAATTGCTGTCCATTAGTGCACCAGAGTATACTGCAAAGCCAGCAGAAGAGTGTGGATGAATATTGAATTAGTAATGCCAGTATTCTTTATAAAATTCTGTACATTTTTGTTGTTCAAGTCCTGTCATTTACTTTCAACAGATTCCCCCCAAATGAAACACTTGTTTTCCTACTGATTCATGTTTAAATAAAAGTTTGCAGACAACCATCTGTAGCTATTAAGGAAGATGTCCCTAAATTAGTCTATTTTCTGACTACTGCAGATCTTTTAAAAAAAAGAATATTCTGTTGATATAAATCCATCTTGGAGTGATCTGAAACACAATAGAAGGACTTTTGCTTTGATGAATATGAGTAGAAAAAGTCTGTGGTGAATTAGAAACTTCACAACATACTAGAGTGATCAGAGTGACTCGTGTAAGGAGGACTTAATAGCATCTCAGAACTTGAGTTTCCAAGAAATAACGAGACTTGCCTCCTAGAAATTATTAACCAGTATTAGCAAGAGAGTGTAGAACAATATGAGATTTCTGCTTACACTAATTGTCTTCCCAAATAGCAAAATGACCATTGGAAGAAAATTTAGTTGATAATCCCAGGAATATGCAGTGACTGTCCTTAGCCTTTTATGGGTCCTTGTTTCTTCCTGCTGTCAGACTAAAACTAATACATGCCATTTCAGGCTATTTAGGATGAAGGAGAAAAGACACCCTAGAGTAGCTAGGACACAAATCTATTGCCTGTTTTTGCTGTAGCAAAAGTGACAGGTGAACAAAATGTTTGCAGCTGCAGGTTGGAAATAGGTCCTACAGAAGAGTGATTTAGTGTTAAGATTGGTCAACAGACTTACTCAGTTGGACCAAACCTGATAATTACAACAACAACAACAAAAAATTCCAGTTAATTGTAGGGGATATTTTGCAAACAACAGGTATCCATAGTCGTAATACGGTTTGGCTGGCAATACAGACGTGTGGGAGAGAGTTCACAAGACTCCAAATAGGTGCAAGCTATTCGACAGCAGGACCTCAACAAAATGTTCAGAGACAGCACAAGATAGGAAGCATAATAATACGAAACAACATACTTCGCTACTAAACTGTGAGTTGGAGAGTTACTCTTTCATATTTTATATTTGTGCTAATTAATAACATCTAAATGCCGTTGCTAGACATAAACTGTAGAAAATATGTGGGAAACACTTTGAAACTGTGTTCCTAGAATGAGGAAATCCATAGTCCTCACTGCTTACCTGCACACAGCCTGAAATTAAATGAAATGCGGAAGAAATAGTGATTGTTAGAAACTGAATTTAGAAATCGTGAAAGGAGATGTACTTGTTTATAGTTAATGGTCCCTGATAAATTCCAGCTGGTGGCTTGCTTCCCTGCTTCAGAGTTCTGCAGTGCAGTGTGCCACAGGCTGACATGACTCACTGCCCAGAGGCAGGGCCAACCTGCTCAATGCAGAAGAAGAGCTAGTCAGAACACCAGGGCTCTGACAAGGCAGGCAGAGCTGGGAGTGTCCAGTGGATATGGCCAGAACAGAGGGATGAGGGTCCTGTGTGCAGCAGCAGTGAGAGGACAGCTCAGCAAGTGCACTCTGCTCCTTTTGCTGCCTTTCTGGCTTTGTTTACTGTGAGCTCTGCCTTATGGCAGTGAATGGTTACTTGGCATGTTCTTAGCCTTCCATGCTTGCTGCTTTTGAGATTTTCCATTTAGTTACCACTATCCCATACCCATGTGATACTGGTTTGGCACTGGATTCCCCAAGACGCAGAATTTGCTGAACTGCCCTTTTTGGTACATCACACTCGTTTATTCATTCATACACTCAACAGCATAATTAATGATACATTTGAAGTTGTTTCGTAAATCATCCTGTCTAGATATTTTCTAAAAAATAATTGTTATAATAATTTATCTGAGAATCCATGAAAAGTTAACTTCTTGATTTTCTTGATTGAAAGTACTTCCTTTATCTTAGTAATTAGTAAAGACATCTGCTAGTAAGGAAAAAATCTCTGATTATATTAAAAGTTTCAATTATTCTTTTACCTCTACTGTACTAGCAATAATGGTGTGCATTGCCAACTTACATGAAAAGGCTTGTATTCCATTTACACATCTTAATATTCCAAAGAAAGAAGGGTATACTTTCATGTTGCTGCTCCTCACAGAAGTGTGGAAACCTGGATATGGTACTTGAAAGTTCTATATCTGTATTTGGAAGAGATCACTGACTTTGCTTGTATTGTTATTATCATTATTTTGGCTGTGTCTGTTTTCTGGTGAATCACCATATTCTTAGAGAGGCCAAATAACTTTGCTATCAAGATTTTAAAAGTCAATAAAAACCCCTAGAAATTGTCATCTTCACTCTGACTTCTTTGGAAGGAAAATATCTTCAGTATCACTACATACAACTGCCTTGTGCTCCATGGATGACTTATTGAGTCAAAACGAGGTATTTTTATTCATGAATGTGTTTTTTCTAAAATACCAAGGACCACATGCAGAAAATGAATGACATCTCTTTTCAGGGAGTCATAGATTCTGATCATAGTAATGCCTTTTGGTCAGCTTCATTTCATTTGCATGAATCTTCCTTATATTCCCGATGCATACTGTGAGTATGAGAACAGTGAGGAGGGGGAGAATGACAATTAATTGTTTCTCAGTCAGATCCAGAGGTTAAAAAACCAGTACAAACTGTCATCATTCATTGTTTTTCGGACAGATGGTACGCTTGCGTGCAGTCCTTACTTTTCAAACATGGTTACAGACATACCTGTTATGAAAAGATCAGCTTCTTATGTTCCCCCTTTTTGAGCACAGAAAAGGTCTGATTATAACTAATCACATGAAGTACAAATCATTTGAGGATAATTGTGAACAAAGGCAGACTTTTCAGTAGTTCTGTACACCAAAATTTCATAGCTGGCTGTATTTATCATAGTATGTATAATACTAGAATTTGAATAGCCTGAATAAAACCAGAAAACAAAAATCCACCTCATTTTAGCATTCCTGAGCAAGCTTTGCATGTAGTCATTGAGAAGCATAGTTATTAATTCTTTAAGCATAAGCCAACAAGAGAGGGGACAAAGAACAAGAACAGCTACATGATTCTGTCCCCACAGCAGCAGCCAGCGAAGATAATGAGGCGTGGCACTCCTCTCATCCCTTGTCTGGAACAGTAAAGGCCTGACAGGAGTGATCGGGGGGCAAATGCTTCCATTGCTGAGGTATTTGCAATAAAGTTGTAAATAAAAAGCTCTGAGTTGTGGCTGTACCCAGGCCTTCATGAGTCCTTGACATAAAGAGTGGTATCTTGATATATGAGTCAGTAGCTGCTCTAAAACAAATTGTTCCAGAGGTGCATCCATACAGAAGAAACTGAAGAGTGATAATGGGAGTAAAACGAGCCTCAGATATTTGAACAAGGCTTATGACACTTTATATTTACTCTTCACATCTAAGAAGCATTGTCTTGCTGGAATGGATTCAGAGGCTGGTTCACTGCTTGTGAGGAGCTGTATCTGTAAGAAAATGTCAAAATAGCTGTTTGTTGTCTCTAAAATAACATAATAGAACTGGAACACAGACAATGAGACTGACTTGGTCAGACTTCTGGGTTCAAAACAGTAACTCAGGGTGAAGATCAGTTGCTTATAATCCAGAGAATAAATAGGGTGAAAGCAGGAAGCAATGAAAACTGAAAACTATACATAACACAGAGTAAACTCCTCTTCAGAGAAACAGTTGTGAAAGGCATGCTGTTGTGCTGGGCTGGTTAATAACCAATTGCTTTGTCATATGCTCTGAGCACAGGAAATAAGATCATCATGCTTGGATGCTTCACATACACAGTTTAGAAAGTGTTAATTAACCTGAGAAAATTGTGTGTCATTTAGGAATGCAGTTAGATACTCTCAAAATAAGTCATTTCCATGTGTTCACGTGTGGCACAAATTGCTTTTTAAAAAAAAAAAAAAAAAAAACAACATTCCTGCATCACTGATGCATTATGGAATTTATTTATGTCAGTGAAACACAGCTCAAACAAAAAAATTTTGTATTCCTGGAGGAGAAAATTAGGCTTTTGCTGGACACAGATATAGACATTAGACAAACCCTGTCTTTTGACTTTGAAATTCAACCCTTCGTGTGAAACCTACAAAACAGACAGATCCTACAGACCAACTAAAGCAACTTGTATACTGCCAGCTGATAGTCATGCTTTCCCATCTTCCAGCTTTGTTTTTCAGCTCTCTCAATTCAACATAAGATCTTCTTTTTCTACACTATATCCAAAGAAATTTCTGTAAAACCCATTTCAGGTGCTTGTCTCCACCTCTTTGCAATCCAGCTGGCTAGCCTTAGAGAAGCTTCTTAAAGAAGACAGTTTACTTATTTCTGCCTCAGAGTTCAAGAGTCTTCCCTCTAGTCCTCCCTTCAGCACCAACTACCAAAAGTGAAGTCTGTGCCAGCAAGCTTCATTTCACTTTCATGCTTTTCCTTCCTTACTGCCACAGACTTCGACAGACAAATTCATCAGAGGAGCAACAACTACTAATCCTCAGCTGGTATCCAGGCAAGCACAGTGCTTTGCCTTACTTCTGTCAGTCATTCTTAGCCATTATTCTTCCATTTTTCAGCTGTGTAAGAACATCCACACACATGGGTCACCTGTAAGGAATAGGAAACATAAAAATGTACAAACAAGAAGAGTGTCCAGGGAATTATACAGAAATAAATCTCCAAAAGCCTATGATCCTGACAGAGACACATTCCAATTTTTTTCAAGATAAGGTTAATAGAGTACATCAAAAGAAGGGTTGTCAAATATACATTCAATGTAGCATTTGTGAAAGGTGAAATTTGTCTATTTCTCCCTTAAATTCTGACAAACTTATCTGTACTTTTACACCCAAACTTATCTGTACTATTATATCCAACATGGTTGGCAATTTGGGGGTCCTTATAATCACTTAGAAGTTGATGCTGACCTAAGCAGCCTTGATATGCTGATAAGCAGCCTTGCATTAGGGGATGTGTTGCAAGCATACTAGCTCCACTGAGCAGTCCTTTCCAGAAAAAACTTAAAGCATCTTTTGCTGTCTGCTGTTGGCACTTGGAACAACACCAAAGCACTTACCAGTGATTCATTCAGGTGCCCTTCCAAATTGTATTAAGTCTAAGGTAATTGTCTTCCATAAATTTAAGACAAAGGAAATACATGTCTTAATTCAGATTCCATTTGTTTTAAACCAATTTGGTTCCATTTTATCAAAAGGAGTAGCACCAAGGTTATAAATTCCAGTATGGTCTATTGTTTAAAACTGGGTTATAAATTCCCAGCTTTACTTATGATAATATCTTGATAATACATTATAATATAGATGTCTTCAAATGTCAATATTTTTCATACTGATGTTTAAGTCACGCTGTTTTAAACAATGACAGGGTGTGTTTGCTACTGTGAAGCAAATAGGGAATATTAAAACCACCAAAACCACTGTAAAATGGCGATATGACAACAGGAGAATTCTTTGAGAGAGGCTATTTATTTATGTACCCCTATATTACCTGTGTTTGGAACAGCACTTAATCTATCTATGGCCCATTTAAGTTCCCTACTCCTAAAATTAGCTGAAGCCATCAAAGTATTATGTATGCAATTTTAACAGATACAATATCTTCTACAATATATTGCTGCAGTAAGCAAATTTTAGAATGGACAGATACATTGACTGAAAATTTATCTAGTTCTCTGTTTTGCTGCAAATGTTATTCAAATGGAAATCTAAAATTCCCTTAATCTCAAAATGCATGCAACTTTACTAACCTTATCTTGGAAATAAGCTTTAAATAAAATTTGCTGAATTTTGAATCATATCAATGATGAGTAAGGCACAGACATGACAGCTTGGGAATGAGCTATAAGTTCCATATCAGTTTTCATGTCCTTTTTTTACAACAGTTTGATGTTGTAAAACTTTTGTTAACATGTGGCCTGTGCATATGAATTTTAGAGATTTTCCTACATCGCAGCTTTTCTTGAAGCTCTTTGGGTTTTACAGATTTTTTTTTGAGTTATGTAAAAGGCTGTGAAAAGAAAAAAAACAAAAACCCTCCCAAAACGAAAGACTTCTTGACACTGTTGTCTCTTGAGAGATTGTTCTAATTTGTTCAGATAATGCTTTCACTTCTGTTTTACAGAGTAATTCAGTGTAATTAGTACAAATCTCCAGTTAAGACCTGAAATCCCTACTTCTATAACCAAGCATATCAAATGCTTATCTCTTGAGGAAAAATGCTTTATCACATACTTCCTTCCTGCTAATACCTCAGAAATGCCCTTGCTTTAATTAAATTCAGTAGATTCCTTAGCTTTATAGCAACTCAAATTCCAATACTTACTTAGAAGCATTGACTTCTAATACTTATGGGAGTATTTACTGTCTTCTACACATGAAATTATATTTGGGTTTTATTAGAAAATAATACATGAGGAGAAAATATATTTTTTCTTATGATTACAGTTTTCATTATTAACAGGCTTTAAATATCACCTGAATAAAAGATGCTGAGGTTTTTTATATATTCTAATTTATATTTGAAAAAAAAACCCACTTTTTCTACCAGGAGTGAATTTTAGTTTGATATTGCTGATTAAAATGGTGCTAGTGCATTAAATATAAAGCTTCTCCAATATAATCGTAATTTCAGAAAAAAAATGCTCTGTTTTTCTCAAAGGCAGCTTTACTTACTATAAAATAAGAAGGTTTCATTGCATGTCTGGAGATAGAAAATATTCGAAAACATTCATGTGAAACAACAGTAAACAAAAGAGGACTGCTTTATAAAATGGAAAAGAAATGACATAAAGAGACCTTGCTTAACACTTGTGGTGCAATTTTTGATTTTGCAGTAGGAGCTGAAGGTAGCGACTTCCTAAAAGGAAGGAAAATCTATGTGTGCTTACGCTCAAAATTTATCCAAATTCAACCTGACTTAGAAGATTCTCCTTATTTTTTAATTAGAAATCTAAGCTTCACATGCCAAGATCTACTGGAATTTGAGGTGACAAGGAATTGACCACCTGTGCTGAATGCTAGATCTTCGAGGACAGAAAGTGGAAACCTCAGCACCGCTCCTTAGAAATACGCCAATACGTAGCGCACTGATCCAATTCCTGTGATTCATCCTTAATAGCCAAGTTCATTACTCTGCACCACATTTGAACTCCTTGTCAGTGTCTACTTCTTTATTACTGACTTCTTTCGATTAAAAAAACCCCTATACCTAGAAAAATAATGTAAGTGTACTTGATGGTAAGTTTGATCTGTATCACATGCACTCTGACTGAGACCACACTTTGGTGGCTGTTATACGCTCTGGTTTTGGTCGCACATTTCAAGCTTACTACAAAACTATTACCACCCCTCAGTCTTACACATCCCAGGAGAAAACATAATGTAGAAGAGAATATGGTAAAATAAGATTGCTCAAAGCAATAAGAAATCATTGCTCTAGGTATACCCTTTTATTCACGTGTCAAAAATAATGTAATTTAAAATTAAAAAAAAAAAAGCTTTAACAAGCTTCTTTATGACATAAGAATATTGACTACTTTTAGGAGACAGGCAATCAAGAATATAGATGCAATATAGTTAATAACTCACAAGACTACAGAGCTGGGAAATTAAGAGTTGTGTAAGATTGTCCTTTCCATCTCACTACACTGAGGGAAAAGCCAGAGTACCCAGATAATCCTTAACAGGATTATCGATTAACAGGATTCGTCTATTCTATTTAAAAAAAAAAAGAAGATATTTCCTCAGACCTGTAAGACACCTCATTCTAACCTTTCATTAAGTACAATACCAGAAGGCCATCCTTAACATACCATGTTTTCACCATGTTTTCTGACTCCTGTTGCTTGAAATTGTTTTCATTTCTCACTCACTGCATAGAGCATCCAATTTGCTTAGGGTTTTCAGTTTTCATAGGTTTTGTTTTTAAATCTTAGCTATTCCTTTCCCAAATAATCTTCCTCTTTATCATCCCTCCTTTTAAAATTTTACAAAAATTCTAGGTACACTTTACACTAACCTATGTTGGTTTTATTCTTAATTTCTGATACAGTGGCTGTGTAAATTAAAATATCATGGTAATACCAGAGACTAAAGAAAACTGCCTCAGAAGATTTTGCCAAAACCAACTGTTTTTCAAAAATCTGGTGATGGAGAAAGAAATATTTTGTTTGGTCCTGCACAACACCTAACTGTGCACACTCTAAATGATGGCTCAGAAGGCTATAATTTCATTATTTTAAATAATATAGGCTAATAAAAACTCAATGGTTTATTTTAATTAAGCTTTAAAAAGGTTGTAATGAGACAGTTCTAGGTAAAGGTCCAGAATATTGACTCCAGTGGTGCCAAAATATTTATTGGCTTTAGTGACTCCCAGGTGTCTTTATCCAATCCGACAAAACTTTGTGTTTGGGTTTCTCAGGAAGTGAAAAGGCCACAAGAGATATGCCTGGACTTGACTTACCCCATTATGTCTCCTAGATGATCCAACAAAAATAACAAACACAGACTGATAAAATGTTACTTTTATAGGACAGGCAATATCATACGATTAAATATTATTGAATTAAGTTCTGAAGTTTTATTCAATAATGTCCAAATCTCACTGCATAATTATATAAAAGAAACGTGCTGATTCCTCAGCTCTGTATATTGAGAGTGACCTAAATTTGATATTCAATGATATATTCAAAAACTTTTTAATTGCATGCAGATGGCAAAGATGAATGAAGTCAGCATTTCAAATGAAAAGGTTCTGTCCACTGCCTCAGATAGTATTTTCCAGCTGATGAAGACATCTATACTGAGATTCATAAATGAACAAATGAATAAATTGAAAAAAAGGAAAGAATGCATTTTATAGACTGAAATAGTTCTGTAGAACCATATATTTATTACAGAAATAAGGGAACATAGGATTATATCGGCATTCACAAAAGAGACAATCCTTTACTTGATTTGTTCTACATCTAAAACCATAATAAATCCTTTCTCTTTTTTTCTAACCCAGTCTTTGTTATTACTACATCTTGGTGGAAGAGAAGTCTCATATGACGAAATGAGTGTTTGTTTTACATTGACATAAACTGGATGGACTAAACAGACGTACAGTTAGCATTGTTGTTAATCTATCTGTGAGGAAAAAAATAATTTTCTTGGTCTTATTTTTAATTTGAATATGTTTTTTAGGTATACTTTCTGATGTGTTCATCTAAATCTATATTTTACTTGCAGCCATAGTAAGCATTAAGTTACATTGGGGGACATTCATGGTATAAAACAGATAATAGGTTTTAGGGAATGTAGCCACTGTAATAAAACTGTTTCTTGAACATATCCTGTTTCTCGAGTGCTCATTCTTTGGACTGTTAAGATTAACAACAACACTCTTAATTCCTACTGAAGAAAAAACAGTTTTGCATTCTTTTTCCTAGATAAACTGCTGCATGAATGGCTTTGTTGTTGTCGTAACATTTTGTTACTCCAAAAGACTCTAAAAATCAAGCAATAAACTGCCTCTTTATTCTGCTGTCCTCACAGTGATGGCCTCCTCTGACACCATGCACTCCAGACTACAGGAAGCTAACACAAGAGATATGTCACTCTAAAGCTCTTTGACTGGCATCTAGCATACATCAGAGTATTTTTCTACTTCTTGCTCTATTCTGTTTTCACATTTATTACTAGATTCTCTTGAGCAATGAACAGATGTTCTTCCTACTGTGCTGTATGATAGTCTTAAGTCATTTTTTTAGAACAGATGTTCTCCTGCATGCACTTCATTTTCTTTAGTTTTATGAGTTCACATCTGACAGCTAGTTCTTGCTTAAATTTAAGGACTAATGTTCACCAGGGAATCCCTCCCAGGCCATGGGCCATCATTTCTGGAAATTAGTTAGCTCAGGGTACAACAGCACGCCAGGACACATTGATCGGTAACAACAACAGGAACAACAGTTATCTAAGGGGATAGGAAGGGAAACCATTGAGTTCAAGCCACAGCAAGTCCAAATTCAAAATTAATAGCCTGCAACCAGGCTAGTTCGCACTGGGAGTCAAATATCACATCGGGGTTCAGAAAAAAGAATCAGAGCCAGGAAAGAAGCTCAAGTAGAGCAACAAACAGACAGATGCATAGGGAATAGAAAAGAGATATAGGTTAGATAAATAAATATCAGCTAGATTTTCATCATGCACATGGTAGAAATCCCATGAATGAAAACTGGTCATAAGAGTCCAAAATATTTCTGGGGGAGTTGGCTCATCCACCAAGTAGTAGTCAAGGACAAAAAGGAGCCGAGGGAGATCAATTGTTAATGGTTTGGTGGATGTTACCAAAAGCCTACAAATTTCCACTAAAGCACTTGGTGTTTTCCCAGGATAAGGCTTAGAACTGGTTCACTTAGAAAGAAATTGTTTTCCAGCTGTTGAAATTTAAGGCCAGCTGAAAATTAAGCACCATACAGCCACTCACCCAACCCTCCTCTTCCCCCACAACCCAGTGGAATGGGGAGGAGAATCAAAGCAAAACTCATGAGTTGAGGTAGGAACAGTTTAAATAGGGAAGGAAAAATCTGTGTACAATAGCAAAGCAAAACAAAGAAACCCTGCTTCCCATGGGTTCAGCCAGCTCCAGGAGAGCAGGGCTCCATCATGTCCAGTGGTGACTTGGGAGGACAAACACCATGCCTGCAAATGTCCTCCACCTTCCTCCTTCTTCTCCCATTTATGTACTGACCATGATGTCACGTGGCCTGGAATATCCTTTTGGTCAGTTGGGTCACCTGTCCTGGCTGTGTCTCCTCCCAGGTACCCCCAACTCCCTCACCAGAGTGGAAATACAAAAGCAGAAAAGGCCTTGGCTCTGTGTAATCCCTGCTCAGCAATAACAAAAACATCCCTGTGTTATCAACCCTGTGTCCAGCACAAGTCCAAGACACAGGCCCAACCAGCCACTGCAAAGAAAATTAACTCAACCACATCCAAAACCAGCAGAGAGCATAACAAAATAATTTCATTTTGAGTTTTGGCATAAAAAGAAATTATGCTTCTAAGGAATAAAATAAAATCTGGAAAATGGGTGTTTGAACTTTGGAAAAGGTGTTCAGCTACACATCTTCCTGCATTTATCTGCTCCAATTTATCCACTCCAATTTATCCAACCCTACTACATTTTCAGAATAAGATTTAAAATACTGCTGGACATCATGTGCACAGTTCCATATGTATGTGTCCTACTTATTTGTAAGAAAATAAAAAAAAAACCAAACAAACAAGGCAGGACAGGTACACTGTATTATATGTCAAATCAGACACCTAAACACTGAAAAATCCCCAAACTTCTAAAATATATGTTCGAGTGTTTGACCAAGCCCAAGACTTTCAACAACAGGAATTCTTTACAAAGTCTCTTTTTTTCTTTTACTTTTTTTTGGGGGGAGGGTGTGTCTTGTTTAGTTTTCTTTTGTTTAGTTTTCTTTAGTGTAGTTTAGTTTAGTTTAGTTTAATTTTGTTTTGGTTTTTTGTTTTGTTTTGTTTTTGTTTTATTTTGTTTCATTTTGTTTTGTTTTTGGAGGTGAAGGAGAGGAGAGAACAGAAGGAGGGGACACATGTCTGAATTTATATTTTGAAGAATACCAGTTCTTCAATGAATTCATTTGTGCGATAAACCAGCTGTGGGTTGAGAGAGAAATAGAGCTTTCTATGGATAATCTAGGATAACTCAATAGTCTTGCAGCTTTTCATTGCTCAGGGGTAAGCATACATAAGTAATATATATGAGCTGAAGATCTCCACACGAAACCTATCTGCATTAAAACTGAAGCTAAATTAGAGCGTGCTACTGAACATGGAGTAAGACTCCTCAGAATACTAAGTCCATTTGACTTTCTACTTTATTTAGCTGACTCACAACAGAGGTTAGGATCCCTACAGAATTTTGTGACATTTTCACTTTTTCTGTTTCTGTTTCACGCTTTTTGTCACATTTTTGTTTAGCTATGATTGCTAATGTAAACCAGCATGACTTGCTGTGTCATCTACCACTAACATGTATTAGCCAGGCTGCAAAAGAAACAACGTAATTTAAATCCTGCTGTTTCCCTGCCTGTCAGTTCAAGGTCATTCAAATGTCACTGACCCATGTTTTCTTTACTTTAATGTCTGCTTTTATGAATTTTCTACATCTTTTTACTGTAAGAAGCCTTGCGATCCAGTATGACAGAGACACTACTTATAGTCTCCATTAACTAGTACAATTCTTACCAAAATACATAATCTTACCATATTTTACTGTGCATTTACCTACACANTGCTTGAGAAATAACTGTTTTCTTAAGAAATGTTACAATATTGTTTCTTACATTACTGGACACCATAATAATGAATACTGAAATACATAATAATGAAATAATGAATACTGAAATACATAATAATGAAAAAAGAAAAAAATTATTATTTTTTTTTAGAAGAGATAAAAAATAGATTAAACAAAATTATAAATTCATGAAAAAAACACAATGCCTGAAGCCCACTGTTACAATACATCGAGTTTAAAAAGCAGCACAAGGAAGATGGAAAAAGACTTATTCAACTCAGAGGCTTTGTACTCAGAAACATTGTAGATAAATNGCTACACATCTTCCTGCATTTATCTGCTCCAATTTATCCACTCCAATTTATCCAACCCTACTACATTTTCAGAATAAGATTTAAAATACTGCTGGACATCATGTGCACAGTTCCATATGTATGTGTCCTACTTATTTGTAAGAAAATAAAAAAAAAACCAAACAAACAAGGCAGGACAGGTACACTGTATTATATGTCAAATCAGACACCTAAACACTGAAAAATCCCCAAACTTCTAAAATATATGTTCGAGTGTTTGACCAAGCCCAAGACTTTCAACAACAGGAATTCTTTACAAAGTCTCTTTTTTTCTTTTACTTTTTTTTGGGGGGAGGGTGTGTCTTGTTTAGTTTTCTTTTGTTTAGTTTTCTTTAGTGTAGTTTAGTTTAGTTTAGTTTAATTTTGTTTTGGTTTTTTGTTTTGTTTTGTTTTTGTTTTATTTTGTTTCATTTTGTTTTGTTTTTGGAGGTGAAGGAGAGGAGAGAACAGAAGGAGGGGACACATGTCTGAATTTATATTTTGAAGAATACCAGTTCTTCAATGAATTCATTTGTGCGATAAACCAGCTGTGGGTTGAGAGAGAAATAGAGCTTTCTATGGATAATCTAGGATAACTCAATAGTCTTGCAGCTTTTCATTGCTCAGGGGTAAGCATACATAAGTAATATATATGAGCTGAAGATCTCCACACGAAACCTATCTGCATTAAAACTGAAGCTAAATTAGAGCGTGCTACTGAACATGGAGTAAGACTCCTCAGAATACTAAGTCCATTTGACTTTCTACTTTATTTAGCTGACTCACAACAGAGGTTAGGATCCCTACAGAATTTTGTGACATTTTCACTTTTTCTGTTTCTGTTTCACGCTTTTTGTCACATTTTTGTTTAGCTATGATTGCTAATGTAAACCAGCATGACTTGCTGTGTCATCTACCACTAACATGTATTAGCCAGGCTGCAAAAGAAACAACGTAATTTAAATCCTGCTGTTTCCCTGCCTGTCAGTTCAAGGTCATTCAAATGTCACTGACCCATGTTTTCTTTACTTTAATGTCTGCTTTTATGAATTTTCTACATCTTTTTACTGTAAGAAGCCTTGCGATCCAGTATGACAGAGACACTACTTATAGTCTCCATTAACTAGTACAATTCTTACCAAAATACATAATCTTACCATATTTTACTGTGCATTTACCTACACATACTCTTATATGAAAATGAAAGGAGGGAAATTTTTAGTTTAACGATAGACCAAATTGTGTGAAACCTTGTGCTCATATCAGAAGGAGCAAGACTTACCCATTTGTTACTATTTCCTGGAAGTAGAAAATGTCTTCTCCCTGTTAGTATTAGACTGTTGACATTTTTAAATAGCAATATTTCTGAATTCATATTTCTGAAAACAAGACCGTCCCTACTGCACATTTTTCCAATGTCTAAAACGGAAGAGCAGCCCCTGCATCAAGGTATCAACAACATCAATGCAAAGATGAAAAGAGTAGGTAAAATACACTGTGATGTGTATTCTCTATGATTTCCGTCACGAGATTTTCATAGGTATTCCACCAAAGGCAGTTCGAAGGAAGATATTAACAGGATATTTACAAGAAAGTCCCAGTCTTAGAGGAAATCATAGGCCAAAATGTTGTAGAAAAGCAGCAAGTACTTTAACACGTTACACTAACTGCTTGAGAAATAACTGTTTTCTTAAGAAATGTTACAATATTGTTTCTTACATTACTGGACACCATAATAATGAATACTGAAATACATAATAATGAAATAATGAATACTGAAATACATAATAATGAAAAAAGAAAAAAATTATTATTTTTTTTTAGAAGAGATAAAAAATAGATTAAACAAAATTATAAATTCATGAAAAAAACACAATGCCTGAAGCCCACTGTTACAATACATCGAGTTTAAAAAGCAGCACAAGGAAGATGGAAA
>VWZV01013687.1:0-11375 GCA_013397155.1 Irena cyanogastra | reverse complement strand
AAGGAAGATGGAAAAAGACTTATTCAACTCAGAGGCTTTGTACTCAGAAACATTGTAGATAAATAAAATATAAGGAAGGTTTGGCAAAAGAGTAGAGATGAGAAATATCCTCAATTAAAAACACTACTTCTGAAAAAGATTGAAAATAGAAGAAAGAAAATCTCTGTTCTTCAACCCAGAGCTCAGAGCCAGAGGAAATAATACAAACAGAAAAAAAAAAGCCTTTGACAGTGAAAACACTAGATTTTCCCTAATTTCAAAAAAATGTAAAAATTTTTAATATAAAATTTGTTTCCCAGGGGATAAACAGATGAAGAATGTAGGAACCAGACAGTTCCTAAGAATTAAAAATAAAAAATTATTTTGAAAAACCCCGAGAAAAATAGGACACCTACTTCTGTCAGTCTCAGCTGTAAGATAAAAAGAATGTGCATGGTTACAGAGGCTGCCAGTGAATGCCTCAACAGGCAGCTGCTGCGAGGTGATAGAATTAGTTAATAAGATCTCGCAGTGCCAAGAGAGCAGAAGGTTCTCACTGTGGCACCAGTTATGTTGTATCACAGCTCAGTGCCACACTGCTATCAGACAGATGCTTTCAAAAAGACTGCATATGATGCTGGAGATGAAGTTACCTGGCTGTCTGTGGCTCTGTGCTCTGAAATGTTCAGGCTGCAGAAGCCAACACGTTAACTGAGCGGCCTGGCACACATTTCCTGCCAGTGCCTTCTCTATTTCAATGTAAGAGCCTACAGGCTACTATGGAACACCATAAATTCCCCTCATTCCCTAAATGACTATGCCTTTTAAGTTTCTTACACAGAGCTGTGCAATAAAAATATATTTCTTTAACCAGTGAAAGCAATCTCATTCATCTTAAGGTATTTTTAAATCAATAGGGTGCTAATTCTTATTCATAATAATTATGTTAAGCGTAATATGTAGAGAACAGAGTCACACTCCAGTGGAAAAAAGAAATAATCATGGGTCTTCTTCCACTAAGATGGCAATTCAAGTGTGAAATGAGGGACAACAGGTAGATGTGTTCTAGTCAGAAAGCACAAGCAGCAAGGAAATCGTATCTTTCGGTATAACAGATAGTAGCCTCAACACATCCTGGCGCAGGATGCCTTTCACAAGCACTGCAGCAGACTTGGACCTAACAAAAGATAATGAGGAGTCATCGCAGACGTTTGCAGGGGGCACCTCCCAGGAATGAGGAGTTATTTGCAAAAAAGTATGGAGATGACTCTGGAAACCTAACACCTGGGGAAAACTGGACTGATACGAAGAAAAATATTATGTATAGGATGAAGTTTGTCTCTAAAATGTCTGAAGGGGATTAAAAACATCCTAGCTTTTGTGCAGCACAGCAGAGCACAGAATGATTCCATTTGCCTTCCCCAGAGTAAAGGATCAAGACAAAAGAAGCTGTGAACTTTGCCAAGTTTTATGTCTTGGCAAAGGGAAAGAAAACACGCTATTTCAGATATGGCCAACAGAATCAGAATGATCTAGCTATGTCAGGACATAGAACCTGAAAAGGATTTTGAGCCAAAATACGACTCAATATGCAAAACTAATCAATGGGGGAGAGAGTAACTTTATTGTCTGTCATCATGAAAAATTATAGGGTTACTCCTTGAAAATATTTAAAGGTTTACTTAAGGTAGCTGATGGATAATTTTCAATGGGTAACAGACAGAGGAAAGAAAAATGTCAACTTTTTGCAGTTTATCACTATCAGAATCTTGGGCTGGAATGAGGGTCAGTGGAGAAACGTGAAGTCATAGAGGATTTAAGGAAATTCTGTGAAAATCCCACAGAAACTGAAAAGATAAAAAGTGCTTCCACCTGAAGTCCAAACATATTCCTTCTGCCCTGGACACTTGAACATCTCTCTGTGGGTAACTTAGTGGTACAGCTCCTAAATAGTGCAGCAGAAACAGCAGAACATGGGAGATTGGTGGGAGACCTTTTGCCTGTTCAGTTTTGGTTCTCCTTGTAACAGAGCTGCCATGCAACTGAAAGTGTATTTTAACTCTGTGCAGCTTGCAGAGCTGCAGGCGTGAAGTTCAAACGCTGGCAAGTCATAAATTTGAACCAGATGACATAAAGAAAGAGGGGTGACCAGAATTATTAGGTCTCCCAATGTCACAAAAATTAGAGGGAGAGGAGAAATAAAGAAAACCAACCAAACAAATAAACAACAACAAAAACACTCCAGAAAAGTCACATCACCGGCAAATAGACGTGGGTAAAATACAGGCTAATTCTGCTGTTCTCATTTTGCAAATAATTTTCATGGTTTGATTCTAGGAAGATCATAGATGATGAGTGAATTCTTTCCAGTTTTTAAAAATTTCCCTATTAAGTGGCAGCTAGAAAATGAAGATATTTGTTTGGATCATCCTAGTTATCAAATAATATAAATCGTATATATGACAGCTTTATTAGATTACTTTTCCTGAGGAAAACACCCTATACTAGATGTTGTCAAATCTACTAATTCCTATTATATTAATTCATTAATAATTCCAAGATATGGATAACTTTGTAATTTTTTTTTTAATATGAAGAGAAGTAATGTTTTTGGTGTGTCTTGAAGTAACTAATTGAGCTATAAATTCAAATACTCAATAAAAATATATCCAGAGAACTTAAATCCCAAGTAACTTATTTTATCTAACAATTTTAATTTTTTAAAAAGTTGAATAAGTTCTTAAACATGGTAATTTTAACTGTATAAAGACAAAACTGGTGGCATTTTGAGAACTATTCTAGTCTATGGAGTACAAAAACGTACCTTTTATATTAAAAATGCCTGTGGTTTAGTGGTAAAAGAAAAAAGACAAGCAAACAAAACACAACTGTTTTGCTTTAGAGATACAGATTTTCTTTCTGTTATAGAAGTGATGTTTTGGCGGCAGCTGCTACTGTGGAATCCCCTGGTCTTACTCTCTCTATTAGCTTCAATCCCAGTGGGATTCACTTCTTCTGAGTGCTCTTCTTTAACCTCTTCCTTTGATCTTCTAACTTACTTAACTTCTTGAAAGTTCAGCTATATCCCTGTTTGTGAATTGTTGTCTCTTTTATGCTTTTCTAAGAGTACAAATACACTAATTACATTCTTTTCAGTGTTTTGGGAACTCTGCTCAATCAGAGAAACAACAAAAGACATTCTTTGCCTCTGGAGTTTAATTCCTAGCGAAAAATTGAACAGATTTTTGTATCAGGCGACAGATATAAGCAAGCATACTTCACATTATCCAATAAAATGACATTTTCAAGTTATTTCAAACATCCTGTATATATCATGCAAATAACAAGCCTCATTTTAAACCACAAGACTGTATCCGAGCTTATGACTCACAATAGTAAACTAAAAGAAAATTCTACTGATGATGATTCTGCTTTGAATCTTTGGCAAACCCTGAGATCCAATGACTTAGAAACTGCTGAATGAACATACAGTTCTGTTTATAGTATTTAGTCAAAGTAACATTTGTGTCACTGTAACTCTAATTATGAATGAAATATTCATTAGGAATGGGTCTTAAAAATTCTGTGATCCTGATCCAAATGAAAGTAGATGCTACAGTGTGGTTAACATAAAGTTTTGGAGGCAGTATAAATCTCAGTTTGAAGGAAAAAATTGTCAGCTGGATGAGCTGAATGAGCACTGAATCATGTCAAGTACAGCAGTCTTTACGGTGGAACACCTTAAAAGTCAAGGTCATTGTAGAAGCAGGAATCCTTTGCAGATTTTCTCTGGAAATAAAGTTTTTATGCTTAAATTAATGTATGAGGTTTTGCTTGAAATATTTTTGGTTTTGTTTAGGAAACATAGCTATACTACAGAAAGTTTTAAAAAATAACTGCATGGATGCTAAAGATAATTTTGGAAGTTTGAACTCTTAGGAACAGGCACTCTGAAAGCCAGGAGAATAATCTTCCAAAAAAATGCAAAGGCTAAAATAACATCAACAGGTCTATATTTTAGAATCTAACACTGATAGCTGAAATGGTGCTTTTATGTACTATACATACAAAGACTCAAAAATTAAGAGAGAAGTGTACATAGTTTTAAAATCCTAGCATCCATTTTCCAACTCCAGAGTAGATCTCAAATAAGTATTTAATTTGCATTTTAAAACGTGTCTTGATTGCTGCTTAATTAAATATTTGTAGTTCAAAAAAACACATTGAAATTTAGCAGGAATGCAAGACATAAGTGAAGTTGCTAAATTATTTATACAAAACTACCACTGAAATTCACATATACTTACATTGTTATTCTATGAATGAACTTTCATTGTTGTTCAAAATGATATTTAGCTTTTAATTGGTAGTAATTAAGCCAGCAGAAGCTTCTTAGTTCTTAGTTACTGTAAACACTTCTGCTCTTGGATCCAAATTGCAGTTCATCACCCATATCAAGGCAGACTGCAGAACAAGAAGAAACATTACTTTGGCTCTGTTTCTCTTGCAGTTTGTAATTTCCTTCATGCTGAGGTGCTGCCCACCTCGATGCCTGCCCCAGTAACTTAATATGCATATCTCCCTGATAATTTCAACAAAGTTCCTAGTCAAAATTATGCATTTATACTTCCTGGGAGAGTCAAGCCATATAAAACTTATGAAGATTTTCCCTGCTATTGTAGCTCCATTTTAGTTTACTCACACATGTTAACATGAGTAAGGCAGAGCCAGAAATTACTCATCCATTACAATGGGGTGGAAAAAGGAGTCTGAATTAAAACCCAGTAAATTTACAGGCTATTGTACTGCCGCTGTGGACATAAAATCAGTGTCTTGGGTTAGACACTGATACTATAAACACTTACCAGAAGCCAAATTTCTTAGAGAAATCACTCATTGAAAGTAATGTCTGGAGAATATTTTACTGTCCCCAGGCAGAAAATGAGGGGATATTCACTCTGAACATAAATTTTGAAGATACAGGTTTTTTTGGAAAAAAAAAAAATCTCTAGTACAACACACTTAAACCCTTTCTTTTTTCTCTTCTTCTTGGATGATGAAAAATATAGCAAGTAAAGAGAGAGAGTCTATATATTCCTTTACTTATTTTCTTTTTTGTTTTTACACTAAGAACACAGTGAGCTACTACAAGGACACAGAAAAAGAAGTCTTCTTTAACGAAACAGAAGACAAAATTATGGAAACAAGCTGCACTACTTTCTTCAGAGATGCTGTATTTCTACTGTGGTTACTTGGCCTAAGATGATGGTTTGTGACAGCTGTATGTTAGATTCTTTTAAATGCAATCCAAATAATTTCCTCCAACTGAGCTGCAGTGGCTAGTTCCTCATGCCTCCTGTCCTGTCTCATACAATTACAGACTTGGGGCTGTCGCCATGCCAGAAAAAGATAAATTATCAGGAATATAGAGGAGACAAAATAGATGTCTAGGTATCTGCTCTGATGGTTTTAGCTGTTGGACAGTAGACTTCAGTGGGTCTTTAACTGTAGGACAACAAAATCAGGAAGTTTCTATAGAGCCAGCAGATTAAATGAGAGAAGAAAAAGTCAGAGTAATTAGTAACTGCTTAAGTTTTCAGAAGCTTATCCTTTCAAATATATACATCCAACCTGCAGATTCTCTCTAACCTCTAGTCTGCATTTTGAAGTAGTTGAATGAATAACATTTATATTTGGTTCAGTTTTATTTCGTGCCTTCCTTCATTAACATGTAGATACATTTGAAATAAGGCAGCTGATGAACCACAGACAGACCAAACGTCTGTCTGTATTAGTCTGGAGGGTGCAAGGGCCAGACCAGGATGACAAACACTACATGACATTGGGCCTTGCATGCAGAACGCAGCCCACAGCAGGGCTCTCTGTAAACTTCATGCTATTTTGTAGGCTGAGACCACAAGTCACTCAGGCAAAAAGTCTGGCTTAATTCACAGGCATGTCTGATTTAATTGCTGGCAAGGTCCACACAGAACCAAACACTATTCTACTCCAAATCAGAGAATTTGTACTTTATCTCAGTTGAAGAAGTAGAGCAAATGCAAACCTTCCTAGGCATAGGCTCAATTGAAAGACTTCAGAAACCAAATGAGCCTGAGCTGGAAACTTCACTTAAAACAAAATATTGAAGTATTTAAGGCACTGTTTATCTTCTGGTTTTATCCATTTTCTAAGGAAATTCTCTATCCTCTCCGTGGAATGAAAGCGGAAAGAAGAAATGAGAAGAAATATCAGGAGAGTTAAAATAAAAAATATATAACTTAATTAAATCACAGCTGTGCAAAACAGCATTAAGTAATTGAAGGGATAGAACCGAGGAGAGAGGAGATTATTTTAGGCAGTCAGAAGTGCATAATTATGAGTAATGGGCTAAATCTGACCAAAAGAGAAACTTTAAAGATAGAGCCTAGAAACAAATTCTCACTAGTCAGCTCAACTCATGTACAAAATAGCTTTTGCTGGTGTAACCACAAATTTGTGTAACCACCAATCTAAATTGGGTAAATGTATACTTGGGCATTCAGATATCATAATCAAGAGAGAGATATACCAGCTCAAGTAGAAACTTGACGCTGGGTACCTGATGCTCGGCATGAGAGAACGTTCAGATTACACTTCAGTTCTGTTAATATCTGAGGCATTGACTCTTCAGTTGTACCATTTTCTGACATTGTTTACAACTGATAATCTATCACATTGGTGCTACGGGTTTGAGTTTCTGCTGATGAGAAACTGGAGCATGGCCAGAGAAAGCAGGACTCAGGAGTAGGAAGTATCACTTCCTTCTTTCTCCCAATACTCCATACTTCCAGGGGAGCATTCAGTAACAGAAATTAAATAAATCCAGGGACCAGCCAAATGCAGCAATATTCTGGCTTTAACATTTCTTCTTTGAAGTGTAGTGATTTAAAACTATTCAAGGATTTCAGAGGTCCAGAGATGCCATGCCTTTTCTTTGGCTTTAACAGTTTACGTTATCTGACTCTTTTGTCCTATCCATGCTGCTAACTGAATACTCAGTTCATATGGGTAGTTCACTCATAGTTCAAGTCTCCAGGAAAAACTCCACCTGTTAAGGAAAGCATACAACATTTTGCTGTAAGTGGAGTACCAGCTAAACTCTTTCATAACGTGAGACACAGAAACTGCACTCCGAAGGGCTCCTACCAAATCTTCACAAATACCTGATTTATTTGGTTACTTATGAGACAGTAAAGATTTACAGAGGACAGAAAGCATATGAATGCACAGTGGAAAAGATGCTGTGCTGCATTTTAAATGGTCACTGCATTCATTAGTCTCTCTGGTGCATGAACCTGAATTTTGGACATTTCAAGTGGTTTTAGCACAAGATGCCTTTTAGAACCCACATGTGCACAACAACAGCAAAACAAAATGTCCAAGGTCTGCTCTGGTAGTCCCACTGCCATCTCTTCCACACATTTACTATCTCCCTTCACCCCTAGACACCTCAGGCCTTAGCTGAAGTAGAGTCTGCCAGGAGTTCTTCATTAGTCCACAGTCTTCACAGACTTCACAGACTCTCGTTCTTCCTTTTTTAAGGAAAAAGCGGCAAAATGATACTCTGTGTAAAAGGTTACTTCTCCCCCACACTTCTGTCATCTTCAGAAGGCGGTATCTCTTTTGACTGCTGAGAACTAAAAAGTATAGTTTGAACTGATTAAAAAATACTCTTATTCTCTGATAACTAGCCAATAGCTCTTGTGAGAGCAAGTCATGCAGCCACCAAGCAAGCACACAGTAGTTCATAGTTTCAGTTCCGATTATCAGATGCAGTAATTCAAGCTAGCTATTCAAAAGCTTTCACAAGCAATATTGTACCGAGGCAACTGCTTAAACTAGGATTTACAGTTCATCTTTTACATTTAAGTAATCACATTTCAGTTTAAACCTTGCCATGACCCCACATTCAAGGGAATGTAATGGTCTGGACACATGATAATCCTGCTGGGTTATGTAAGGAAATGATTAAGAGTTTCACCATATCCTGTCAGCTCTAAGCACTAATTCCAAAAGCACATTCTGCTTTCTTTGACGGATTTTAAGAGTGTGCATGTCCTAAATTGCAGTTGATCTTCATAATAATCTGAGCTGTTACACTCAATACTTTTATATAACACTGCCAATAGCGGTTGTTTAAATATCATTCTTTTAAATGTTTCATATTACCAATTTGTAGCTTCATTCACAACTTTAATGTTTGGAATTTCTGCTCCTCCCCCATACACCTCCATTTAGGCAAACATGCAGTGCAACATGCTCAACTGTCAATATTTAGTAACTAAATTAGATTCCAAATTCAGAAGCTCTCCTTTGTAATACCCAAAGACTTACACAGGTACAAACTTAGAGGTAATGTCTAGGTATTAACTGATATGGTAAACATATATCATTCCAGCTGATCTAATCTTTGGATCCCTGTGAGGATCAAATCTTAATCTCCTGGAAATAGAACACAAAAGCAAAAACACTGTTTTAGTTTAGAGGTCCTTAAGAGTTTTTGTTTCTCCAGTTATTCTCATTCTTTCAAATGTGTAGAATTTTTCAAATCCCATCTTCAGCCTTCAGCATTTTCATATACTAAACATCTGGTTTAGTGGGAGCAGTTGCCTCTTGGATTTGTTTCCTTTCTGAACTCTCATTATCATGTTCTTAATTTTCATTTGGGTTTTTGTTGTGTTTTGTTTTGAGGTTTTTTTTTTGTTCTGTTTTATCGGTTAGTTGGTTGATCTTTTTTGTTTTATGTAAAAATATACTCAGAGTACTGTATTCCATTGAGTTTGCAATTACAGGCAAATACCAAAAATTGAAGATAAAGTGTTCAAAATGTGGTAGTACAGCACTTAAGAATGGAGCTTTTGACTTTGTCATTTACAGTCCTAAGAGACAAGTAAATATTGAGTATCTATACTACGTACCTAAGGATTAGAATATTTTGGTTTAGTTCTGGCATATATGATCCCTATACCCTACCTATGAGTGCTCACAAGTGAAGAAGCTTTAGAGTACACCCAACTACTTGGTGGTAATCTCAACAAAGTAGGGCTGGAACCAGTATGAAACACAACTTTAAAACGTGGAATCATGCTTAACACTTTGGGATTCATTTCATTTTCTTCTCTGTGTTACATATGCAAATCCACGCTGTGCACTTCCACTAAAGCTCAAAGCTAAACCTTTGAGGAGTTCTAGCAGTTTGAACCACGCTAAATGTGTACCTTTCAGTCTGAAACTGAGCTGGGGAACTTCTTGTCACAGACTGTCATGGAAACAACATTTAAAATATGGGTCAGTGTAAGACTAAACCAAACCACAGAGCATGTGTTTCTGCCTCATCATCAAATATTTGGAAGCAACCACTGACTCATTGCTTGGAGCTGAGATTATGTCAATAGAATAAGTGAGAGAATAACTTGCTCTTGCTATTAGCTTAAATTTTGAATACTACGTCAGAAAGATGTTTTTCTCAGTATTGAAATTAAATTGCCCTCTTGAGGAAGATTTTTTTTACCATTGAAGAGTAAGTCTGTGAATGAGTTGTACACGTTGACATATNTCTTATAGTATTATGTGAACGTATTTTTGAAGAATGTGACTTGTCTGATCTTTTAAAAGCACAATTTGGCTTATAGTTTTATTTATATGTTGCTATTGGCATTAATATTTTCTACCTTATATATAAATCTAGCTGTGATGTGACAGCAATTCCTGTGAGATGCAGATGTGTCTGTTAGTACCATCTGATTCTGCAACTGGCTCAGCAATAACAGAAGGTTTACATAATGTTGATATTAACACTAAACTATTCTATTACAGAAAAGTCGGGATTAAATTTTTTTCCAAAGTACTTAGTAGATTAGTCTGCTTCATCAATATTCCATTTTCATAATAAAGATAATACAACTCCAGAACCAGATAGAACAGTTCTGTAAGCCAGTCTTTCCTCAGACATATCCACTGATAAGCACTTTACTCCTATGAATATATATTTTAATCTGCAAATAGTAAGCAAGATAAACACTACACTCTGACAGTATTAATATGTTTTCAAAAGATTTACCTATATCCTAACAATATTTTTAATACAAGATGGAAGCAGGAAGATGCAATATACTGAGTTCAAGGTGTAAAAGAGTATTGATACTAACAAAGGCTGATGATAAATAAAACTAAAGGCGAAACACGTTTGTATTTAAGATTGAGTCCAAAGTGAAGTTATTGCTCAATATCATGACAAAAGAAGATGAAATAAAGTTTTAAATTAAGACTACATGTTGAACTGTGAACGGTAATTAAGAATGTGAATAAAAACTATAGTCATTAGATAACAGTTTATGCGGTTTTGTAGTTTTCTTTGAAGAAATAAGATAAAGGCACCACAGTTTTTTTGTTTCTTCCATTTGGGAATAACAGAATCTTGTAATGTTATGTGTTTTTCTTCGTCATGTGTGGCCTGATTTCTCTGTTTATGTAGAAGATACACCCAAACATTATTGCACACAACTGCAAAGCCAGGGAAACAGGCAGTTAACAAATTAACAGCAAACTAGTCTATCAGTAAGGGTTTCAGGTGCACTCCTTCAGTTTTGAAAATGAAGGGCCTCACACAGACACTCTTATTTTAAATCAATTTGTTTCTGCAGAAGTACAAATGGAGCATGTAATTTCTAACCTAAAGAAACAATAAGGACCTTCCTTGAGTATTTTTTGTGTTCTATTAATAATATCTGTTATAATGGAGGTATTTACGGTTTATATATATTTATCATGCTGTTAAACAGCAGTTTGAGACACTCTCCAGCAACTTCTGAAAGCAAAAAAATAATACATAAAATTATCTACAGTGTCATACTGCTAAGGTGTACTTCAGATAATCTTTGAATTTACATTGTATCGTCAGCTTTATAATCCCAAAGGAGATGCCACAGGCAGACCAAAACCCATCAAAGTGGTGTGCTCTGCCCAGTTGTTCATGCAAAGTATGAATGCAGACCACAAGCTATTCTTCTCCAATTGCCTTTGATAGCTCTTGAGGTAGTTCATGTATTCCNGAGGTAGTTCATGTATTCCACTGTAAAGTGGTGAAAAATTTATTGTCAGTGCAAAAATTGTGGCTATCTGAAAGACATTAAATTTTTTCCCTAGACAGGTCTGAAACGTACTGAATATTTTAAGACTTTGATTTTCAAGGTATCTATTCCACAGAGCCAAATGAGACTTGGAAAGCACAATCTTTAAGTGGAAATGGCACACTGTTAGGGTATATTTAGCGGAAAAACTTCCCTTATGTTTAAGATGGGTGAATGTTATAATGCCATGAAATTATTTTGGTACTTGTTTTTTGGTTTTTGGGTTTT
>VWZV01013683.1:32633-45187 GCA_013397155.1 Irena cyanogastra | reverse complement strand
AGACACAGACTAATGCAGTTACAAAATAATTTTACAGTAAAAACATTAACACTGCCAAACTACTGGTGAATTCTAAGAATTCTTAGTTGAAACCTAAGAATTCAAACCTGAGTTCAAATACAATATTTAATTTTTTTAAAAAAACACAAAGAATTATGTCAGAACTATTTCAAGCCTCTCTTCTTCAAAATCTTAATTTTCTGTGCTTTGAAAGATTTAAACAATAATATTTTAGTTGAAAAACAGTATGATTTTTCTGTCAAAGAACTGCAAATTATCTTCTATAAAGTCTAAAAAACCAGCTGTTACAGACCAAGAAGTAGAATATCTTTAAAAGTCAAAACAAAATTGATACTTCATTGATTTTATGTATGTAACACGGGACAAAACTGCAGTGGCAAACAGATACAAAACCATGATTTCTGTCTTATGATGAACAAATCTGCATGAAACGAAATTTATTTTTTCTCCAGCCAGTTCCAATTACCTACTTGCTAACACTGCATTATCACATAATTAATATTAACAAGGTAGCCCAATCCACAGAGTATTCGCATTTCTGTCTTCACACTAGCTTTGTAAAAGAAAGGAATACGGTATGCATTTGACTACCTAGGCATGGTACTCTACCTTTTTGGTATGTCACACCAATCTTTCAAGACAGTTGTTAAAATAGTGTTATATGGGTTGATTTGTCACCATCTTTAAAACAAGGCTCAGTGAAAGCTTTCAGTAGCTAACTCATGCAATGCTAACAAACTGCTCAAAGTGCAGCTCATCTCCTTCACTTACAAGGAACTGTTGTAGCCAGCTCATACTGATCAAAGGTTCTGTATGTACCATGTACCATACTACTACTGAATTTTTGTCACTTGGGCAAATCTCAGTTTCACCTCTTCACTTGACCAAGCTACAGAAGTTGATAATAGATATTGTTTGTACCTGGTTGATGCAGCTAAGATAATTAAGTTTCAGATAAACTCTGAAACAGTTTAACTCATTCCCTTGCATTTTTTTAGTTTTTAAGTTTGTTTGCTATGTGAGCAAAGACTTTTTTTTGAAGTGAGATCAGCACCTTTTAGACAAAAAAAAAATCATAATTGTGTTAGGTATAATAAATTCGAGGATTATTACTGTGTACCTTATTGATGATAGGCTCCTCCACCACAGAATTTTTCATGGTTTCATTGTGCTCCTCTAATGACTTCGCCAAGGAAAGAAACACCACAGAACAAATCAAAAAGATAAGACATAACATGCATGGTATCAAGGAAATCTTCAATTCCTTGTTTTACCCCAACACAGGGCAACTGAAACATAATGGCATGTCTGCACACACATGCGCATATTTTATATAGTAAGTAGTATTAACAAACTCTAAACCCTGTTTTCACTACAGAATACACTGATTTATTTACTCGGTACTGTAACAGCATCTTGTTCATCCCAAAAGCCAAATTTCTTGAAAAATAAGCAATCAACACTGACATTTTATCAGCAACGAGATAGAAAATAAAGCAAATGATGCTGTGTAAGGCTGTGAGCTTACCTTAAAACATCTAGAATTTTCCAAAATACCTGTCCATATAGCATAACAGCATGGCTGTGTTAACGTAAGATATGACCAGAAGTGGTGAACTTTTAATGGCAAAAAGGAACAATTTTCCTTTTAACTGCACTCTGTAGTGAACACAATTAGCCAACACTACCCAAACAAACTAATACTCTAGTTGTGACAGGACAAAGGTTAGGTCATGCAGAACTCTCCACTGCCATGGCTTTACAAGTCATGAATATTGCTTCTCCTGCATATTTAGTTTGTTCACATCTGTTTCTTTCTCCTCCATTTTTACTATGCTACAGTTTTTCTGCAACACCAGTAATTCTTTCAAAATTAGGAGCAGGAGCAAGTAAAAAAAAAGTAAAGTGAGAGAAAAAAATTCAAAAGCTCATTACAGAACCAAAATTTAAAAACATTCAACTGCATCCAGAACAGGAATCCAACTAGACACTGTGACAAATAATCAGAGACAGAAATAGTAATTGCTGCATGAGGACTTCACATATTAAAACTGAATGATACATGGTGGATCATAAGTAGCGGATAAAAGCCAGGATGACTATGGCAGGGACAAACTAAAACTTCAACACTTTGGCTTATTGGTTTAAATCTTTGAAATGGTCCATTTTGTCCTTCTTTTGAGGCAGCTGTTACACAGATCTTAAAGAAGAAACTGACTGTAGCAACATTGGGCTAGTTGTCATTTTACAGTCAAAGTCTGATTATTTTTGTATTTTATGAAACAATGGACAAGTGGTTTTTTGTATGAAATATTGTAGATTTGGAGTTGTTGACAAGTACATTAATCCCTCATGCACCAGAAGTAAACAAGCCACCCAAGTAACTTAAATAAAAGTTGACAGATTGACCTGCAATATTTTCTGTATTTTATATACCATACCAACCTCATTTAGGCATCGCTTCTTTGTAAAAATATTTCTGATAAAAGTTTCCTGGACTTCTTCCTGTTTGACCAAGTATTGCCAGAGCCTCTTCACAGACAGCGCAACATGACTGCTAGATCTACAGAACAAAGTTGAATAAATGCATCATGCTCATATTTATAAAAGAGTGCAGTATTTTATATTCTAATCAAACTACAGTTGGAAGAAATTTTGCAGCTAAACTACAGAGCCACAGACAGGATATTAAGACCTATCTGAAAGGACTTTAACACCCTCCTCCTGAAAAACTTACACATGAGAGGAGGTGCAAAAGGAAGAAGAAACAGAACTTGTAGCATGCTCTCTTCTACTTTGGGACAAGTGAGAAAATTTCTTGAAGAGATTACACAATGGTAAGAGAAGCATACAGGTTATTTGTTAGTCCAGCTCATTCTTTACAATATGAATAATTTCTGTTAAGTGCTAAAGAGTGGTCCTTTCACGTGGAAAATGAATAACTAACACTTTCTAGTAAGAACACATCATCAGATGAGTAACTTCTCTGAAACATCCATGATTTTTCAATAACAAAAATGGAAGGATTGTAGAATCCAATCAGAATTCAAATGTTTATACTTATCCCTAGTAAACATTCAAGCAAAAATTATAAATACCAATACAGCTGCTATATATAGCTGCCTATGACATGCCAAAATCCATCAAACTCTGAAGTGCTTTAAATAATAATTTAAAAATAATCTCAGACAGCAGACCTGTTAAACTGGTCCCTTTTAATCAACTTGAGTTACTGGAAGTGTGACCATGATGAAGTATTTTACAATAAAAAGCCAGACTTTCTGTATTCTGAAATCCACAAGTGACAGTAACATCAAAAAGGCAGAAATCTATATAAAAATTACAGTTTGAAAGACTGAGGACACTATTCTGGCTGAGTATGCAATTATCTAAAGGCATACCTATGCAAATATTCTAAATAATAAGTATTTCTTCTGTGATTTTAGGTAACAATACTGGTAAGATGGTGAGGTAATTTTATTACCTCTAAAGGTGGGGCAATTATTTAATTCACTGTCACTAATCCATAATTATATCACAAGGCCAATGTTTTATTCTTTATTTTATTGTCAAGCATACTTTTTCCAGAGACACTCAAAATCCATGTTAAACTTAAGTAAAAGAATTTAAAAAAATTAGAAACATTTTTCCTGCTCTTGCTTCGGATTAGAGATGCATGTACCCTTTGTTTCACATAGTTATTGAAGTTGCAATCTATCACGTGGACTAACAACCTAATGCTTGATTTATATCAAAGATATTACAGTCAGTGTTTACAGACATTAGACTCACCTGAAAGGAGTGTTTGTAGGTTCAAGTAAAGTTTTGTGGCGAAGCAACGCAGGACCAGCAGCGAGGGCATCTTCAGAAGCATGAACTGAAATATAATGTTGAGGTGGACCCCCATACAACTCAAGACGCCGGAGAAGAACTTGTTCCCAGCGCTGTAAAGTTTTCAAAACCGCATGGCATATCGGGGAACTAACTGGAAGCTCTAGAAAGATAAGTAAATAATAATAAAGGCCCTCCCCTTTCCATTATAACCTTGATAAACATAATTCCAGCAGGTGAAGGCTGAAGTTTATTTCGGCTATCTCTACAAGTAAGCTTTGTTCAAACCTCAAGTCGGTATTTGCAAGTATAAAAAGATGAACTGCTTAGGGCTATTATTGCTAAAAAAAGGAACAGATTTCTCCAGTATTGGAGAGATTATATCATGGAGCAGATCGTAATGAAACAGATCCTCCTGGAAGATATTAAGGTATATGGATGACAGGCAGAGGATAAGAGAAAGCTGACACACTTTCATAAAGGGCAAATTGTGCCCACTGAATTGTGAACTGACCGCACTGGTGGGCAAGGAACTGATATCCTCTACTTTTAACTTCTGTAAGGTCTCCAACAGTATCCCACGCAACATCTTTGCCTCTCCACTGGAGCAAAAAGGATGGACTGTTTGACAGCTAAGGAACTGGTTGAATGACATCACCCAAAGAGTTACATTCAATGGTTCAACGTCCAAACGGAGATCAGTAACAAGTGTCATCCCTCAGGGATGCATGCTGGGATTGGTATTGTTCCATCTCTCTGATAACGACACAGGCAGGGGTAGTGAGGGGTACAGCTTCCTGGAGGGAAATGATGCCACCCACAGGGACCTTGGCAGGCCTGAGGAATGGGCCCATACGACTGTCACAAGGTTCATGAAGGAGAAGTGCACCTGTGTCAGGGCAACCACCAGTAGCAAAACTGAGTGATGAACAGACTGAGAGCAGCCCTGTGGAGAAGGACTTAGGGATACCAGTGGATGAAAAATTGGGCATGACTTGGCCCACAGCCCAGAAAATCCACTGCATACTGGGCTACATCAAAAGAAGAGTAGCCAGTAGGGTGAGGGAGTGAATTTGGCCCCTCTAATTTATTCTTGTGATACTCTACCTGGGACACCAAATCCATGTACAGGGCCCTCACTACAGGAATGACAGGGACCTGTAGAGGACATCCAAAGAAGGGCCACAAAAACAGGTGAGAGGGCTGAAACACCTCTCTTGTGAAGACAGGCTGAGAGTGCTGGGGTTGTTCAGCCTGGACTGGAGAAGAGCCCAGGGACATAATATAGCAGCCTCTCAATATTTAAAGTAGACTTTTGGGAAAGACACAAAGAGAGTTTTTACCAAGGCCTGCAGTGATAGGGGAAGGAGTAATGGTTTCACACCAAGCAAGTAGATTTCCATCAGATTAAAGAAAGACATTATTATGATGAGGGTGGTGGGACACTGGAACCGTTTGCCAGAGAGGTTGTGGATGTGTCCCACATATGGGAGGTCACGTCAGATGAGGCTTTGAGCCACACCATCTAGCAAAATATGTCCCTATCCACAATGTGGCAGGCAGGGCTGGACCTAGATGACCTTTAAAGACCCTTTCCAAAACCAAACCATTCTATATGATTCTATGAAACAAGAAGGAGGAATGATGTCACTTCAATTACAAAAAAATTATAGTGCTTCCACCAGGAAACAAATATTGCAAACATTCTTACGTGACTAAGAAGCAAAGAAAACATAAGTATGCAGAGACCTGAGCATTCTTTCTCACCCATTCATCTTAGCCACCCACCACGTCATTTAATACCTGTATGATAAACAGTATCAGAACATTTATTCCCACATCACTAAAAAACAAAGACCTGTTGAACTAAAAGCTACAACATACGTTATTCAACACATTGCTGATTTTAATGTGCTAATTAGGTATGAAGAGACAACTCTGCTGCTTATTACCTGAAAGATCATGTCCAGCCAAAGGGTAGAAAATCTTCAAATTGTGAAGTACCAGCTGAACCATTGCCAATCTCATCAGTGACCAACTAACAAGAAAGCACTAGTAAGTCATTTACTAATAGTAAAATTATTTTCTTACTCATTCAATATTGGTTTTTAAATTTAGAGTTTCAAATCCTCATTATAAGCTACTGAAAACTACAAATCATACTTTAGAATATTATAGGTACTTGGAATTCAAAATCACCCCACCACATACTAATAAAATGAATAAAATAACTTTTGTGAAAAATTAACTGCTAAGTCTGGATAATACGCTGAAACATCAAGTAACTGGTATATTATCTCAAAAATGAAAAAACAGAAATGCAAGTACAGACGTGGCAAAATATCTTGCATTTTAAAGAGTTATTTACCTGTAAGAATTTGAATTAGAATGCTCTTGGTTATGTGAATTCGATGCAAACATATCTCCTTCGTTGTCTTCATCATCTTCATCACTTCCCTGACTCTCTTCTGAATCATATTCCACTCTACTTTGTGATGGAAGAAATGGCTAAAAATTTTAACAAAATTGTGTAAGTATCTTCTAACCAACATTTCATTCTAAATTACCTTTTAAAAATCGAATCATTATAACATTTAATGCTTTTTATAAAGAGCAGACATATCATCTTACTCAGTATCATTTGGAGTTTGTACCTCATGAAAAGGGTAACGGTCCATCAGCACTACATAAGTAAGTTAACACCTCAACTATTTTTTACGTTACTGAAAAATTCTAATGCTGAACGCTACCTGTTTTTGAATTTTAATCTTATTTTCATGCCAGATATACCAAACCAGACGTGGGACACACGAGCTTGTCAGAGAGAAGCCAAAACCACCAGGGTGTATTCTCTTTAGTTCTTCCAAGAGCTCAGAGAAATCCTATACTCTCCATAAAGTGTTCAATATTTATGACCAGCCCATTATCACTGCCTCACTGTGCTATTCAGTATTTGCATTTTCTTTTTTTGTCCTTGCTTCTAAAATACACTTACTAGCTTATTTTGCTTATGTAGATAACGCTTGATACAGAAATGTGCATACAAATCTATAGAAGTACATAACTTTCAACAAAGAAAGATTGCCACAATGGACTTAACAAGACAACATAATTTGATTTCCAGTGGGTATGCACATGCATTTCTTTCAGCTGAAATAGCTGATAAATGTTTCTCACATTTCCTTGTTCTCCTAAATAGCTGATCCATAATTATCTGCATAGTTGTACTCTGCAATTAAAAAAATCAACATGATTTGTTCATATACCATTATCTGAAAATAAATTCATTTAGTAACAACAGCTTTCAAGAAAGCTGTTTCAAAAATACATATAGGCTCCATTTTAGAAAAAGCTAAATGTGAGCAACAGAAACAAGCAGATTCTATCACATCAGTACCTAGAATAATGACTAAGAAGAGAAAAAATACCAATCCAGAAGTGATAGAGGACACTTAATTATCAAAACAGCAAAAAATTACCTTCGCAATGAAATAATCCCAGATGCTAAGCTCAGGGGGGATAAATCTTTCTTTGTAAGATGATGATTGTTGGTCTACCAATGGCAATGCAGGCAACTGAGAACTCTCTTTTGGAGAGGTTTTTGATGAAATCGTGTAATGTTTTTGCTGTTTCTCTCCATCATCTGTGGGGGAAGAAAATAGAGGATGTTGCTTTAAACCTTTTGTTCTACCTCTCTATTGCTTTTAATAAAGGGATTCATAATGAAAAGTAAAAAATTTCATCATTACAAGTTTTCAGAATTTTATCTTAGCTTTTCTGTAACAACTAAACATAGAGAACGTTAATCGTTAAATATATAAAACTAATATTTAACTAGAACTCCAGAATGTAAAAACGCCCTGCACAAATAATATGCTCGTAACTGCATGTGAAGATCTCTTTTTACAAAAGTGACAAATATTATTACTCAAGCAACAATCTTGCAAAACTAAATTACTTTAATAAGAACTACTGAATACTGATTATGTTAGCCTTTCAGACAAGACAGAAGACTTGTTTTTCATTATATATATATATATATATGTATATATATATATAGGAAATACGTAACATTGCCATTCCTGCTCCAACGTTTAACTCCATGTCTTCCTCTAGTAGAGATATGTATTTTTTTCTAAGTAGTACAGTTCTGTGCATGCCCTGACAATACATTTCCCCAGCAAATAGAAAAGATGACATTTTAACTAACACAATGTAATATACAACTTATTAAACAGAGACAGATAAATTATTTGCAGTAACACCCTAAATCCTACAGGTAGAGAGGTCCCCTTGCTTGCCCCAACATTGACTTTTTTCAAACTAAAAAGTGTCACTGGAAGATTTTACTTCCATTCTTGATTATTACAGTACTGAAGAAAATAGTTCATTCAAGATTTCAGGAATATCTTAACATATCTGCATCCCCTTATACCCTGAAATATTTCTGGATCTTGTTAGGAATCATATTCCAATACGGCCTTTCTAGTAGTAGAGGAGTAATGATACCAACTGTCACTTGTCACCAACTGTTAGACTCTCCAGAACACATCAGAAATTAAAGTGCCGAGAGAGAAAGGAAATTATATTTGGGGATTTGTTGGCCATCTTTCAGAACAGAGAAAATGGACTTGGATCAATTTCCGACTTGATTGTAAAAGGTGGAGCTTGTGTTTGGTTTTTTCTTATTGTTATCTGGTTTTAGATTTTTTTATTCTGTTTTCAAATAGATACATGAAATGTACAGAGATCAGTTTCTGCAGTGAAGCCTAGGAGTGGGTTCCAGTCTTAGGTAAAACAAAGAAGGCTTAAATATGAAGGTAAAAAGGAAGCTGATTTTTTGAACTTTGTTTTGGAGTCCACAAAACTTGGAACACCGATTTAGCTGAGTCAGTTGTCTTAAGCAGAGGGGAGTATGGGCTGCCTTATGATGTAACAACAGTAGTAAGTATGAGCCAAGAAAGCAATTCCGTAGGCTTAAAGAGCTCACCCGGGGGACAGATATCTCTATCACTGAGTTCAAGCATCAACGTGTTGGGCCAGACCGGTTGCAAGAATGAACTAACATGAACATCACAAATGCAAATGGGTTCTTTATTGTTTTAACTTTCCTATTCCCTTCTGCTGCCAAGGGCCCACAAAACTAACAACCACTGAAGCTTCCAAAATTACCTTCTCCTGTTAATAACGCTGGAGATGGCAAAGGAAGAGCCAGCACACCTATCTGTTCCTGGAGTAAACTACCATGAAGTATTTCCTATACCCTTATTTTTTAGTGTTTTATCCACAGGAGACAGTTCCTGAGTCTCGACAGGTGCCTGAAAGACTATGTCCTTCAAAACTCTTATGGATATTCCAATCACTCAAAACCAGAAGGTCTAACACTCTGAACAAAAGAAAAACAGTGGTAATTTACAAACACTTATTTCCATACATAAGACTTATTCGCTCATAACACAAACTGAGCCAACTGTACAATTGTAACTCTGAGCCATTAAGATTTAAATACATGGTTTTTTATAAAAAACTTCCAGGTTTTTCATACCTCACCTTTTGTTATTTCTTCTCTTCTAATGGACCAATTCTCAGTACTCACACTAGTCAATCGATTTTATTCACTACTTCTGGTCATTTCTGGACCAGAAATAAACATGCTATTCCAGGATTCAGAAAGATTTTTGACCACATATGGAGACAAATATCATCATCACAAGCAGCTGAACTACTGTGCTGGTTGAGCCTGGGGTAGACTTAGTTTTCTTCACAAGTTACTATTGTGAGGCTGTGTCTTAGACTTGTGCAGAACACAGGATTGATAACACAGAGATACTTTTGTTAATGCTGAGCAGAGCCAAGGCCTGTTCTGCTTTTGTATTTCCACTATGGTGAGGGAGATGGGGGTACCTGGGAGGAGACACAGCCAGGACAGGTGACCCAACTGACCAAAAGGATATTCCAGACCACGTGACATCATGGTACATAAATGGGGGAAGAAGGAGGAAGGTGGAGGACATTTGCAGGCATGGTGTTTGTCCTCCCAAGTCACCACTGCACATAATGGGGCCCTGCTCTCCTGAAGCTGGCTGAACACCTGCCAGCCCATGGGAAGCAGTGAATCCATTCCTTGTTTCTCTTTAGTTGTGCGCACAGCTTTTGCTATTAAATTGACTTGATCTGAACACACAAGTCTTCTCTATCTTCTACCCTTCCCATTTCCTGCCTGGTCCTGCCAGTGGGGGAATGAGTGAGCAAGTGGCTGCCTGAGGCTTGACTGATGGCTGGGATTAAACCACAACAGCCACAAAACAATTTACATACGGAATCTAATAAAAGATGAAGACATCCCATCTTTCATCTTGAAACAGGAATATCATAACACTATGTGTCGCACTTCTATACTTTATTATAATTTTTTTTTCCTGTTAGGGATAGTATTTGAAATCCACTTACCTGTACTAAAAGTCAAAACCACAATAATTGCAGTACAATGCATTTTCATTTCATTATTCAGAGCTTATCAGTTAAGGAGCATGCACATGCACCACTATGAATTTTTAGCTAATTTTTAGCAACTACTTAAAAAAAAAATTCACTAGGCATGAAATAAGGAGCAAGTGTTGCATGATACATAAATGAGCAAGTATAGGCCTACAAGTTGTTTTTCTAAGCAGAATTCAAAAGGCAAGTTTTATTAGAAAAAATTTTTAATTAAAATTTTTACTTTTTTATTTAAAAAGTACTTTATTCCTTTCTGTTGGATCACTCTTTGTATTTTTAAGAATACTGCAGGGTAACCATTGGAAAAAAATCAGTATGTAAGGCAAATGAAAGAACAACCACCTAAGTGGTTTGAAGAACACTACTAATGCAGATTTCTTTTTATACATCCTAAAAGAAAGTAACTACATTAAAAATGTCATTCAAGTTCTGACTGTCACTTGGGATTTCAAATTATTTCAAATGATTACACAGACTTTCAAATTTCCCATATATTTCTAATTAAAAATCTTTTACATGTGGTTTGTTTTGTTTGTTTGTTGTTTTTTAACTTGAACCATTTATCTTCGCTCCTATTTTACTCTACTTTGTAAGACAAAAGTAAAAATTATGTTATTTCCCAAGAATATTGGACTATTTCAGACAAGGAAAATCCTTTAATTTCCGCCAGGTTCTAAGACATGCAAGATCTGTTACCTTCCACCTTCCCAGAAAGAACTAAAAGGCATCCCTTCCATGCTCTTGCAGCATGGAATAACTGAATATATGAAATGAAACTATGGATTTCTAACTGTTAAAGCAAAGGTCAATTCTTCCTTAAGAACATTCTGGATAATAGAGAACTTATTATCTCTATATAGACTTAAATTATAAAACCGTTCTCTAAAGTAGTTTTCAAGAGAAATATGGTAAATATGATTCTGAAAAAATCTACCATACTCAAGAACAAGTTTCTTTTTCAGATGATAATTGCCTCTTGGAAAATAAAACATCAAATCCTAGTTCTGTTTGCTAAAATCATTTGCTGCAACTGCAAAAACAAGAAATATGTCTGAAAAGCACAGTGATCTGAAATAAAAAAGCTGTCAAACTTCCTTGTTCTGTCTGATTTTCATGGGACAGAGGCACTAAAGAAACAAGCTTTTCATAAAAAAATAATTCCTAACAGAGGTTAGGAATTTTTAAGACTACCAAATACTGGTTTTTGGTTCCTGTTTTTACAGTTTGAGTCTAAGAGAAAGATCACATTTACTTAAGCGAAATTTTATATTCAAAGATACTACATGCTCAAGTCAAGTAAAGCAAAGAGCAGAAAGGGAAATAACATAACTTTATAGACCAGTGCTGTACACGGAGTTATGATCTCTAAGTAAGTTTCAGACCTGGAGATCAACACCCACATTCAGATATGTACTAAAGGATTGAAGGGGAGGCAATGAGAAGACATGCATAGTCCTATTGTATTAGAATTATTAGTGTTCAGAATTTTTAGCTTTTGATCTCCATTTGAGAATGGAAGCATTTCACAAAAATCTAAAAGTAAACATAAGGGAAAAGAATCTAGTTATGAGTAACAAAATGGTAACATATAGAAAAAAACCTAAATAATATTACAGAAGAATATGGCACAGTTGACTGGAACAAGCATTCCAGTCACTTCTCAGTATTTGTTTCTGGGTGTCAGGAACAGTAAAGGCACAAAAATACAGCTGATTTTAATCCTAATCGCTCTGCTTCACTAGAAGTCTATTTTTTTTTTCTTTCTCCCCCTACCATTTTTTTCAATGTGACTGAGAAACTACTTTGGAGAAATACCTTCCTCCCAAATTTGCTTTACATAAACATACATTAAGAATAAGTAATAACCCAGTGAATCCTAGAATTACGTATGTTGAAAGATATCCAGTCCAATCCCTTGCTCAGAACAGGGTTGACTTAATCGATGGCCTAGTTTGTTCAAGTTTTTGAGTAACTCCAAAGAAAGAGACCCCACAACACCTCTAGGCCTCTTTCTCAGTGATTATCCCTAAAAACTAGTATTAAAAAATGTTCCTTCTTCCCTTCAATTTTCAGTATGATCTTCTGGATTCTTCCAGCAACAGTTTTATTAAACCTACAATTAGCCAAGCAGCATTCCTCCTCCAGAAAAACATGCAGCAGATAGGCAATATTTAGTATGCATTTCAGAATACACTTCGTAAAAA
>VWZV01013683.1:1612-25090 GCA_013397155.1 Irena cyanogastra | reverse complement strand
ACTCCGATTCATAAAGTCTTGATATTACAAGAGCCAACTGAATGTCATGCAGTTTTTCAAGGCAGACCTAAAAAAAATAAGTATATTCAAATGATCAAACTTTGTCATTTCTCCTCAGTTTAAAATTATTATAGGGCAGGAAGTGACATAAATTTGCTCAGATTAAAGTAAGTAGGTCTACCAACTCCATAAAGAGTGAGTAGAAACTAAGCAGAACAGGTGTAGCTAAGTATTACATTCAAGGTCAGATTTCATTTCTTCAGATTAAGTATGGCATGACAATAGATCTTTGAAATTGACCAGCTTCAACAGATCATTACCAATGTGCACATGCCACCTCTTACCTCTGGATTCTGGTTGTTTCAGCTACAAAGCTTCACAGAACAAATCCTTCATTATCACAGGGATTAATTTCCTTACAATTTTGCAATTCAAACAGACCCAGGAAATAACTTTTGTTTGCTTTGTTTTTTGCAAAGGGATTCTAGGAGCTAATCCACATCTCTGCCAAAACACACTGTCTGGAACTTCCTAATGAAAAACCATGCTGTCTTCCTATAGGACTGGGTAGAAATCTGAAAGAAAGCTTACCCTGGTTAGGCCCCTTAGTATTAGAACAGAGAAATTACCCATGTCACTTTCCAGTATCAGTAACATGACAACTGAAAAGGAATTAGAATGTGAAGAGGAAAGTTTTGTATTTGTCATTCCTTTGGGGTGGGAAAGAAGAGCGAAAATTGAAAGCCTAAGAAGCTTCAGGGGTCATACCAATGCAAAATACAAACTGCATTCAATGTATTTGTACATTTGAGACAATGTAACAGTCTTAAACATTACCTCCACTGCATCTTTTAAGTGTCCGGCCAACAAGAAAAATGCTGCAGAATGTTCAAATCGCTGTTTGCCAAGCAAAGAAAAAGCATTCTTTAGTGCTGCTTTACGCCATCTGTCCTCAGTAAAGTTGTTTCCAAAGAACTGTGTCATTTTAGTATCTTTTTGGGACCTGCATATCAAACATAATTGATTAAAACATTTTACTTTTTATTAGTTGCACTATGGTTCTTCATTTCTGCAGATGTCTGTATAATTTTACATAGATTTTTACACTAGGAAATGCAGAGTCTCTCACCACACTGGGAGTTGAGAAAGCTACTTATTTAAAAATAGCAGAAACTTCAGCAAATACAAAACCTAATGGTATTTTCAATAACCTGATACAAATACAGAAAATCTCTTTTTTCTTAAGGTGAGCTCTTAAGTGATAACGAAAATTAGTTTTCAGAAGGTCTGCAACACTGAAAGCTGTATTATGAAACATCAGTTAGGAAGACATAAGTCAGTTCCCTGATCTGAAGGTAAAACTTAAACAACAAACACTTAAGTAAAAGATAGGCATGACATTTCACACACTACACTGCTTGTCCTCAAAAGTAAATCAAAATTAAGCAGTAATTGAAATTGCAGAAGATTTAAGACTAAAACTCGCAGCATCTACCTTCAGAAACAGCAACTAAATTCCTTCAGAAACACAAGGTTAGAAACTACCCATTCAATGTAATGACTAGTTCAGAAATCAAACTTCATCTTTCAATGGTAATATTTGTGCTTCCTTTGGATCACTATCACATTCAACTTTTTCTCCCAAAATTATACCAGACAGCTTGAAATTCCATGTAAGAGCTTAGGCACCTGTATAATCCCCAGATAACAGCCTTCTTCTTCATTGCAAGGTAAAAAATGGCAGCGTCAAGTGGATCATTGTTTCGCTGGAAAGCTGCTTTAGCTACCTGAGAAGACAGTTCAAAAGCAAAAAAACAACCACAATTTAAACTAATCTTAAATGAGATTCTTGTTGCTTCTGGCATCTCATACCCCATAGTGCTCTGAAGTTCTCTTCAATACAGGATTCCTCTTGTAATTATGAGTCTGATGTAAGAACATGTGAAGATACAACAACCCATTTAATATCATGTAGCCCATGCTCTTCCAGTTCTAGAAGCTTTTTTGCAGATCAAACGGGAATCCCTATATCTGAAATCCATTTCTAAAAATTACAGCAAAATTAATTTACTAGTTGCTCTGTTAATCCAAGGACAGATGGAGTCCTGAAAAACAGGCTGGGACTAGTGATTACTTTTGGAAGGTGGAAAAGAAAAACGGTAAGTGGCAGCAAGAATAGTCCAAGTCCCATATAAGATAATCTTAAACTCAGGCACAAAACATCTGGATTTTTTTTTAATGCAAGGCAGTTAATTTTCATGAAGTGATGATTAACTACTGGAGATTTAAAAGTAAAAGTAGAGACATGCATTTTACCACTTTGTGTTTTGTAGTCCGAGTATTTTGTGCATGTCATTTTCTAGCTCAACACACTTGGCTTTTCCAAGAGCTTAAAACAAGTGATAATGAGGTTAAGCTTATTGCCACATCTGTGATGATTAAAATTCTTAATATAAAAAACCCAACAAAACCCTCAAACAAAGAAAAAACCACCAAGCCAAAACAAAACAATAGAAGGTTTGTTTTACCATGTAAAACAATCACTTTGCAAGATAGATGTACATATAATATCTAAGTTGTTCCCACATCTAATAGGTTTCTAAGAAGAACCTTTTCCCACAACTTGCTTCTCTATTTTGCTATAAAATACAACTATATGCTCCATCTGCATCTTGAGAATCCACAATAAGCACTGTACAACATTACATTTAAGATGGAGTATCTAAAAGCAAAAAATGTACTCTACACTGGAATTTGAAGTCTAAAGTACTAAAAAAACCCCTAGTTAAATATAGAACTTCATATTCATAGAGAAATGTACAGATACAAAAAGATACAGCATGAAACATTCAGAAAAACTTCATAATCTAAAAACTTAAAACTATAAAAATAGAAGGTATCACTGGAGAAGGAAACACTGGAGAACAGCTGTTTGGAAGTATTTTTTTGGTTTGCTGGGTTTTTTTTCAGAATGCTATGTTTACCTTTTCTATGCATTTCCGTAGGCTGTGGATGTTTCGAACCCACCATCCTACACCCATAGCTCTGAGCTCAGACCATGTTGGATCTCCCTTTTGCACTGCAGGGAGCATACTCAGGAGTTCTTCCTCTGCCACGGAATGGAATGCCCAGGCAAAGTGACTAGTAGATAAGCCTATACAATGAACATGAAAAAAAAAAAAAAAAGAGAAAATTCAGAAGACATTCATTAATAAAATAACCCAGAATCTGAAGATAAGGGGATGGGAAAGGGAGAAGGGAAGAAGGTAAAATAGCTTGTTTTGGATTTTTAAGCGCATTGCTGATGAGGCAACAGAAATTTGAGAGTTTTGTTAGGACTGCATATCAAATCTTACAGAAAAATCATACAACTGGAAACAATTTTTCATCTGCAAACTCCATAGGTAAGTTTGCGAAGAATAGAGTTTCTCTATGAAGCTCAAATGTACGGACAGTGAGTGGCACTAAGATTAGCCATGATACAAAGTGCAGTGTACTGATTAAATTTTTCATAATTTTGAAAGATAGGTTCACTATTTTGACTTGGATTAGAAAATGCACAAGTTTCAGAAAATCACAGCAAAAACACCTTTGGGGACAGAGATACAAAAGAAAACTTGAAATAAAAAAAATCTCACGAGGAAGGAAGAAATCACTAAGCGACAACATAGCTGGCTATAGGTAAGTGCAACTCTAGTGAGGGCCAGATGCTTCTTTGCAGAAAGGCACTTCCAGAGGCACTTCCCACTCTCACCAATTTGTGAGCTCACCAGAAGCAGAAGTATCTCAACTAAAATTACTCCACCAGAAAGTTAACTCTGCAATACTCTGCTGTGGCAGTCCTGGCAAATTCCAACCTCTGATTCAGCTGAGGGGTGACAAGCCACGCGATTGAAAATGCTATCATAATTTTCATGATGGCTAAGGGAGTAATCACAGCCAGTCCTTTAGATCTGATTATGACTAATCAAATCCATCTTGTTCTGTCATCTGCAATATCAGGATGGAACTAGTCAAATTATACAAAAATATCTCCCTATTTAAAACAGTTGATTGTATAATTGCACTAAGTATATTTAAAGTCTGAGTTGTAAATTTTCTTTTCCAAATATGTACTGAAACCCTACATAAATAGGTACAGTTTTCTACTACATTATTCCTGCAGAAGGTTATTGGAACAATGTGGTACTAGAAAGCCATTTAATTTGGGGAAACTGAAACACTCCACCAACTCAAAACTTGTTAGAAAAAAATCAGTTTCAAGACCTTTACCAAATCAAGACATTTTCTGCTCTAGCATTCATTCATATCAGACAATATTTTCTTAAAAAACTGCAATGAATTAAATCACTGATTCTGCAGAGGCACATCAGCAGCACACCAGTCATAGGTGCAGTTACACCACTAAAACTCTTCTAAGAAAACACACCAGTTACCTTGGTGAAGCAGCTGGGCTCGATGCACAGGAGGAAGTGCAGTTGTCAGAAAGGTGTGACGCCGGACAGCCAATAAAAATTTTAAACCACATTCATCAAGAGTTTCTCCACCTGGAAATAAATATTTTTACACACATTTTATAGCAATTAATCCAAGTAACCATTGTAGGTCTTAATAGAAGAAATATAATTTTGTGACTACTAATACTTTGAATTTGTAAATGATAGCTTAGTTCATAATTCTTCCCTTCAAGAAAAGTGAAAGAAGAAAATTTCAAATATAAAAACTTCTGAAGTTATTTGTTCTGTTTAACGCAAAAAATAAAAAAAAAATTATATATTAAAAAAACCAAACCAAATTATTTTTCAGTTTCTCTACACAGTACAACAAATATTTGTCATTACTGTCTCTTCAAAAGTGAATCAAAAATAATTACAGTATGTGGACTGATGGACTCACAGCAGCGTTACTAGGTAGCAAAAGAAAATTTTACTTTTATCAAAGCATTAGGTCTTGAAACAATTATACTGTGAAACGAAGGTGCATCATCATCCTACAAGCCACAAAAATATTCCAAAATAGGCAAAAATCCCTGGAAAGGCTGTGAAGCACAGTAGTACACTTAACTTGGAAGAGACAACTTACCCTGACTTCTGTCTCTGCTTTCTCCAATGTCAGTACTGGTAGTAGCAATTGTATCTGCCAAGGCCATCAATGACATTTGCTCCATCCTAGTCAGCCCTGGCAAGCTTGAATGAAGCAAGTGACGAGAAAGAACTTGAGCATGTTCTGGCCCAAAGTAAGTTGGGCTGTATTGAGAAAGATCAATGACTTTTGAACTGTCTTCATCTGCCTCAAATGTGACAAGGTCATCTGTACTTATAACAGTATTTTGGAAGAGATTTTCGTAACTGTCATTGGGCATATCCTTTTTATTTTGACTATTCTGATTATTGGACTTCTCTAAACAGGAATAAGATGAATCATCATCCGCAGCAAGCAGAGCATACAGAGGCAATGGTGGAACAGAGTCTATTTCAATATAATCTGTAGTCTCTGTTTTGCTGAACATTTTGGGATCTCTTGCAGTACTTCCACTAGCACTGATCGTCAGAGATCTGAGCCTCTTGTCATGATTATGCTCAGACTCATTTATAGCAACAACTTCTCCAGCAATGCACTTCACCAAATGGGACAGAATGGCTTTTGCTCTGCGTACTTTACCAAGATCCATGAGTTCCAAGAGTTGATATGGATGGTACTGAGGTAAAGTTGGAGATAATGTATGAGCTGCTTCAAAAAGACCAGAATCTTCCATTTCCACAGACAGATCAGAGGCAGACCTTTTCCCACTAAGTTTCTGTGCAAGGCTAGTCATAGATCTGGTCAAAGTTCTCTTTGGTGGATGCAGATCTGAGGCAGTTGATTGGCTTTGTTTCATTAAACTAGTTATGCTTGGCATACTTCCACTGTAGGAATCTGTACTAACTAGCTCCTGCTTAGAAGGAGATTGCCACTGGGAATAAACATGCATTTCACAATCCATTCCAACTACCAGAATGCCATCACGCACCCAAGACAAGGATACAGGAAAAGGAGGTGACCCCTCCACAGATGAAACCAAGTCAACACAACGCAGCAAAACAAACCCAGAAAGGGCTGCAGCCTTAGGACTGCCACTGTGGGAGATTGCTACCATCTCATTACCATTTTGTTCTTGCCTCTTCCCAGACAGCTGACCAAACATATAAAGTTTTGACCCAATTCCCACTGTCAGAATATGTGAACCATCTTCCCTAGACATCCAATCCAAGTGTACTAAGTGCTTAGAGTTGTGTACAATACCCCCACCATGAGACAGAGAAGTATCTTGTTGGTTATCTGCTACTAAATCACTATCAACACTAACACCAGCATCCAACATGGTGCCTAGCTCATCTAAATTAAGAGTCTGTTCTAAAACCCAAGAAGAACCCCCTGTAGATTCACATTCAAAAATACTAACGTGCATCGCAAAATCTTGAGAAAGATGGCTATTCCCAGATGCTGTCTGCCTGTATGCTACTGCTAATCTGTTTGTGTGTGCACAGCTGACACCAGTTGGCCTCCCTGGAACATTAATAGCACTACTACTAGGCAGTCCATCCTCAATCAGCAATGGCCATTCTTCCCATATGTATTTAACATCACTGTCTGTGCCATATTGCGGCATGGAAGAAGCTGATGATTCAGTGACAACCCTGCATCTCCAGAATCGAACTTTTCCATCAGAGCAGGAAGTAGCCAGCAGATAAGGTGCACGACAAACAGGATATATGGAAGAAGAACTGAGATGTCCTAAAATGAAAAAAAATACACTCTTAGTGGAGGAAATACTAAAAGGCAAAATTAGCAACATTTTTATTCAGCCACCATTCTATTACTCCAAATTAAAAAAAGTATTACTGCTTCCTCACAAAGAGGTCACTTACTGAGCCTCATAAAGAAGACAATACGTCAAAAATGCCATGAAACCATTTTACCCTTTGACTGCATTTTGTGCTCTAGAGAGGAGTCAAATCATACTATTTAAACATGAATATTAATATATATTCTCTTCTGTCAAACAAACATTTCTCCATCGAAAAAATCTAGAACTGTACTTTAGAAAGACTACTGATGAAAACCTTAACATTTAAGTACAGATCCTACAAAAAATTCATGAATGACTGCATAACAAAATTTATGTTTCTATTATGCTATTTTTTGCAAGAAGGTGGAACACAGTAAATATTATACCTTAATAAGAACCTTATTTTAGTGTTAGTTCAGGATTGAGATATTAAGTCAGGGGAAGTACATTTTAGTAAACCTTTTGGATTCACCTACACATAACTCAATTCCAACAACAAAACTTACTATTACTTTGTTTCTATTTTAAGAGCAAAGGCAGAAAAGCAGAGATTCCCTATTTTAGTGTTTTTAAAAAAGAGGACAAACCTGCTGATGGCTTTACGCTTATTATTTCTACTCCTTCTGGCATAGTCAACTCTTGACTATACACCATTTTGGAAGACAGAGTAAGCCAGCTGGTGCTCTGAAGGTTTGCTCTACAGGCCCGATACTTTTGAGTGAAAGGGGATTGGATCTTCTCTGGATCTGGTGATGAATACAATTCCTCTGTTTGTGTTGCTTCTTCAGATGGATTTGAACCTATCTTTTCATCTAAAAAAAGGTTTGCATTATTAATTTTAAAAGACAAATTATTTCTTTTAATGTAAGAAGTTATTTTACTCACTTTAATAGTTCCAGAAGAGACAGACAAAACCTGACTTAAAATTTTACATTCCCTTTACTGAAATGCATTCTTGTATTCAGATTTAAAGAGAAACACTAGGACATCTCACATTAAATACTTCGGAGATTCTAGAACTGCTAAGAGATTATAAAACAATCAAACATGACTGAGAAGACCAAAACTGCAAAGAGGTATGTATGTGGCTATCCACTGAAAATAGGGTTTCAGTAAGCATCGAATACCTGCAGCTAGGGAAAATTAAATTAAGACCTTCATGTCTTAGCTTACAAATTGGTGAAAGTTATTTTTCAGAAAAGTTTTAATAACAGCTTTATTTTATTCCTTAAAACACAGGCTCTCAGAGAATGTGATATGAATGCTTCCCTTTTTAAATAAAACTCAAGACCTGAAGTATGAAATTGCTGGAAATGGAACACAAAAATTTCCAATAGATTTGCTGAGGAGCCTTGCCAGTCATTTCCTCATCACATAAGTACATCAGAAATTTAGATCTTTATTATTCTCACTAACTTATAAACTAATTGCAGTAACACTTTTTCTCTCATTTGAAAGCAACAGTAAGAAATTCTAATTTAGTTTAAATGACAGAAACATGCATTATAACAGATTCCTCTGGTAAGTGGTATCAGATTTATGTTTCTTAAAATCTTTACATGTTAACAGGAAATTACCAAAGTATATCCTACCTTTCTTTAAAACCTTAGCATTTTAGAGGTAGTTTGGTAGTTCGGAAGAGAACCAACAGATTTCAGAATGTCAAAATTATTTAGAATTGTAAAGGCATCACTGATGCTTAGGTGCTTCAGATTATGGTCCTATTTAAAATGCATGGATAAATGCAAAAATTGCAGAACTAAAACTTCCAAAAAGCAAAACATCTTAACTGTTAGACTGTACTAAAGCCAGTTAAGCATATCAGGCCTTAGAATGCACAAAAAATACCAAACTCCAGGCTCTGGCGGAACTGAAGAATTTCAGCAATCAGAAGATTAGGTAATTAAGAAAGAACAGTTGTGACAAAATCTTGTAATCAAATGCAGAACCTTCTCAAAAAGATGAAACATTTTAGATTACACCGAACAGCAGATATTTACTAGACAATGGCTCTTTTTAAACGAAAACTACAAGAAAGAGGGCTTACCTACTGAGACAGGAATTGCCTTCAAATGTAAATGCCACATATGTAGTAATGAATGGTTTTGCGTGTACTCTATCACTATTAAGTAGAATTTTTCAGAGAATCCGTTCTGCTGGTTTCCTGGTGAAATTGAGAACGGGAAAATCTTAGGCAATATTCACCCGAAAGCAAAACTAAATTTTGCTGGCTAGCAAATGATCAAATTAAGCTAACATGAACTAATACTGAAATGCAACAGTCTGACTGCATCTAGCTGCTACATTAGTTTCCTCAGTTTTTTACCGCGACCAACAAACACTACAATTAGAGGTAAGAACTGCCAGTGTTTTCTTTCAGAGATGACAGCACATTTGCCTGACTTTGCTATGTTTAAAGTTAAACCCTAGAATGTACTATCAGCACAGCACAGTCTAGAAGAGAGAGAGAGATACAATGTTTCTTCCTAAAAATTTACTCGCCCTAGTTTTACACAAGAAAAAAAAAAGATGTGAGTTGTACTATCAATAGGGGCCCATTTCTGGGGGGTTCACCCAGATATTCTCTTCCCTACATATAAAAGTCAACCCATTAGGAGCAAGAAGGTATAGTTTAGGGACTCTTTTTCCCCAATGATTTCTCTGACCCTTTAGGTGTGTGTATACATAAAACATTATCAAGAATAAGCTATATATGCCGTGTGCTTTTAACATTGCAGTGGTTATGGTACCACAGAAAAATATAAGTGAATTTGTTCTTTTTAAAAACAATATGAAATAACTACTTTCATGTATTATTAAAGAGGAAAGAAGAAAGTACTAGAAAATAATTTCAAATTAGAAAGCATGCAAATGATACAATTGGAATTTAACAGTTTTTCAAAGGGTTCATTTAGCCCAATTCCTTACATGGATGGCATGCAGCAATCTATTACAGACTTTCAGAACACACGTAGATGTATACAGTTGTCTAAGATCAAATATTTCCATATTTGTTCTAAAATTATTTCTGTGTATCATACTCAAGATGTAAACATACAATTATGCTGTAGAGTAACACTTTTTATGTTCTCTATTTTGTCTCTTATTTTCAACATCTTAATTGCATTTTTTGAACTCCATTGAGGGCTTGCATTATCTCCACTACTCCAAATCTTTTCCTTAGGTAGGAACAGCCAGTTCCAGACCCAAAAAATCACTATGCATATCCAGTTCATTTAATATTTCCCTAGGTTCCTTCAACACTTTTCCACAAATTTGCTTTCTTTCATTCTAGGCTGCCATCTAGTACTGCAGATGACCTGGTACTGTACTCTGACCCCTTTTTCCCCACACATTATTTCATTGGAACAGAACAATGTGATGCCTACATAACCAAATAACTGAGGCACTCCACCAGGGAAAACTAATAATTTTTTCCAGAGCAGTTCAGATCTGTACAAGGACCTAGAAATCCACACACTACTCACAGTATCAAAATGAGGAAGAATTGTTTGGCTTGCCATTTGTTGTACCATGCAAGGCCTGAGGAGCAATATTTAGCTGATGTAAAAGAAGAGCCCCCACCATGACAGGATACAGTAAGTTTTGTCTCCGTCATACTCTACAAGTACAGGCTTCACATTTAAAACCCTTTCCCCCTTTATGTTAAGGGACTGCTTAACACAGGACACAATGGGTATATTGTGATTTAAACTACTTGATATACAATTTGGTTGCACACAACTCAAAGGAAGTGAAACACCCATGAGTTTCATTAGACTAGATGTTCTTCTGAAGATCTCAAATTAGTGTTTGACATTAAAATGATAAAAGCCATTAAACAAGTTTTTTCCTCTGTGCAATGAAAAATAAAACACCGTCTTCAATGTTCTATGAAAAAAATTCTTTACCAGAGTCTGATAAACTGTTCTTCTTTGAAGGCAGTTCTTTCTCCTGGTTATTTAAAATAAAGTCTTCTTGAAAAACATGGAATAACTGTGTTTTCCGGCCATGCTAAGGAAGTAAAAATACACAAGAAGTGAACATTCTGGTGTATACTTTTCAAGATCGTCCTCTAACACAGGAGCTTTTAACTTGGTAAGTTAAACACATCAATGGAAGACTCCTCATGAAAATCCACCTTCATTACTCACATTCTTTTCATTTACAGGTACTGTTGAAAACAAGTACAAGAATAAGTCAAAAACAGTCTAAGTACCTCAAATTTACCTAATGGAGAGCTACAGGTATTACCTGATGGACAGCTACAGCCTTTATTTATTAACACTTTTTAAAAAGCTAATTATGACATGAAACGAGTATGGCAAAAGATCTTACAAGCTCTGTGATGGCATCCAGTTCAATGATACATCCTGGGCGAGCCGTAGATTGCTGACTTATGATGTTAAAAACTTCACCAACATATTTCTGTTTGAAAATAATCAGAATCAGAACTCTTATGCATTTCTGTGGCACAACCTGCTAGACAGGTGCAACATCATTATGCAAATGTTAACTAAAGCATTAAATACACACTAGTTATGATTCAGTAAGAACACAGGTTGCATTCCCTGTTTTATGGAGAGCGCACTTGGTTTTGACGGCTGAAAGGTGACAAGGGAATCTGGAAAGCTTCATATACAGTAATTTATTGTCCTTTCCCCAAAAGCCGCATTGCTGTCTCAACTTTTTCTTAGGATGGCAATGCATCCACACTCATTATTCGTTGTGGTGTAAGCACTTCACAGATGTTTCCCAATCAAACCTTGGCCTGCCTCAATATGCAGAGTTTGAGACTAAATGAAATACAGTATAGCAAAAAAAAGCTTTACCTAATCTGTTTTTACAAGCAGAATAATCTGTGAAATCCTCAGCAACCAGTTTAGTCAGTCACCAAGCCTGAGCCTAGTGCAACTGAACGAAGTTGTAACATGCAAAAACTTGAGATGGCTTTTCACTTACAGAAATTTCTGGATTGGAGAGCTCACACAGAAGTTTCTTAGCATCTATTACAGCTTGATATAATCTTAAATACTGTCCATCACTAGCCACAAAGCAGGCACTTGGAGAATTACAGTATGCACCTGAAAAGCAGGAAGGTAGAAAGTGTTCAAATACTCAAACACCATATGGCTTCGTTTTTTGTTTTCTGAAGTTATGATGAAAAACAGCATAAAAAGAAGTCCTCTTTTATACACAAGCAAGAATTACCAAGTTTAAAGCTGTGCTTAGCAACTAAATCAAAGTATATGAAAGGAAATAAGAATTCCATTTTCAAACTAGAGCTAAACTACCTCAGCTTTTAAATCTTCAGCATGCTATGAAGTATGCACTAGTATCTAAGAACTATTGCATAAGCTCCTAAAATATCATACACATAAAATAAAACAGTAGAACATAGAAAATTTTTACACAGGAATAAAGAATTCCCAAGTATCAGCAGCTTGAAAATTTGTGGAACAAAGGACCCACGCTTAACATTTTTTTCCAGTACATTCAAGTATATCTGTACTATCTATTAAAGTGCATTTTTAGGTTATACTATTTCACCCTAGGATATTTCACAAATCAGAAAATGAAACTCACCAAGGCAATAGCTGGGTATAAGTGTGGGCAGCCATGCAACATTAGAAAAAGCTGAAACATGAAGAGAATTGATCCGAGCAAGTTCAGAAACTCCACCAGAAAAGGACAAAGGCCCAACAGGATCTACTCTCCAAAGAATAAGTTCACTGTAAACAGCATTGGGATCCTGGGATGTCACATTTGCATTGCCTCTACTCTGAGGTCTTACTGGTGACTCCTGAGACTCAAAAAACTCATTTGTCTGTATTGCTTTCTCAACATCTGGTGAAATTAGAGCATTGTGATGTGAGGTTGTAAGCAGCAGTGGTAACACTGAGTGGCAAGCTAAGTCGTTAAGATGAAAACGGTGACCGCAATATCGGGATTTGTGTGAAATACTGAGTACTGTTGAAAAAGCAGATTCTTCAGCAAAACTCACTAGCCACTGGTTCAGTGACCCATCCGCATGTTTGGAAATCATCATAACATTAGGTGTGAAGATACTTAGTTTTAAGCTGTTGGTTGATTTACTATGTCCAGAAGAGATAAGCATAGATGAAGATCGTGTAAGGCCAGGAGGCTTTTGTTTGCCTTGTTGAATAGCTAAGTCGACATTTTTGGTACAAGCATACATCACTATACTTCTGCAAAGAGAGTTTGCATCGCCTGTTGGAAATGCAACAGGAATTCTTGAGACAAATGACACCTGCAATTTTAAGAAAGAGAGACTAAGTATTAGAGTTCCCATCATACTTCTCACTGAACACCAACGTAAAATGCAGGACGAATAAAGTACCTGCACCTGGCGAAACATGCCAGGCTGGTATTCATCCAGCCAGTCCACATGCCACACCAGCAGGGAGCCATCCATAGGATGTATACTGAAGAGCATGTCAGCATTTTTACTCCATTCAGAAAGCAGAACTTCAATTTCATGATCAAAAATAGCAGAGGATAAAGGAACAAGGCTTGAATATGGAGCAGCTTTCTCATCACACAGTTCCTTCTTCTCTTGGTTTCCTTTTTGTTCATCTCCATTTTCATCAGCTTCTACAATACACAGATATATAAGTAGATGCATATATATAGATGTATATAGATATATATATTCAAAACCAGAAGTATAACAGGCACTGGAGCTAATTTCAGACCTTTTATAAGCTACCCATATAAGAACTCATTTAAAAGGATAAGGATTACAACCATAAAAACTCCAATGGAGCTCAGTGTTTAACAAACCAAAATAGTTTATGTTGCACCTTAATTTGAAATATTTTTCTTTTCCCCTATTTTTTACCAATTTTTGCATGCATAGACAGAACAAAGGATAATAATCTCCAGGATGTATATATTCAAATTAATTGACTGTATTATGTTATAGAATAAAGCTACTTAAATTAGCTGTACGCTAATTATCTAAAAAAAGAAAGTTAATTCTAAAGTTGCTCCTGGTTCCTTAATATTAAGTAACATTTTCATGCGAAGGCCTCCAGCCAAGCCTAATTAAACAATACAGTTTTCAGCACATATAACTCAAAAATTCTAGAACAACTATAAAAAGAGGAATCAGAACTTCTAGATACAGTTTTTTAAAGTCACTTAGATCCTTTCAGTGTAAGGGAAGAAAATGCATTGAAATGCCACTGTAATCTGTCTGTACCCTTACGTCAAGTTGCCAATCTCTTGCTTCCCCCCGGGGGAACATTACAAATTACTTTATAAACTGAAAGCCATTTCTCTATATGAAATATGTCTGTATGACTTTTACCTTCTTCTGATCTGCCATCCATTTGATTAGAATCCTCAGTGTTAGTCTCAGGAGAATGATGTTCAAAATTCCTTTTAAGTTGTTGCAAAAACACTTCCATAGATAAAGTAAAATGAAGTTCTTTGTTGTTTAGCCAGTGTACAATAAAAGGTCCACTTTTTTCTTCATTTTCACCAAGACTTAGAGATGTGATCGAAGGCAGTAGAGGAATATCTACCAGATAAAGATATCGATTGACATTTTTGAGAACTAAATAAGTTTGATCAAAAAATAATTTTAGAGAAATGGTTTTTAAGCAGAAATCTCACAATGAAAAAATATAAATCCAAGTGTATTGCCACTTGTCATTCCTCACACAAACACCATCTGCTTTGAGACTTGTTCCACACAGAAGTTCTTTGGTATGTTTACATTAGGATAACAGTAAGGTCCTGCAGTGTTGATGTAACACTGTGCATACAGGTTAATTTACTTTTTTTTGTGACTACAGCTCACTATGAACCAAATAATTTCAGCATAATTTCCCAACATTTAGTCCACAATGGATCCTGCAGTAGATACACACTGTAACCAAAGACCACAGGCTGACACCAGCAAACATTAACACAGAGATCAGACAATGCCCTCTGTCACACCATTACAAAATCCCAGGAGTTCTGGTTCTGATACATTCTGTTAATTCATATGGCTGTTTGATGGTATTTGGTGTCTCATGTTGCCGTGAAAAATAAAGCAGTAATCACAAAGTGTGTGACAGAAGCAAGGATAAGACTGCTGCAGAGTAACATAATCTAAATTAATCAAGGCTAAAAAGCACATAGGTGATTTACTGCAATTTCCTCAAATGCGTGATAAAGCAACATGTTAAAATCTCAAACTACGTGTAATTCCTACCTAGAAGTCTCCATGTATAGTCTCATCTCCTTCTGCTCCCTATTTATGCAGCATTATGTAAATTCCACATCCTGGGAGACAAAATACTCTTCACCCAAAACCTGTTGCTTTTATCAAAATCAGCAACACGTTTGAATTACTGATCATCCCATCTAGCCAAAGAAAACTGTAACTGAGAGCACACAGATAAAGGAACACCACAACAACTAGCAGTTTTGTTGTGGTAGGGGATACAGCAGGGGAAGGGGGCAGAAATAGCAGAGGTCACATAAGAAATACAGTCTATCTTCCTACACAGGCCAATGGCAGCCTCAAAAGTATCATTATACATTTGGAAAGTAACAGAATCTGAAGGAAAAAATTCTGTTGACGCCCTTTGAAAGATGAAGCTACAGTAAATGTGAATAAGTGAACTAGAAAGATTACTTTCCAGATTAGATTATAAATATTTTTGAGCATTTATCAAAGTCACTAAAGAAATCACTTTTTTCCCAATTTCCATCTAAAACTACCAACTTCTAAATGATGTTCAGCTCTGGACAGTATTCTTAGTGAATTTCTATTTGCTTCATAAATCACAATCTCCCTTCCCAGAAAACTTTTAAGTCTTTGAATTCAGTAACTTTTTCTGGAATTGCCTACAGACAATTTTGTCCTAGCAACCACTACTTATTCCTTTCACAGAATTCTACCCAGGCTGAACACCAGAAAAAGTAAAATTACAGTATAAAAGTAGGCCTCAAGGATTTTTATTTCATACTGTATTTATTCTTATATATAAGTATATATGAAAGCATTATTCTTCAAATGTGAAGTGAATGAGAGATAAAGCTGTTTTGGCTTTAGTTTTCATCAAATACTTTAAAATGCTGTAGTAACAGCAAATTTTAAGGTAAGAGATCACAAACTAATTTGCTTGACATCAAATGAAAGGAAATACAATTAGGTTTTTGGATTAAATTTAATTTCAAAAGGGCAAATGAAAAGGCCTGCTTAAAGAATGTGGTTAGACAGAGGTAATTAAAGACTTGACTGTGAGGGAGACATATATTTCTTCAAATTAAGATTTAAAATGTGAAAGTTACTTCAGAGGTTCTACAATAAAGAAAAACCTGCTATCCTCCAATCTACTGAGTTAACAGACCAAGCAATCCAAACGACATTATTAAAACAGATACTGATTAATATAAAAAGAATACAAGATAGAAAAGCCAAAGACAAGTTTTAAGTACCTAATTTTTCTAACAGTTTTCAAAATTACCTTTATCCTCATTCTGTGAGTTTGGTGCTTGGCATATTTATACTGCAAAGTCTATCAAAAGCAAAATTAAAGTCTGCATAATTGCGCTGGGTTTGGCTGGAGTAGAGTTAACTTTTTTCACAGTGTCGGGTACTGGGCTGTGTTTTGAATTTGTGTTGAACACAGGGTTGATAATATAGAGATGTTTTTGTTGTTGCTGGGCAGGGCTTATACAGAGTCAAAGCCTCTTCTGGCTTTTGTACTGCCGCACTGGCGAGGAACTTGGGGCTGCATTGGATGTTGGGAGAAGAAATAGCCAGGAGATATGACTGAAACTGACCAAAGGGATATTCCAGACCATATCACACCATGGTCAGTGCTTAAAGTGGGAGGAGGGAGGAAGAATGGGTAAAGTTTCAAGTGATGGTGTTATCCCAAGTGACTGTTAGGTGTGATAGGGCCCTGCTCTCCTGGCGATGGCTGAAGATCTCCCTGCCCACAGGAAGCACTGAAGTCATTCCTTGTGTCTCCTTGGTCATGTGCACAGCTTTTGTTTTCCCTATTAAATTGGTTTTATCTCAACTCAGGAGTTTTCTAGCTTTTACCCTTTTGATTCTCTCCTCAGTCCTGCAGGGAATGAGCAAGTGACTGCCTGGGGGGCTTGGCTGATGGCTAACCACGGTTAACCATGACATTAGCTATTCCGTAAAAAAATAAGAAATGCTTTTAAAGTAAGTTAAAAAATGGTCAATGATTATATTCTACCTACATGAAAAGATTAGCCAGCTCACTGTGCAATCTGAAAAGGAAAATATAGAGGAGATAAACAATCTCCAAGAAGCATTCAATAAACTTTCCTGTGTGACATCGAGTAGTAATAAGCAATAACTGGAGATTTTTCCTGTAGAAATATAATAGCACTGATGGTACAGAAAAAAACTGTTTCCTTCTGGTAGGCTGGATGTGATTCTAGTCCTGTCTGTTAAAATATGAACCAATGAACCACTACTCAAAATGCTAAAGAATAATCAAGGATAAAGTGTTTAGAGCACTTTTTAGCACAGCAGTGTTAATGGAAACCACTTGTTCTTTCCAGTCATACCAGACTGTACAGCTAGAAACATGAACTATTAATAAATGCTCTTAGCTGAAAGTTGGCCTTTCAAACAAGGTTAAGCAGGAACAGAAAAACAATACTATAAAACAGAGCTTGACTAGTTTAAGAAAAGAATCACACAGTATGTTCGTTTATTAAGTCTAGACACAGAAAACTACATTAGAACCTTCATGAAAGGCCATTCCATATTGCATTTCTATTCAGTTTTTTAATGAGAAGACACATGATTCATTTTCAGCATACACGAAGATAATAAAGACAGATGTATCAGCAGCTATAGGGGAGTTTCCTCAATCCCTATCAACATGTTGTTCCAGTGCAAGGCAATATCAAAGTTTATAGAATGCAGAGTGAAGGCATATTTTGTTTGGTTCAGAAACCAAAGCACAGGAATGTGTGATTATTTCAACACCCAAATGTCAGGTGCTCACTTTAAGAAGCTAAGACTTTTTTTTTATCAGTGTTTCAGTTCCCAGTATCACATCCAATTCACAGTAAATTTTAACTCCAGTTACAAATACTTATCTTTCTCCATTTTAGACACTATCAATCTTACTTAAAAGATGAGCAACATAAAAGTCAGGATTACTGCAGTGGAAATCTATTCAAATAATTTCATTACTGTAGAAAGTCCTTTCATGCAAAAATGAAACCAATGTACTAGCAATTTCACATGATCATTTAAATACTGAACAAATACACCTGCTAAGTGTACAGAGAGAACATACATCTAACAGCAACTGGAGTTCACTTCATAGCAAGGATTACATTTCTTACCTGTGGCTGGATTGATACTGGCAGCAATATGGTAGTGGCAAAGGGCATTTGCATGAGGAGGAACATTCCTGTGAGCTTCATGAGGATCTTGCTGATGCAGAGTATATCCAGTATGTGCTACAACAGCACCTGACCTCCTCCTTCCTCGTCGGAAGTGCCTCAGGTTTAACTGTATGAAGAATAAGGTATCATTTTAAATCCTTTCAAAAAGAAAAAGGAGATTTAATCTGTAAGTGGCTTTCTAGGCACTAATGAATTATATTTTTCAGCTTAAAAGCTAATTTAAAGAATCAGTGGAGTTTCTTGCAAAATTGTGTTGAGTCTAGTAGAGAGAAACCAGTGTCTTTGGATTTATTTATGAAGGCCCATAAAATATCTTCATGTAGTAACTATTTCATACTTCATTCAGCAGACAATGTTCATAAAGTTTTTATACTTACACAGAAAATACTCTTGTGTTTCATAAACACACACCATGCTTATTCAAGATTCTGAACAAAGTAGCAATACTGAGTAATTTCATTTGAGACTGAAAAAATGGATCAGTACTTTGGATTACTTAGATCAGCACTCCAACACCCCACAAAAGGCCCCAATGAGCTTTAAGGTCTTCCTCTTTTACATAAATACTTGTTTCCAAGGGAAAGAATAATATTTAGTATTTAAGACTCACTTACACAGTTCAAGTCTTCTGTGCTGTAGACATCTATGTAAGCACCCAAAGGTACACAGAGGTACATAATTTGTATTAAAGATGGTGTAACACTCTTGGCATTCCTTTTCACTATTTGTGCTTTTCATCTTTACAAAGCATGCTCATGTCAAACAGTCTTCCCTCAATTTTCCCATAATTGCTGTTTCTCATTTCTAATGTTGCCTCTTATTTTCCACAGGAACACAGAAATTTATCCAGCCTCCTTTTTTCTCGTCTCTTTGACAATTTTCTTTGCTGTTGTGCCTTTCAGCCTGTCACATTTTTCAGGTATTCTGCACTATTTTTCAGGTATAGCATGCACTATGAGCATGCTAAATACATCACTCCATTAAGACAAAAGCACAATGCCCACGTATGTTCTACATATCTTTGAAGCAGACCACTAATGCTACACTTTCTTCCTGATTCACACTGGTTAGAAAACACTGTTCTGGTAAGAATCACTTGCCTTAATGCTTACAAGCAGTCTGCTCTGAGGACTACAGCAGATAGACTACTTTCCTTCCCTCTATATTACTGTTTTTCCAGGTGCAGAAGTCAGAGAGAACATCCCACAACTTCAGAGGTAACAAGTGAGCTCCTACCACATGTCTTAAGGCAGCACCACCCCTGGGTTTCACAGAACCTACATATATTGTGTGCTCCATACTGTTCCTAGCCTTTGAACTAAATACTGCAAAGCATTCAGTTACCAGACAAAAACAGGCATTTGTGACTTTAGAACAGTATGTCTTCAATGAGAGAAGCTCAGCAGAAGAGCTGTCAGCTTAGCCTGCCCAAGGAAGATTTCAAGGAAATTCACCCTTTCACAACATTTTATGCACATCTCTGGTATAAAGGATTTGGTATAAAGCTTTTCTGGTATAAAGCTAGTAATACATGTCTGAGTTACAAATTACAAATTTGTCTAAAATCACAAGTTTGTTCATGTGTTTATTCTCACTGTTCAATTTCAACTCTTACCTCTAATGCACTCTGTACTTTTTCTTTACTTGAAATATTTCTCTTGAAGTTACTTGTGAAGTTCGCTGCTTCACTCCAATTGTTGTATCCTCCCCCGTACAACAGACTGTCATTGGGTAACAAAGTCTCTGCCCAGAGACGACAAACATTATCCTTACAGCAAGTCAGGAGTACATTGCAGACAGCACCACTAATGAAAGAAAATTTAAGGAGTGAAGAAGCTGCTAACTATTACACAGCATCAAAATAAACCGACATATCCAAACAGTTTTCCACTAGCTGCACCAACTTACAGATACGGGCACAAGAAAACCTCATCAATACATTGTTAAGAAAATAAATGATGTAGGAAAGGCCTTCCCCTCTGTTCAAGTATCTGTCTATAAATCACCTCAAACATCATCACAAAATAGTGCAACAGCAAATTGTGGATTCCAATTTAAAGAAAAATTCATACCTAGAATAGCAAAATGTAAATTTTTATTTTTTAAAGTCATTCACATAAAAAGCTAATAATATTCTGGATACCTGATGGTAATTCCAGATCTTACTGGTATCTACCACTTACAAAATAATATAAACCCAAAAGAGAGAAACTCAAGTTTATACCAGGAAAACAACAGACATTTTAAATCCATGAGTTTTCCTTAATTACTATTTCACCAAGTGTAACGTGTGTTAAATACATAGCCAAAAAATCCAATTACGCTAAACTAGATACAGGAAAAAACTATGCAGATCATCAGGTTTCCAGGTCATGTAAGTTCACAATTTAGTTCTACATAAGACTCAAAAGCTATAACCAGACTGTCCAGCAGCAAAACTCCCCTAGGAATTGCGGAGTAGGTGGATTTTCAAAAGTGACCTACAGAGCAAGAACTATAGATTTATGAAGAGTCTTAAAGACTGGTATAATAAACAACATAAACTTAACATAAACTTAACATAAACAACTCAATACAAAGGTATGCAAATTTGTTTACTATTTGGAATAACATCGCAAAAAGATGGTTGCAGGCCACAAAATTGCTAACACCACTTCAGTTTAAGATTGAAAGTACTGGTGAAACCTAGGGACAGGTCATTTTGGAATCATCTGAACACAACACTAACACCTCAAGCTAAAGATATCAGTTTCAAATGATTACTTGAATTCAATTTCCAGATACTATTTCTGACAGAGGTCTAGCTTTGTACTAAGTAGAGAACCAAATAACCAGACATGAAAGTATTTGAATGTTCGGGGAAGAGGACTTCAAGTCACAGGACTTTTGTTCTGATTCCATCAGGATAAAACAAGTCAGGATTAGATGCATGAATGGTCACTTAGTGCAATCAAAAAAAAATGCGAAGAGACATGACTTTTCAAGAGCTGATTTGTATTTAGTTCAATGCCTAAGTCAGTCTCTGAGATGTCTATCTTTTCAGTTCTTTACCTGATAAGAGGATACTCCTCTTAAGAGTACATCGCCTCAAGAGCAGAAACAGTATAAAAGGTGTGCACAATCAATAACTGAAGTAAATCATTTAATTGTGTGACGGTTGATTGTAGAGAGAGGCAGACTGTACCATTTAGTGAGTTTTTGGTCAATTTATGAACTAGTTATTAGACTTACTTACCGTGGCATGAATTTACTGGTCTTTCTCCATGAAAATGCATTTACTGACCGAGGATGAGCCAAATAAACAAATGAAAAATCAAGTTCTTTTGCTTGGTTTTCTGGACTGGCACCAGGTGGTGCTACGGCTGACCGCCAGCTCTCTGTGTTGTACCATACTTTCACAAGACAGTCATCCTGTGAAACACAAAAAAGGACAGTAAATAAGATTACCTTGTGTAAGAATACGATGCACTTCAAGTACTTTTGGGTACATCTCTTGAGGTTACATTTTTCTTTAAAGCAAAATGCTTTTCTGATCAAAGAGGAACAGTTCCATAAATACAACTTCAAAACCTGATCTTAAAGAAAACACAGAAGCAGAGCTTCCACTTAACTCTTCCCATTACTAACTCAGATTTCATAAAGGTCCTTCTGATTAGCAGTCAATTTTTAATTGCAAAAACACAACTTGCACTAGCCTGAGATGGTATTCAAATGCTAATACAACTAATTCTACTTCGTCAGAAAACCACTCAAATCCCCTGCACAAATTTAACTGTTAGGAAAACGAACAAAGGTCATAGATGACATCTCAAAAACCAAACTCAGTACTGTTCAGACTGCTTTTTTCAGAAACACACATAAATTGACCATGCCTTCAAGGACTAGATAAATTAATCTGGACCCAGATTCCCAAGTTGTTGATCAACTATTATATGTGAATCGTCACAGAACATATAGCAAGCATTACAACATTCAAATAAACACAAAAAGAATGGAGCATGAGAACTTATTGCTTTGTTTTTATCCAGGTTATAATCTATCAGAAAGAAAGCCTAGTATTTCACTTTTTTACATTGGAAGCTTGTTAATTGGAGTATAGTTTCCCTAGAAAAAGGAAATGTAGGCAATTTTACAGATTAGTTATATCTTTATCTTTTTTATAAAGATAGCTAATGTCTTAAAAGTAAGTCTTCCATTCTAGCATGATGACCTGAACTGGCAAGCTTTAAAGGCAAAAAAACAAACACATGCAACTAATAAGGACGTGCATTACTCATCTGTTCCTGATGCACATAACTGAATCACAAAAATATGCATGACAACTGACAACACGTAACTGAATCACAAAAATAGGCACAGTACCTTTCAAAAGCAAGATTTATTTGCAGACTGAATCACCTTCAACTCTTTGCTTTTCAAGCATGTATTAAGGGATACTATGACCCAAACAGCCAAGTTTCACATTATTACTAAATCAAACACTGTTCTAACCACTTACTACACGTACAGACTAATTTTTCACTCATGCTTCCAAAAGAGACTACAGCAAATTGCAAAACTGTCTTTTATTCTTCAGTTTGAAGCACATTCTGTCAGGTTACTACTGCTCAGGATTCTGTGACACTTAAACCAGGTTTTCACTAATATCAGCAATCGACATTAACCTTACAAACTAGCATGTTGTTTTGTACCTAGTAACTCTGCAGTCTCCCCTAGGTTTAGTTGGTTGCAGAAACCAACTACTTCTCTCACTCACATTTCTTAACAAGTAATATAAATTCTTATAAGGGTTTGTCACATTTGCTCAGTGGATCCTCTGTATGATCTTGGTTTTTTTTTTCTGCTTTGACTTGTAAGGACATTGTTCTCCTACAAAACCTGAACAACAAGTTTTGGAGTATAAATAAAAGATTAGTTTTATTCAGAAAAACAAAAGACAGACATTTTGCTTTAATTTTTTTGCTTATTTTGCCAAGGGGTTCTGCTTTTGCTGATAAACTGCTCAAAGCTGAGCACACAGAACCAACTAGTGACATTGGCCACAAACACTGTCATGAACCATGTGCCAATACACTTACGGAGGGGAATGTGAATTCTCTTCTATGGACACAAAAAATCATACAGACATGTTTACACAAAAACATATCAAGTGGCTATTTTTGGTTTTTTAAAATATGTTTTGGCATTTTGATTATACTTTCTCACTAGTAGGACAGCTAGCAGCG
>VWZV01013682.1:0-22152 GCA_013397155.1 Irena cyanogastra | reverse complement strand
CTAAAGTTCCTTTTAATTGCCCTAACACTTCTGTTTTCAATCTCATCACTGCCAGCCTGGAGTATCAGCAGTGGGTAATAATCAGAGGGCTGAATCAGCCCAGGGAGTCTCTCAGTGATATCCTGTACCTGAGCCCCAGGGAGGCAGCAGTCTTCTCTGTGGGGTGGGTCCGGTCGAAATACGGGGCCCTCTGTTTCCCCCAGAAGGGAGTCACCCACCACGATTACCCTTCTTTTCTTTTGATGTTAGGTGGTAATCCTTCTCACAGATGAATCATAATTGGGAGGCTCACTGGGCAGACAATTTTCTTCTAAATCATCTGGCTGGCTCTCTAGATCCAGGGGTTCATACCTATTCTGAAGTGGCACCTGGCTTGGGAGTGGGGGTCGGGAGGAATTTTTATTATTACCTCCTCAGATAGGTACCAACTTCCACTCCCATTCATCTACCAGGCATTCTTCTATTGCCTGACAGTGGGAGGCATAGGAGTCATCTGACTCTTGGTGGGCCTCCGTCAAGCATGAAAGGGCGGAACTCCACCAGTCTATTTCCCTTTCACTGTCCCTGATACTCCTTAGTCTTTCAACTTCCTCTCTAAGCTCGGCCACCAGTGAAAGGAGATTGTTCACCTGTTCACACCACAGGCAGGGTTCCTACACAACGCCCTCTGAAACCACCGCTAAGCTCCAACACCCCATACAGGAATGAGTCTGTACAGACGCATCCTTTTTGGAGGGTTCCATTTGGTTACATACACTTGTACTAACTACAGTTTTCGATTGTGTAAAAACCATCTCTAACAGAAACCCCCAAACCAACCAACCTAGAGACCCACCACAAACAACACACAGCAAAACTAACTAGCAAGAAAACCTGCAACCTTGCCTGCTTGCCTTTCCTGTGTGAACTGCCTCACAAATTGCCGTGCCACACCCTCAGAGACATGCCATGCCCCTGTTTGCCTGCTCCTGTTCGCCATGCTCCCTAGAGGCCTCTTTTAATCAGCTCACTACTCCGTGACAGAGGAAGCCCCACCCCAGACCTCATGACCCTCATGCACAAGGAACGCACCTGCTCAGCGTTCCCAGACTGACAGACACTCAGTGAAGGAGGAAGCCCCACTCCAGTCCTGTTTGACCCTCAAGCACAAGTAACACACCTGATGCAGCACCACAACACAAAGAATACGGAAAAACAGCCAAAAGGTTAATGAACCTTTACGCAACAAAATGTGGCAGCATGTCTCTTCTGTCAATGCTAGGGTAATAAGGAGGAATCCCAGTCCATTCAATGATTCAGGCAGGAAAAAAGACTGTACGAGGTTTGCATCACCCCAGTATGTAGGATGACAAATGGAAGATCTTTTGTCATTTAATGCTGGTTTTTTTTCCTTCAGAGGCTTCTTAGGACTTCTTTGAGACTATAAACCTTTATTAGAAATTTTCTGTGTCAAATCCACTTTAGGATTTAAGTATGTCGACAAGTATGTACTTTCTGTGGTAGAGATAAAGGCTGCTTTTGATAATTTTTTCTTAACTATCTGTAGTGGGTTTGATTTACCATCCAAATCATGGCACCAATTAATGTAGTGTGCTGAGTGCTGGCCAAATGCCAGTGCACCCACTAAATTTACTCTTTTTTTGCTGTGAGATAAGGATTAGGAGAAAGGCAAAACAGGCTCAAAACTTTAAAAGGTATAAAGAAAGATTTATTAACAGAACTAAAAGAAGAATAATAAGAATCAGAATAAACCTTTATGTGGGAAGTAGTAAAGGTGAAAAGATTTTTAGAAAGCTGGGAAAGCAGGCCTTAGAAACAGAAAGAGCAGAGAAACAGAGAACTAGCTGCAGCTGCAAAGTCTAAAAGTAGAAAAGTTACAATAGTACAGCAAGCAAGGACATAAAACAGTAGCTTGAGTTTTAGGCTTGGCTAAGAGACCTTAAGACTGCAGGAAAATATGCTTAGCAAGATAGCAGAATGTTTTAAGCTTAATAATGAAGTATTGTGTATTGTTAATAGAAGACAAGCAAGCATTGTGTGAACCGGGTGTACGTGTACTTTTAATAATTGGCTAAAACAATTGTCTGTAAGCTTTAGCAATATGCTATTGGCTAGAAAGTTTTTGAAGTGTTCTGTAAAAAGAAATCTTTGGCTGCTGCTGGCTGTATGTGAGCTTTTGCCATCTTCCTATTGTCTCAAGCATGTAATGAGGATGATGCTGCAAATAAAACTCAAGGAACAATACCCGAGCAGTCCTGTCCCATTCATGAATGAAAGAGAAAAAAATAACCATGCCAACACACATTTAGAACACTTTTCCTCCTCCCAACTCTTCTTCCCTTTTCCACCAACGATGTAAAGAGAGAAAACTTGGGATTTTCAGTCAGTTAAAAAAATAAGTCTTTTCTTCAGTTCACTTAGGGAGAGGAGTCTCTTTCTATGCCATGGAGACTTTTCCACAAGAAACAATTTCTTATGGCTTTAATTTCACAGCAAATCAGCTTGCCTGGAAAAGGAAATCTGTTCGCCATGTGAAAGTCCCTCCCATCAACTTAGTTTTTCCCACAACTGTTTTCAAGGGCCATCTCAGCCTATGGGGGACAATTTTAAGGATGAGCTGTTCTAGTATAGAAGCAAATTATCTTTTCTTCTATCACTAGGAGTAAAAGTTTTCTTCTATCCCTGGGGCAAGGGTTCTCTTCTCTCTCTGTTCAAGCTTCTCATTAGATCACAGCTACTTCAGCATCTGCTTGCTTCAGCAAGGGTGCCTTTGTTCATAGGCTGTGGTTTGAATGCTCCATCCTCACCATTTCATGAATTATAGGGAAATAGTTTGATGGATCATGTCTTCACCATGGCCTTACACAAGAATTTCAGCCCAAGACAGGGGCATCTCCTCATTCTACTCCCTCTGGGCTTCGGCTCCTCCTCCTTCACTGACCTTGGTGTGTCCATACTGTTGTCCTCACGTGCCTTCACCTTTCCTTTTCTCTGACTTGGGAGAAGACTGGCATTCACAGATTTATTTTGTTCTCAAGTGGAATGTTTCAGCGCTGAAAGCATTAACAGACAGGCAGGCAAAGTCTCTCACTGACTGGGCTAGGATGGCAGCGGCCAGTCCGGCTGCATGGCTGTTTTTCGTCCCTGGCTGCTTTCATCTCCAGCCGTGGGGAAGCAAAAGAGAACTTTTTGCAGTTTTCTTTCTTAAAGATGATTTATAGAGGCGTGTCCAGCTTCTCCAATTGGTTTAACAGGGTATCAATATTCAGAACCAGCTAGCTATTGGTTCTGTCAGCCACAGAGGAAGCTGTAATGCTTTCCACAGAGAAGGTCACTTCCGTGGCTGGCCTTTTTCTTCCTTACCAAAAAAGTTCAATTAAGGCAAACCCAGGACGCTATTCTATTCAGTTGACAGGAAGAGAGCAGTTTGATGGTTTTGTCTCCAAGATTTGCTCTACCATTGGTCACCTTGTCTCAGACAAAACACAAAGGTGCTGGATGTGTGATCCTGTGCACAGCATAGCAGGTTTTGTCCAATAGCTGGCTTGTCTGGCAAGATTTTTGTAGCACTTGGTTTATGAGGGGCTCTCTATGGTCATAATGCAAGACTGCTGCCTCCCTCTCTGGCCTAGGTGTGCTGAGGTGTCAGCCAAGGTGCCTTCAGTAGGACCTCTGTCAGTTCAGGATAGACACCTTGATTGAATCCAGCCTGAATGCTTAAGCAAAATTAGGCTGATGACTCCCAGCAAGTTAGACTGTTTAGGCTGGTCCAGGTGAATTTTGCCAGAAATTAGGAAGCATTAAGAAATCTTCCTCTGGTAGAAAATGGGTGAGTTGGTTTACATTTGGATGGAGGTGTATTGTGTGAGATTTTCTACTGCATTAGCTATATGCAGGAGAAGATTTGTTTGGGGCTCTCATGCGACTCATGTTCTCTCATGAACAGAAAGGTAATTCTTACCACAAAGTTGTCTGCAGTCCTTTTGTTGTTGACATGCATACACTTGGGGAAGTGTTCATTATAATTATTGTTTATTTCCATATAGGAAATAAATGTAATAAGAGGTATGATAGTATAAATTGCCTTAATGGTCCTCTAACTGAATTTATTGCAGATGGTATGATAACGGTTTTTAAAAGAAATCACATCTCAAAGTAGGTTTGTGTGCACAAAAAGCTGCATAGAACTACTCTGAGTTGTTGGGAGTCTGTGATGTGTCTGACTCTTCACTATGCTGCATCAGTATTATACTGTTGTGGCAATCAGAAAAAGGAGCTTTATTTCGTCAGAGTTCACCAGATTCTACTGTGGACTTTCTAAATGCCTTTGGATGCATAAACCTAGACTTGTGAAACAGCTCAATATTAAAACTTACAAGTTCTTCTGAAAATTTAGTGTACTGCTGTAAATGCCCAAGTAGGGATTATTTTGCATTGTCCAGGAAAGAAAATCAACCAAGACAGGAAATTCCACCCAGAAAACTTTCAAGTATGTGCTAAAGCACAAACTTTGTAGTTTCTATCCTTGTTCTATGGAGACAGAGGTAGAGAGATTTGTTTTGGTCTGAAGCACAAAGTCTGCTTGAAACGTCTATTTTATTTGTGCCAAAGGCCATTGCTTTATCCACTGAGGTTCTGCGATGTCACGGTACAATAGGTTGGATTCAAACCTATACAAGGGACCCTCAGCCAACCCTTTTCAAGCTTAGATGCAGGCACGCCACTGGCCAGAGATCTGGGCAGAGAGAGATTCCAACCAATCAGCTGTTTTAACCCGGGAGTTTCAAACCCCTATATAAGCAGGCCTCCATAATAAACCAATGCTGTTGTCGCATGGATTTCTGAGAGTTTGTTGTCCCTGTCTCTGACCAATGACCCCACTGCAAGACTTAAAGCATTGGCCAGAAGAAGAGATGGCCTTCAGTGGCCCTGACTTATAAATAACACTGTTCCCTTCCTGGAAAGGCTGCCAGGATAATGCATGACTGCGGATTGTCTGTACTGTAGGATTCCTCATAAGAAGCTATTAGCTGTTTTGGTTTTTTTTTAATGATTAATAGATGCTGTAAACACATGGATGACTTGACAAATCCATGTTAAATCCCTCTTCCTGATCTGAGTTTCACTCTGGATTCTTCCCTGACTCTTACTGCTGGACCTCACTCTCTTCAGTGAGGAGAGGAGTAGCACAAGGGATATGAGGGGCTTGCAATGAGTATCCAGTGGCTTCTCTTCTGCTCCTTCCTCCTCATTCTGCTCTGCATGGGTTCTTTGGGCTGCAGTCCCTCTGGGAATACCTGCTTAGCCATGGGGTACCTCTTCTTCTGGCCTCCATATTCTGTTTCTTGCTCTTAGTCCTTTCTCTTGCCTTGTAGTGCTTTCTGCCCTTTCTGACATGTTTTCTGAGAGGTGCCCCCAGTCTGGCTGGTGGCCTTGGTTATGTGCCATGATGGGTCTGTTACAGAGCCACCTGGAACTGACTGTGTCTGGCAAGAAGCAGCCATTGGACCCTTCTCCCAGAGGTTGCCCTCACTATCAACAGCTTGACACCTATATCCAGTTTGAAAGGTTATAGGCTGGTTAAAATGAACTTCAGGAAAAAACAATGAAATTAGAATGCCAGTTTATACAGAATATAATTCTATGGATATGGACTTATCCCCCACAGTGCGGGAAGCAGGAGAAGGAACAATCCTGTTCCTCTGCTCCACTCAGATGAGACCCCACCTGCAGAGCTGCCTCCAGCCCTAGGGTCCCAGCACAGGAAGCACATGGAGCTGTTGGAGCGAGTTCAGAGGAGGCATCAAGTTGATCAGAGGGGTGGAGCAGCTCGGCTGTGAGGAAAGGCTGAGATAACTGGGATTGTTCAGCCTGGTAAAGATAAGCTTTGGAATGACCTAGTTGTGGCCTTCCAGTACTTGAAGAAGCTGACAAGGAAGATGGAGAGAGTCTTTACAGGGGCCTGGAGTCACAGGACAAGGGGGAAGGATCTTCAGACTGACGGAGAGTAGATTTAAATTCGATATTAGCAATAAATTCTTCCCTGTGAGGGTGGTGAGGCCTGGCACAGGTTGCCTGGAGAAGCTGTGGCTGCCCCATCCCTGAAAGTGTTTCAAGCCAGGCTGGACAGGGCTTGGAGCAACATGGTCTAGTGGAAGGTGTCCCTGCCCAGGGCAGGGAGTGTAATGTGATGAGTTTTAAGTTCCCCTCCAACCTAAATCATTCTGTGATTCTATAAATAGTTACTAGAGGTCTATAGTTAGAAAACCAAGCTTTACCTGAAACCCAACTTACCAAGCAAGTCTTATGGAGTCCTTGATTTTACTACAAACTTGTTTAATAGACGTATTGTGATGTAATAGACTTACTTGCGTAGTACAGTCAGCCCAATGCCATTACTCCTTTTCACTAATGATCAGAAAAAAATGTAAAATCCCTCCTGGGGAAACCTGAATGTAGTAAAAAACACAGGTGTCATGCTTACATGAAGAAGAGTGCCAGTATGGTTGAACTGTTAATGGTGAGTTAACAGCTGTCCAGTGCACAGCCCACCCCTCAGACTACGAGCTGGGTGTTTTAGACAAGGAAAAGGGGCAACCCTGAAGAGGCAGGGTAACATTTCTTTTTCTTCACCCCTATGGTTCAGCCCTGATAACCCCTTCTGGGGAAGCAGCAGCACAGTCCCGTCCATCCTGAAGGTCTCTGCTAATGGAACATAATGAACTGAATAAGCACCAGCCAAACAGGCAGCTGGAACAACCATCAAGGACTCCAAAAATTTCCTATAACTTGTAGGATTACATCCTTCCATTGTGAAAGGGGAATGTTCAGTACCTGTGGGAGAGGTACTGAACATTCCTGTCTGTATATAATCTGAGCACTCAAGAACTTGGGACACCACTATTACCACTGGACATCCAGAGGAGGACCTGAACTTCCACGGGAGGACCAGACCTTTCCACAGGACCACCATTTTCAACTGGAGTACAACCATCATTCCAGCTGGACTGCAACTCTGCTTAGTTGGACTACAACCACTGCACTGACCAACTGGGTGTCAGGTTGTACTGTGACTTTGTTGGTTTGAGGCAGTGTTTTCTGTATTTTGTATTTATTGTAATCTTTCTATTAAATTGTAACTCTGACCTAAAAATCTCTCACAAGGTATTTACTTGGGGTTCATTTCTCCTGCTGGCTTACTTTCAAACTAGCACAACAGGACCACCAGTTTGCAACCTAGAGGGCAGCTGGATTCCTCCAGGTTTCTGTACAGCAATGGCTCATCTCAACGACTTGTGCCATCATCTAAGGACAGACACTAGGCTGAATGTGTCAGACTGAGGGATGAGAATACCCCTTATTACCCTGTGGCACAAACACTGGAAAGGATTTACAGAAACAATGGAAAAGCATGAACTCCAGCATTCAGTGTGATATAGAGAGGGAAAACAGAGGCTTTCTGGCCCTAGTGAGGGAGAGCAGTGAGTAGGAGCAGGGTGATGACCCTGTCTCCATGCTGGGGAGCAATATTTGAATTCTGTATCTAGTTTCAGCTCCACATGGAACTAGGAGCTCGGGTAGAACACTGGTGATGGCACAGACCTGCAAAGATTATTTTTGGGGCAGAAATCACATGTTTTTCTTGGGATTGTAGGCATGTCCGTACTGAGCAAGGTACAGCAGTATGGAGAGTCCTGGTCTGGTTTTAGACAAGGAAGTTTGCATACTTGAAAGCATCTGGCAGCTTTAGTGCCTTGGGTGGGGTGGTTCTGCTCCTTGTGCTGTTCTCAGCAGAGCTGGTCATGCTGGGGCTATATGAATATGCTGTTCTGCTCTTGGGCCTGTGCTGGTTTCTCCCTCCACATATCAGTATGAAGTCCCTGAGGGACAAGCTGGCCATGACTGCTGTTCCCTTAAGGAGTTTGTCTTCACAAATCTATCAGGTTATTGTGAGAGTACACAAGTACACTGACAAAAAGAAAATATTGTTTAGCCAGCCTGGAGACTCTTTAGCTCTTGGCACCTCCATTTCCTTCTCTGTAAAATGTTGGAACTAGGGAGAGGAAAATTATTTCAGTCTGAAAAGCATCACAGAGCAGCCTTGTCTGGCACTGCTCAGCTCTGCTTAAAGAACACCATGTTTGGGTGGGCATCTAACAGAACCAAGTCTTTGGCTTGCTTTGTTCTCTAGTTTAATGGGATCGAGTAGAGCATCTGTGCTTAAGCTTTCCGTCTGAGACGGGGAAGGAAGACTGATGTTTGTGTAAATCTGGAGAGGTGAATAAACATCACTGTGCTTCCTGTTAGCTACTGGGCAAATAGTGTCTGATAATTCACTGTACTCAATAATCTCTCCCTTTTTGTTGGAGTTCAAAAATTTTGGAGGTTCCAGATACCTGGCCTGTTACAGTATCTATTGGTATGTTCAGCAGAAAATCTTGAACCATGTACAAATCTTCCATTCTCTGTGTTTATATATGTGTGGTTAATTGCTTATTATCATCTTGAAAAGCTGCACATGACAGAGCAGATACCAGAAATTCAAGCAGCTAGGTAGAGCTTGGGTACCTACGTCAACCTACTCAGTGCAATGGCTGTGAGAACAGAGACAGTGAGAAACAGTGGCAAGTATGAGCCAGAGGCAGCCTTCTTAAAAATCAGACTGTTCAACACAAAATGTTAAATGTGCTGTTAAAGACCATGGATTTTCCTGCTTGAATCCTTTGGCAGTGAAGGAATACACCATATGAAATAGACGTAATGAGGGGTCTTCCACAGAGGAAGCACACTGATCATCTCCTAACAAGTGCTGGGGTAACCATTAGAGTTCTGTTGTCTGCTGTGCATCTTCTTATAATTTTTGTCATTCAAATATTTGTCTTGGCCTACAGAGAATCAGTGTGCATCTGAGATCAGTCTTTTGAGCAGTTTTGGAAAAGCTGCTCATAAGATCCTCATCCCTTCTCTGCCCCATCTCTTTTGCCAAGTAATGTGTTTGCTCAAAGAAATCCAAGAGCAATTTACCAAGCACCACCTTCCCCCTGCATACAAGCAGCTCCTTTCTGTGCTTGCCTCAATTTTGCCAGCAAAAAAAGCCTATGCTGTAAAGTGCCCTGGATCAAGGAACTGATCCAAGCTGAAAGTAAATTTGCAAAAACCTGAGGAGTTCTCCAGAAGAACAACTACTTAGTTTGTGGATGTATCTACATCTACTTGAAAAAGGGTCCAAGGGCAGAAATAGAGACTGAGGCAAATTAAACCAGTGTCACTGAAAAAACCTGCAGAGCCACAGTCTTATTAAGATACAGTTTGTCTGTCCTTATTTTTATTATTATGGGTCTTTTTCTTCTCTATAACACCACAGTACCTCTGTGGTGACTTCATAGTTCCATAACAAGGCCTATAAACTATTCCGTCCCAATGCCCCAAGTCTAGCTACCTTTTCATGGGAAGGTTAAGGCTATGGAGGCTCTGATATCTGCCAGGATCTTCAAATACTCTGATTTTTACTGTACTGAAAATAGCTGGCTGACTGCTATTCGGTGCTGGGGATCTAGTGCCTGCAAATTACCCAACTTGTTGTTGCTCATTTATTTTATACCAGCACAGACTGATCTTCCAGATCTACTCTCCCTTCTAGGGCAATAATCTTACTGAACCAAATCTTAGAAGTCAGAAACTGGCACGTCTCTACTGAAACAGGTGAATTCAGGTGAGAGGGTGGAGCATTAGATGATGGAGAGTAAGAGTAGGAGCAGCAGAAAACACCCTTGTAAGCTCCCCCATCCTTTGTGATAAGACTGATGTAAAGAAACAGCCCAAGTAATATGCAGTTTTCTTACCTCCTGTCATTTCTAACTCCATTTTGGGCCACCTTCCTGCTATTACAGCAAACATTTTAATAGCACATATATGTAGCTGTAAGTGCTTTAACAGCAGAGATTACACAGATCCAGCAGTTGCTCCTGACTTCAGGAGGAAGCTTGGCTTGGCTGAGTTACTTGAGTCATCTCAATCAGTCATTTCAGCTAGTAAGAACTGGGCAAACTTTATGGAACTGAGAAACGTGTACTAAAGTTTTAGATTGCAGAGTTTTGGGGGTTTCTGTCTACTTACCAAAACAAATTATTCCTTTTAATCTTTTGAAATGTGAAGTTTGGTCTTTAAAGACAAGAAGGGTTGAATAAACACCATGTAGAGTAGGCATGCGCATTAACAATATTGCAATCTTTTGCCTTTTGTCTTCAAACTTACCTGTCTGCATAATTGTCCCATTGCAGTATTTTTTTCCTGGATTGTATATTATTTATCTACTTTTGAAGATACATTTATATCACTGCCAACAGTAACATCAGTGAGGTGCTGGTACAGAAGAGATGTTCATTTTTCCTCTCTTTTCTTATGGATACACTAGGATCACAACTGACGGCTGCAGTTTGTCTGAGCCAAATGCAAATCAGAACAGATATCAGAGTAAAGGAGATGGTGCTGATCAAGGCAAAAGACGATGGTGACACAGGCCAGTGTTTTGCCTTCTGGAAAGGGCTGCAAGGCTGCAGCAGAATTGGCTGTGGTAGGAACTGAGTTGTCACCTCTGGAGAGGGGAGTCACAGGAGAAGCTGCTCTGGAAAGATCAGGTGGTTGTCTTTGACTTTCCCACAGTGTTTTTCACATCAGTTACCTGATCCATTTTTTTCCCCCACATGATTAAATTATTTCACTGAAGTCTGATAATTGTAGCTACACGTTTGTGATTTGTCTAGTTGTAGTGGTTTTGGAGGGCTGTTTGTGTTTGTGGTTTTGGAGGGGTGGCTTTTCCTTCCCCTGCCCGATGGTTGCGGGCAACTCCCACAAGGGGCAGAGTCCCGGCACTGAGCCAGGGCTGCTCCTGGGGCCCAGAGGGCTTGGCTGAGTCCTGGGCCAGGCCATAGCAAGCAGCCAGATGTTAGCAAGGCTGGCTCCATCTGACCTGTGGCACCCCTCTCGCTTTTTCCTGCCCGGCAGCTGATGGGGGAAGGGGGCGGCAGGCAGCCCGGAGGAAAAGTGCCCAGCGCCGCAGCAGGGCCGGCCGGCCCGGCCTGGCCGAGACACAGGCCAGGCCGGACCTGGTTACCTGATGCTGGCCAGAAAAGAAAGAAGTTCCCTGGTTTTTTCGTCTTTAACATGTGTTTTTCACAGAGGCATGTCCAGCTTCCTCTTCAACTGACTGTCAGCTACACACAAACCTTTTGCCTCACTTCCCAAATTCCTCCTATGGCAAACCACAACACTAGTCTAATTTTACAGGTTGTTCATTGTAAGGGAGGTAGAGCTGGTTGGAGAAGAAGTATTGATGCTGAAGGAATATGCTCTGGTTTAAGACCCAGGTTGTTACTATATTAGCTGTCTGGCTGACACGAGAGTGTAGAAGTATTTCTGGACTGAGTGAAGGGGTTTTTTGAAATAAGCACCTGGGAAGCATTCACTTCCAGGCAGGTCCCTAAAGGAAGGCAAATAAGAGTTCTCTGAAACTTCAGGATGACATTTTCTAGAGACAGGGTGGTTAAACTGATTTTTCTTCTTTTTTTTTTTCCTATGTTAAAACTGAAATCATTATGTGAAAAAAAAAAAGGTGGGAAAAAGCATCCTGCAGTAGGAGGAGGTGAAGTTTGCCAGACAAAGCCATCTAGTGGTTACTGCACACTGCTGTCACTGCTCATGGACCCAGAGCTCTCGGTCACCAAGCGGTTTGATGCCTGCTATGGGACTTGGTCCACTCATTGGGCTGTGTCTGCTCTCTCCTGAGCAGAGAGGGAAAGCTGATTGCTATTGAGTCAGAATAGTAAAGGGAATGGTCCCCTTGAACAGAAAGAAAGTCAGATTGTCCAAAAATTGTTTGTGTTGTTGAACAGCAGAGACCAGAAAAGGTAGTGGCTGGTCTGGAAAAGCACTGACAGAAGTAGTGACTCAAGTAAAAGCCTGACTGAATGAAGCATGTGGGTCCAATCCAGGCATTGAGAACATGGTGACCTCAGCTGTGCCTGGGGTGAACAAAGGACGGCTAAGAAACAGCTCCCAACTGCTGCTGGCATGCTGCACTTGTGAGGAGATGTGAATCTTTTTTAAGCAAAATGCTCTGTGGATTAGTGCTGAATTTATTAAATTATTTTATTCTCAAAAAAAAAAATCACTTTAAAATCCTAAAGGCTTTGTTTTGACACATTCTAAATGTTTTGACACTTACATATAATTTTAAAAGCTGGAAACCATTGAGTTTGGACAGCACCTTTCACTTGATCACCATATGCAGTTTTGTGGGAACATAATAAACCCCTCAGGGAAGCCTCCAGGTTTTGCCCTGGAAAGACCTACCATAGAGTTTTCCCCACCTAGGCTGAAAGAGTGGACTTCCCCCATGGTGCTCTGCAGCACTATTGCCAATCTACATTAGACTGCTTCCCCTGTTGGCCAGCTGACCCTGCCCACCCAATTGCTCATCCCTCATCCCCCCTACAGGTTGCTGCCCTTTGCACTGTCCCTGTGACCTCAAGTCATTGGCCGCTGAGCCCATACTTAAGCCTGTGCACACCACATGGTCACTGTCTTTCTCCCTGATGCCTTTGGCATAGTGGGTGCAATAAACCTTCGCTGGAATACATCATACAAAGACCTTTCCTGTCTTTCCTCCACTGAGCTATCTGTGGTGTGTGGTGTGTGGACTTGACTGCTTTGCCTGAGTGCTTACCCAAGAAGCTTTTCCACAGGAGATGCTCATCAGGAAAGAAGTAGCAGCTTCCACCATCTAAACCCCCACATTGCTACACAGTTTCTCTACTTGCCCATAAAAAAAAACAGTTGATCAACAAAAAATGTTTAATGTTAACCTACAATACTCTCTTCCCTGTATTTCTTAGTGTGGTAAATGAACAAAAATAATTATTATTTCCATTGTGAGACATTAGTTTAATGCCCATTTTCCTCTTAAAGACGATAACTTTTCACTTTGTCATCTGCTGTGCTCAGAGAGCTAGAATTATAAACTTTTCAGAAGATATTACAGAATACACACTGGAGGCACATATTTGTTAGGAAAACAGCTACCTTGTCAACATAATGTGACAGTGCAGGAAGTTTATATTGTGAGGAAGCACAAAGACCTTTGAGAAGGCTGAAAAAGGGAATGTGTTTGCTGAGTATTTTAATGTGGGTAGAGGTGAACAATCAGTCTGGGTGAAGAAATGCGGCAAAGTAGATAGGCCCAGTGGAGATTTCTCCTGCTGTTGTACCCTTGACAGGGAAAGGAGACAAAGGTGTAGCAATGTATCTAAACAACTTAGTGTGCACCAGCCATACCGTCTGTAACTGCTCTTATCAGAACTTTCTCAGGGCACTGTGGAATTCATCCAAGTTACTAAGGCATAAACTGTGCTAAAATAAGAATGAAGAAGCTGAGAAACTGCATACTAGAATTGCAAGAACTAGATAACACAGGACAGCAGAACACCTGCTGGTAACCAATCACAGCCACTGAGAAATGGAGGCAGAGAACAAGGGAACAAGACAAAGGCACCAATCAAGAAGTGCATTCTTAGTAGTTTGTACAGTCTATAAAAGTGTGTGTAATGTAAACGATAAACAGCTTCTGCTTGATCATATTGGTCAGTTGTCCAGAAGTCCTGGTTTGCCCACAATACAAAGGATTAAACAATTCTTTACTTCAATAGCTGAGTCTAATTTTATACCTTCTAAAATATCTTCATGGTGCATATACTGTGTGTTTAGCCACAAGTACAATCCTGTTATTAAAATGCAACTCCAATGCACCTGACAATTACAGGGCTGCATTGCTCACTTTTTCTGAAACTCTTATGGGCACTTCTGATGTTGGGGATTTTTTTCCTTAAGAATTTTAAAAATATTCCAAGAAATGCTGAGTTTATCAAAAGCTGGTGGGATTGTTGGGCTCTCAATCACCAAAGTTCTTGCTATAAGTTTGTTCCTTGCCAATATCCAAACTCCAGCACATGAAAAGTGAGCACAAAGTCAGTAATGAGGAGGTAGCGAAAATGAATGTGCATTTAATCACTTTTTTGCTATCCCTTTCTTTCATCCTGCCCTTGATAAATCATTCTTGGTTCTTCTGTGGATCCAGTTAATGAGTCTTTACATTTAGAGTTTGCAGTGTTGCACCTTCAATGGCTGTAGAACAAGTTGAGTTCTTCAGGTGTGAAGCTGAAGGGAGTAAGGGAGCAAGTGATATGTGTGCCTTAGAAACAAGCAGTAAAGTCCAACTTCTCTTAAGAAAAACAAAAAATGGGCAGGCTTTATTCTTCCACTTTCCATCATTTTTTGTTTGCCTGTTTCTTTTGAAGAGCAGGAGCATCAGCACAAGACAGGATATTGGGTCAGAAAAGATAATTTTCTTTGTTAGCTGAAATAGAGGACTGGGTGACACCTCCTTCTCTTTGCCAACACCACATGAAGCAAGTAGCACTAACAGACTCAGCAGGCCACATTTCCCCATTTTCAGTGTAGCTGCTTATTTTAAGTTGTTGCTTTAATAAGCATATGGATTTTTCATAATGCTTAAAAGGGGTTTAAGCATGAAGGCACTTAAAGAAATCAGATGTCAAGTCTTTAACTGATAGGATTATAAAGTAGAGACCCTTTAAAGATGGCTTGGTCTAAGTTATACAGCAGCCATAAAGACCTTATTATGGGTCAACAGTTTATTTTGTGAACAACAGTGCCTTTTGAAGAACTCACACAATCAAAATTTAGATTTGTGCACTGTGGTTAATTTTATTGAAGTGTCGTAATATAAATGCATGAGCTTCCCTGAGCCAGCTGTGTGTACTTATGTCTGTACTTTTCTAGAATGCAGACTTTTTTGCATCTTTAATAAATGACAAATTCTGTGAATTTCCTTGTTCCAAAACAGCATTTTTATCATTTTTGAGATCCAAGAAATGCCATCCTTTCAGGACTATTTTTTCAGGAGCAAGAGGAGAGGGGGGAAAGGTCACCACAATTAAAAAAACCTCATGCTTTAGTGTTTAATAACACAGTAATGTTTCTTTAAAAGCAGCTCAAATTCAGCTATGGGCCAAAGGCCATTTCTGTTATGTCAGACTGTAAAAGGCAGCGTTTTGGTAAAGATTTGAGCATTTGAAAACACAAGGTTTTATAGAATACACTGCATCTTTATTGCTTTCAGTGCTGGTGGAAGTCTGGTTGCCTTATGGGAAACATAAGGAGTTGCTGAGGAGATGTGAATATTCTCCTAAATATTCTAAGGTCAAATTTCACGTATGAATTCTCCATTGACTCTTAAAGGAAATTCCTCTGTGGTGTCTAGGGCCTGATCCAAAGGTATTCAAATAAATTTGAATTTTTGCATTGATTTCCAAAACCTTTTAATCGTATCCTACGTGCTTTACTCTGTAACACATCTGATTTTGGTTGATTTCTTGCTGAAATCAATGGGGACTTTTCCAGGCTAAGAGCTTTCCCTTGTACCTCCCAAGAGTGTTCCAGATGCCTTTGGAAGCTCTGCTTTTGTCATCCATGCTTTTGATCCAAGTCCCACCCCCAGTGCCATGCACTTGACCCAGTTTATGCTGATTTTGTGCTTTGGATGTGAGGGGCAATAGGGGGAGACAGTGCAGGTGCGGTACGAATCCCTTGGCACTCGGGCTCCTGAGCAGTTCTCACCGTGATCCCATATTGTGTTGACACCATATCCCAGCCAGCAGGATTGTGTGGGCACGTTGGCTGGTGCTGCTGGGCCTTCCTCACTCTTGAAGGCACAAGCTGTCAGAAGCTGATGGGAGCAAGAGGCACATTCAGATCTGCTGTTGCCCAAATGGATGTTCTGAGGGACTTGCAGACAACCACTATAATCTGACTCCTAAGCTATTTCTGGAATTAGCCCCTTTTTCACTTTTAAAGCTGATGAAGTCAGGAAGAAAGGTGACTCTTGGCCTTTGAGTAGATTCTGCTGGCAGAGTTTTCATGACATTAAGTCAAGGTGACATCCTGGTGAGTCCAAGGGCAAATGACCCACCTCCCTGAGAGTTCCTGGGCTGCTCAGAGTAGACAGATGTTGCTGTACCTGCACTTGTAACTTCCTGCTGTGCCTGTAAAACTTTCAGGGGGCCCGTGAGGGAGGATTGTTGTTGTTCTTTTGAAGAGCTCACACGATCAAAATTTAACTTGTAACTTCCTGCTGTGCCTGTAAAACTTTCAGGGGGCTTGTGAGGGGGGATATTTCTAATCCCAGCAGTGACTGGATTGCTTAATTGCTGTTAGTTTGGCTTTTCTGAAGTTGTCACAGTGAGTCTTTAACATGTGTTTCTTACAGAGGTGTATCCACCTTCTCAGTGGTTCAACTGACTGTCAGCTACACACAAACCTTTTGGCTCACTTCCCAAACTCCTCCCATGTCAAACCATGACAGATACCAACATTTTATGACCAAAAGTTGTCTTGAGGATTCTCATGCAACTTCACTGCCTGTTTTTCAGGAGCATGGTGAGGTGAAAAAGTTAGTGTATTTATAAAATCAAGGAATAGGTTAATTGCCAGTTGCCTGTAATCTGACTGTGTGACAGCAGCACGAGGGCCATTTGGAAGGACAGCGCATTCCCAAGCTCCATAAGGAAATTGAAAGGTAGCAGTGCTGTCACCACTGCATAAACTTCCTTGTAGCAGGAGTACATCTGATGTGAAATCAGGCTAAGTACAGTTTCCCACACAAGATGTAGAAGGAGAATGCAGGGAGGCAGGAAAAACTAGGATTGCACCAAAGAAGAATTGCTGTGGCTGTTCCTGGGACTGTGATGCTACAAAAATAATGTTGTTTTCTCTCACAGGTAGTTCTGTATTTAATTTTCAAAGCTCTCAATGAGTCTTGTCTGGCACCTTTAATAGACAGAGCACAGGGATTTGATGTTCCTTTTTTGAGATAGAAAATACATTAATCCTTCTCATTGGACTGGCTGCAGTTACCCCTCTGCTCCAATTGGCTCCTGCCCTGCAATATTTGAACTGTTTTGCAAGCAACAACAAAAAAGCGACCTCAACTCTTTGTACCACTCAGCTGAAGTAGGAAAAACTCCAAAAATTACATGAAGGAGAAGAAGGTGGGGAGAAAAAAAATCCCAAAATGCAAAGAAAATGGGCTGTGAAAGTGCTGAGAGGGAAAATGTTTTCATAAAGCAGCAAGGCTCTGAGTCATTCTCCTTTGAGTCCGGTGTTTCTCCTACTGGCATCAATAGAAGTGTTGGCGCAGATCAGGCCCCTCTCTGCACTCCTGCTGATGCTTTCCAAACTCTGCACTCTGGAGACTCTCCAGCTTTCTCATTCAGTTCTGTGAGGAGTGCTGCACATCCCTCTGACATGGTGCAAGACCAATCCCCATTTGCCCATTCCAGAGCTCTGTATACCTGGAAGGGGCTCATTTTCTCCAGGCTGTGGGAAATGTTCTTTTCTCCCCACTGTGGACTCCTTATGCTTGTATTTTCTAGCACTGGAGGAGGAACAGCCCTATAAGACACATTGTCTAGATAACAAATACTTGCAATTTTATTAATCTCCCTTCCAATTTTTCCTTTCTTCCTGACGCTTCCTCCCAGCAAAAGACAGGTATGGAGTTTTTGGAGCAATGAGTTTGTAAACATGAAGGAGGGAAGCTATGTGAGTTTGTTTAGGCAATTTTTCTGTGGGCAGTTATTGTCACATTGCAGCTGATCTGAAGATGCCGCCTTACTCAACCAATCTAAAAGAAAACAAGTCCCCGGATAAGGCTGGATTCAAATCCAAGCAAAGGCCTCAGCCAGCCCTTTTCTAGCTTAGATGCAGATACACCGCTGGGCAGAGAGAGTTCTCATGCAATCAACTATCTGAGCCCAGGGAATCCAAAGCCCTATAAAAGGGGCAGCCGTATTCAACTCATTGCTGTTTGCTGATGACCCACCGGTGTTGTGTTGTGTTTCTGTCTCCAATCCATGACTCTACGTATCAAGAGGGGACCCCAGTTGTGAGAACAAACAGCCATTTTCTGCAGGTGGAGAGAAGGGAGACAGAGGACAGTGCCTGCAGAGCCTGTCCCCATAGCAAAAAGCTGGACAAGACCTGAGGCAAGGAAAGCCTGACCCAGCAGCGAAAAGCTGCAAAATACAGCCAGAGAGCTGTGTGAAACAAAAATCTGGAGAAGCTGAAAAGCTGAAGAAATAGAAGAAAAACTCTACTGAAGAAATGGGTGTCTTTGTCTCCGTGCAGGATCATCCAGTTAAAAAGGTATGGAAATTTCTTGAGGAATGGGCCATAGATTATGATGAAGAAGCATTACTAGAATTATTAACATGGGCTAAAAACCACGGATTGGACACAACTAAAGAAGCTGCCCTTAATTTTAATACCACAAACTGGCTAATTTATAATTCAAGCAGCTTCCAGAGGCTACTAAAATGTGATAAGGGTCATAAAGCCTTGGAAACTTATTTTAGATTTAATGAGACTATTAAATAATACTGGGGCACATGGCAAGGACTGGGTGCCAGAAGAGTTATTGGGGGGGGGCGTGTGGTTTGGGCACCCTTCCAAGCCCACAGAAGATGCTGCCAGACAAAATGGCCGCCCCACACAGCCACGCCGCCCCGTGTGGCTGCGCTGCCCTGAATGCACCCTCCACACCATTGCTGTACCCTGGCGAGCCACTTTCCACAGCCCCTCTGTGCGGCGGGGTCCTAGTGCCCAGCGAGACAGAGGGCAGGGTTCCAGTGCCCAGCGAGACAGAGGGGGGTACTGGGGCCCTGGCAGTGGGAGGAGCCTCAGTTGGCGGCAGGGATGCGCCTGCACCGGGATGCTATGTGGTGCCGGGGCATCCAGTACCGGTGCCGCTCGGGTGCTGCGTGTGCCCGGGTATCCGGTGCCTGTGTCTGTGTGGAGCTGCTGCGCCGGGTCAGACCGTGCCGCCATCTTGGCTGGACAGCCTGTGACCATGGCGCAGGTCCATGTGGCGCCTGAGACCGCCCCTGAGCCACTGGGGGTCACTCATGCACCTTGTCACCATGGAAATGCCCGGACTGCCCCTGCCCGGAGCTGGTTGGCTCAGCCCACAAACCGCGCCCACAGTCCTCTCTCTGCTGGCCATGCCTGCCTGCCACTGCAACATGGGGGTGGAGGCCAAGATGAGGTCACTATAAATGTCCCAGATGTTGCCACTACCTCACACCCGAAAATGCACTGGAACCAGGAAATCCCAGCACTACGATGCAGAGCCCCACTCCCGGCTCTGGCCCTGCACCTGCTACTGTCGCAGCCCCATGGCATCTACAGCCAAGGTTCCAACAACCCAAGGAAGCCCCTGCAACCCTGCCAACATCAGCTGCAGCCTCTTCGATGTTCCGGGCAGAAACCATCCCTACTTGAGACCCAGTAATCTTCTGAATGGAGGTAAAATAAAAAGCAATAGAATGTGGAGATACAGAGCGCTGTACTAATTTCTGTACCCATGTGTTCACCATCATCAGAGGACTGACAGCGGTGGGGGGGGAGCAATTGCAGTATTCCCAGTTGTACAAGGTAATGGGACAACACCTGAAAATTACATATCCTTTAATTGTCAAATCCTTTGAGACCTACGTCAAGTGGCTGCTGAACATGGGCTAGGGTCACCTGCTGTTGCAAATATGCTTCAATTTATAACTCCTAGTGAATTAATCCCCTATGATATGAAACATTGCAAGATTGCACTGTACTCCAGAGCAATATATGATGCTTGGATCAAGCTGGAGGTCTTATGCAGAAGACCAGTGACTAAAAAATTCAAGAGTTTCGCAGCAGGGCCCATGTTTTGGGGCAAGGATTTCTCAGTTTATGGGGCTGCTCCCCATGGAAGACCTACAAACCCAAGCACACCTGAACCCCTTAATCCTAGCCCAAGCAAAGGATTTAGCAATGCGAGCTCTAACAAAAATTACAAATATGTCTGTGCCTACCAAAAGTTATACAAGTGTAAGACGAAACCCCGACAAATTATATATGCAGTTGTCCTGGATTGAAAGATAAGTGTTTATTCTATTTTATTCTATTTCTCTAACTGTCCATCTGTTAGAGGTGTGACGGTTATCTTCTGTTAATTGGACAGTTTTCTTTATCTCTTCCACAAACCAATCCTCCCTCCAGGAAATATCTTCTGTTAATGGGCCATTTAGTCTCACTGCATGACTGATAACATTACATCATCTCATTGTGAGATGCTCCACCTAGGGGGAGGAGCCAAACATTCCTTCCTGGATATAATCAGAGATTTTGGAACACTAGAGTAGCCTTCTCCCACTGGATTCCCAGAGGAAGCAGCTGCTTTTCCACTTGATTCTCAGAGAAGCAGCCTTTTCCACTGGATTCCCATAAGTTGTTAAAACCGAAGATCTGACAAAGACTTTCTTAGTTAGAAATTGGTATGTTTATTGCACCGGCGGGCGGCATGGGGGTTGTCCCCAAAAGATGTGACTGCACTGTACAAGGTTCGTCACCCCCGTTTATTTCCCGAGATCTTACATATGCGTAACCCCAGCACCTCCCATCCCTTCTTTGTATTAAAATGAAGTTCTTAGTTGTTCACACGTGTGCAATTCTTCTCTTGAATTGGGTCAGTAGTCTCTGTTCTGGTTTGAAAGCAAAACCAGTGAGAGACTCTAAGTCAGAAATACAATTTATCAGGAAAAGAAAAAAACCAAAATACATGCAATAATACAAAAGAAAAACCACTGACAGAGTCAGAATACAACCTGACATGCTGCTAGTTAGGGTGGCGTTAGCAGTCCGGATGAAATGGCCCTGTTGAAGTGGTGATCCCATAGAAAAGATTCAGTAGCTCTTGTCGTCTGAAAACCTGTGGGTAGAAGCTGGCTTGTTCTGTCCCAAACTCCAGATTATATCCAGGTGGAGATGGTTAGCTCCTCACCTCTGGGTGGAGCATCTCACAATGGGCTGATATCATTCTATGAGTCATTGGTGGGTCCTTGATTGCCTATTAAACAGAAATGGCTCCCAGGGGGAATTATCTCTTAGTCATGAGGCAAGGCATTGATGGGCCCATTAACAGGAGATAAGGAAAAACAATGCCACCTCTTGGATTCGACAGCTCTTGAAAGATGGGAATAGAATACATCTTTATATTGTAGCCTAGGACAGTCTCTAATTGGGTCGGTAGTCCCAGGGATGAAGTCAGAATGGTCTTTGTCAGGTCTCTGTGACCCTCTGGCACGATCCAAGGCCCCCTGCTTTGTAATGGATTAACACAGAGTCCAGGTGCTGGGCATTGTTCTACTGGTTTCAGTATGTTCCTATAATGGTTCACTTGCTCCACTTCCTTCTACAAATAAGCTCATAATATAACAATTAACTTTATCTTAAGCATCTAATAATCATTAACCTGTCGTTGGTGTATCTAACTTTAATATGAGTTGGTTCTAACCATCAGTAAAAGTCTTAACACTTTGAAATCATGATTCACCTAGGGGAGCAGCCCTTTCCCACTGGATCTTCAGAGGAAGACTACACCCTTCTACTAAGGGAAGGGATCTAAGGATCACTGCTTCAACAGAACCACATCTGTCACTCTAGGAGGACTGCAGCCACCATTTCAATTGGACTGCTACCAACACCCTGACCAACAGCATGTCAGGTTGTATTCTGACTCTGTTAGTGGGGTTTTTTTTGTACTATTGCATTTGGTTTTTTTCTTTTCCTAGTAAGGAACTGTTATGCCTATTCTCATATCTTTGCCTGAGAGTCTTTAAATTTCAAAACTATAATAATTTGAGACTTTTAATTTAAAAACTATAATAATTTGGAAGGAGGGAGTTTACATTTTCCATTTCAGGGGAGGCTCCTGCCTTCCTTAGCAGACACCTGTCTTTTCAAACCAAGACAGCAGTTCATAGAACATTTGCAAGTTGCTATGGAAAAACAGATAGCAAACAGCAAAGCAAGGAGACAACATTCCAACCAGCAAAAGATAACACAAATGTGAACTGTGTAAAGATGATAGATGCATTACCTAAAGAGAATTCATCCCTAGAGGATATGATAAATGCATGTACTATGGTTCGGACTGGATCTAATAACATAGATACGTTAGCTGTCGAAGCAGGGATCCTGTAG
>VWZV01013681.1:0-14400 GCA_013397155.1 Irena cyanogastra | reverse complement strand
CCGCTGACCTGCAGCCGGTGCTGGAGCTGGACCTGCGCGGCTGCCGGGTCACCTACAAGGACAAGCGGGGCAAGAAGATGCCGCACGCCCTGAAGGTGACAGGGACGGCCGGAGAGGTGCTGGTCATCGGCTTCCAGAGCCGGCAGCAGGCTGAGGACTGGAGGAAGGTTTGGAGGTGTTGCAGCCGGGCAGGAGCGGGGTGGGCAGGGGGAAATGGGGGCGCGGCCCTGCGCCGGTGCTCCCGGGGGCGCTGGCGATGATCCTGTCCGTCCCCAGTTCCCTTCCCGGGGCTGTGCGGAGCCTTTTCGGCTGGGGGGCTGGAGCGCGGGGTGCAGCGCTGCCCGTTTGCCTCGGCAGGTGATCGAGGAGGTGAGCAGCGACGCCCCGAGCGGGCTGGCAGCCCTCAGTGTCCCGGCGTCGCCTCCCTCGAGGCTCAGCAGGGTGAGTTTCTCCCCGGGAAACCCAGGAACGGGTCAGGAATACAGCCCAATCCCTTATCCTGGTGTCCGGGGAGAGGGTCGGGGTGCAGGGGGCTGAGAACGCACAGAGCTGGGGCTCCCCCATCCCCGCTCTCAGCCTGCCGCACCCCAGCTCGGCAAGGAGGAAGAGGAGGAGGGGAATCGCTGCCGGCAGAGCCCTGCCCGCAGCCCGCGGCCCGGAGAGGACGCCAAAGGAGGTGGGGGCTGCGAGGGGAGGGGGCCAGGGGGTGCGGCCCCCCGTGCCCGCTGACCGGGCTGCCCGCAGGGTTCCTGGCCGTGCGGCTGCGCGGGCGCTGGCAGCGCCTGTGGTGCGCGGTCCGGCACGGAGCCCTGCGCATGTTCCCGGAGCCCGGCGCTGCCCAGCGCCCCGTCTGCGCCCTGCGCCTGGACGGCTGCGAGGTGTCCCCGGGGGCGGCCGCAGGGTCCCCCCAGAACCTCCGCATCCGCATCGCCCAGCGCGGCCGGGAGCTCGCCCTGCTGCAGGTGAGTGAGCACCGGGGAACCTCCGTGTCCCTCCCGGGGGCACCCGCTGAGCCCAGATCCTGTCCTGGGTGCACCCCCTGAGCCCGGACCGTGCTTCAGGGACACCCCCTGAGCCCGGACCCTGTCCCGGGGACACCCCCTGAGCCCGGACCCTGTCCCGGGGACACCCCTTGAGCCCCGACCCTGTCGCATGGGCACCCCCTGAGCCCGGACCCTGCTTCAGGGACACCCCCTGAGCCCGGACCCTGTCGCATGGACACCCCCTGAGCCCGGACCCTGTCTCGGGGACACCCCCTGAGCCCGGACCCTGTCTCCTGGGCATCCCCTGAGCCCAGACCCTGCCCCACGCCAGGCCCGTTCGGATGAGGAAAGGGAAGCCTGGCTGAAGACCCTGCAGGCCAGGGGAGGAGCGGAGCCGAAGAAGGGTGACGGGCCCCCCCCGAGACCCCCCAGGCCGAGCAGCCGCCCCGCTGCCGGGTAAGGACCTGGGCCACCCCCAGCCCGCCCGCTGCGCTGTGGGGTGTGGCTGCAATGGGATCCCCTCCTGCCCGCAGGGGGCTGCTGCTGCGCCGTGTCCCCACCCCCAACACCTACATGGACGATCCCTTCGGGCAGCCCCCGCCAGCTGAGCCCCCCAAACATCTCTACTCCAACGCGGAGCGGCTGCAGCAGCTGGTAACCTCTGCCGGTGCTCTCTGCCCCCCGCTCGTCACCCTCAGGGCGGGGGGATCCTCTCCCACCGTCCCCTTGCCCGCGGGCTTCACCATCCGCTTGCCCTCGGGCTTCTCCCGCCTTCCTCCCGCAGCAGCAGNTCTCTTCTCTCTTCTCTCTTCTCTCTTCTCTCTTCTCTTCTCTTCTCTTCTCTTCTCTCTTCTCTCTTCTCTTCTCTTCTCTTCTCTTCTCTTCTCTTCTCTTCTCTTCTCTTCTCTTCTCTTCTCTTCTCTTCTCTTTTCTCTTCCTCTCCTCTTTTTCCTCCTGACCCTTCCTCTCTTCTCCTCCTCCTGATCATCCTTCCCTTGCCCTTCCTCCTGATCATCCTTTCTCTTCTCTTCCTCTCCACCATCCCTCCTCTCTCTGTCCCCTGAGCACCTTCCCCTGCCTTCCCTCCCCACCATCCTTCCCCCGCCCTTCCTCCCGACCCTCTCTCCTCTTCCCTTCCTCCCGACCCTCCCTCCTCTCCCCTCTCTCCCCAGCACCGCCAGCGGCTCTCCGGGCCCGGCCAGCCAGCGCGCAGCTGGCGAAGGACACCCCCAAGCTGCAGAGCAGGGATTTCTCCCTCTCCCAGCGCACCCTGACCCTGCCCCAGAGGAAGGGGACGCGGGACGGCCTGGATGTGCTCATCGGTAGGAGCACGGAGGGGCTGTGGCGCCGGGCGCTGCCCGGAGCAGCCGGCGGGGCTGAGGGGTGCCCGGGATGTCCTTGCAGGGAAAAAAGCCTTCCCCAAGCTGGAGGAGAAGGTGGAGCAGCTGGAGAGGGCGTGCCGCGTGAAGGGCAGGCTGAAAGCCGGCTCCGAGATGAACCTGCTGGCCCTCGGGAAGTCGCTGAAGGGTCACATCGCCGCCACCGCCAGCGCGGCTGGCTCCGAGGTGGGGGACACCGGGAGTCACAGGGAGAGCGAGGTGTGGAGGGCACCCCTGACCCTTCCTCCGCCGCGTTTCCCTCAGGGATCGTTCCTCAGGCCGCTGCTGAAGCGCAGCACGTCAGCGAGGAGCGCCCTGAGGCCGCCGCCGTCCCCGCTGATCGCCGGGAGGGGAAACGTGATGCAGAAAACAAAGGTAACTCTGAGATCAGGGGAATGGGAGGAGAAATGTGATGCAGAGCACAAGGGTAACCCCGGGATCCAGGGAATGGGGACATGGGGAGGGAAATGTGATGCAGAAAACAAAGGTAACTCCGGGATTGCNAGGGAGTGGGGAGGGAAATGGGATGCAGAAAATGAAGGTAACTCCAGGATCCAGGGAGTGAGGAGGGAAATTGGATGCAGAAAACGAAGGTAACTCTGAGATCAGGGGAATGGGAGGAGAAATGTGATGCAGAGCACAAGGGTAACCCCGGGATCCAGGGAATGGGGACATGGGGAGGGAAATGTGATGCAGAAAACAAAAGTAATCCTGGGATCAGGATCCGGGAAGGGAAATGTGATGCAGAACACAAAGGTAGCCCTGGGATCCAGGGGTTACCAGATTTAGGGTTTAGGCGATCTCACGGAACAGGGATTGAGGGATTGACCCCCCCAATTTGTCCAGGAGTGGGAGATGAAATCTGCGATGTGACCACGGAGCGGGAGTCTCCCAGAGAGCGTCGGGCTGCACGTGGATCGTGCAGGAGCAGCCTGGGTTCAGCCTGGAATTTGAATTTTATCCCTCAGTATCAGCGCTACACCTACGCACATCTATTTTTTATAGCCAGATATATCGACACACACATAGCAGCTCTGCACCCCTGGGGGTCCTGGCTCTCCCTGCTGCCCCCCACCCATCCCAGCACCTCGGGTTTGGGGTGCACAATTCCCAGGAGCTGCTGGCTCTGTCCCCGGCCCGTCAGCTGTACCCCAATGCCCCTCCAGGACCCCGAATTTACAGGGATGGGTATGGATAAACCTGGGGGACACAGGTTTGGGAGGCATCCCATTGTCCATTCCCTGGAGTCAGCGGGACCCGGGCTGGGCCCTGGGGCTTTTCCAGCAGCTGTGCTTGTCAGGGCTTGGTTTTAATTGGAGAAATATTCATTTTTTAAAAAGAATTTAAAAAAAAAAAAAAGTTGTAAAGCTTGGGTTGTGCTGTGGGAAAGGGTGAGCTGGGAAGGGGGGGTGTCCTTGTCCTTGTCCTGGTGAGTGTGGGGTCCATCCCCCAGTGAAGAGGTTTGTGGGGTCAGTCCTGATCCCAGGGAAGGGGTTTGTGGGGTCAATCCCAATTCCAGGGAAGGGTTTTGTGGGGTCAGTCCTGATCCCAGTGATGGAGTTTGTGGGGTCAGTCCTGATCCCAGGGAAGGGGTTTGTGGGGTCAATCCCAGTTCCAGGGAAGAGTTTTGTGGGGTCAATCCTGATCCCAGGGAAGGGGTTTGTGGGGTCAATCCCAGTTCCAGGGAAGGGTTTTGTGGGGTCAATCCCAGTTCCAGGGAAGGGGTTTGTGGGGTCAATCCCAGTTCCAGGGAAGGGGTTTGTGGGGTCAATCCCAGTTCCAGGGAAGGGGTTTGTGGGGTCAATCCCAATTCCAGAGAAGGGTTTTGTGGGGTCAGTCCTGATCCCAGTGATGGAGTTTGTGGGGTCAGTCCTGATCCCAGGGAAGGGGTTTGTGGGGTCAATCCCAGTTCCAGGGAAGAGTTTTGTGGGGTCAATCCTGATCCCAGGGAAGGGGTTTGTGGGGTCAATCCCAGTTCCAGGGAAGGGGTTTGTGGGGTCAATCCCAGTTCCAGGGAAGGAGTTTGTGGGGTCCGTCCCCATCCCGGTGAAGGGGTTCGTGGGGTCCATCCGGGCTGGGTTGATGCCCCCCCCCGGTGTGTGGGGGGTTTGTTCCCATCCAGGTGTGTGAGGTGCGTTCCCATCCCCACCCCGTGCCCTGGCTCCATCCCCATCCAGAACTCTCGCCCGGAGCGATTTTAGGGCTGAGGCACCTNGGGCCGGTGCCGGTTCCGGTGCCGGGGGTCCCAGCCATGCTCAGCCGTCTGGGAGCGCTGCTGCAGCAGGCGGTGGAGACGGTGAGCGGGGCCGGGGGGGACACGGGAGGAACGGGACCGGAACCGGGACCGGGACCGGGACCGGGAGTGGGGATTCCGTGCCCCCCTGACCCCGATCCCGCTGTGAGCAGCGGGAGCCCAGCGTGGACCTGCTGGAAGCCTTCACCGAGCACTGGACGGGCATCACCGGCTACTACCTGGAGGCCACAGGTGAGCGGGGAGAGGGTGCCCGCGCCCCGGGCTTGGGGTATCTTTGTCCCGGGATGGGGTCCCCGTTTCCCGAGATCGAGTCCTTTTTCCCCGGGATGGAATCTCTGCAACGAGGGAATAAATCCTTGTGGTGTGGGAACAGTTGTCGTGTCCTAGGAGAGGTCCTTGTGTCCTAAAATAGGGTGTCCTAAAAACGGCAATAAGGTCCCTGTGCCCAAGGAGGGGGGGCCGCAGTGCTCTAGGAGGGGACCCCAATCCCTGGGACACGATCCCATATGCTGGGAGGGGACCGTGGGTCCTGGGAGGGGTCTCTGTGCCCTAAAGCAGGGTCCCCGGCCTGGGAACGAGAGACCTGTGGGGCAGGGTTAGGGGACGGGTCCGGGACAGGACCCCCGGTCCTGGGACAAATCCCTGCGCCCTGCGATGGGACCCCAGTGCTCTGTGGCTGCCCTGGCACGTGGGGACAGGCCGCGGGCCACCCCTTCCCAAAACCCGGCAGGATTTACCCGCCCGGGGTTCTCTGCCCTGCCCGGCCGCGACCCCCCGGCATCGCGGCGGGGTCAGCGGGGACATTTGGGGTGGGTGGGGACATCCCGGCGCAGGTTGGGACACGTCCCTTTGGGACCGCGCTGCGCCCCGGGAGCGCCGGAGCAGCGCCGGGAGAGCTCCGGCCCCAGCTCCCGGCGGGATCCCGGTGCTGGCCGTGCCGGGGGTCCCCGGTGCCCACCGGGGAACGGGCGGGCCGGGAGGAGCGGGATGTCCGGCAGCGCCCTAGGCCGGAGCGGAAGCAGCTGCTCCATCCTCACATTGCCATCTAGCGTCCTTCCCGCCCCGGAGGAGCGGGATTTAGGGATGGCACGGGTCGGGGAAAATCCCTGGCAGAACCCCACCGGCACGGCTGGCACCTCACCGGGCATCCCTCCCGCTGCCGTGCCCGGCGGGGCCCGCCGCAGCCCCCATCCTTGAATCCCTGGATCCATGAATCCATGAATCCATGAGTCCCTGAATCCCTGAACCCCTGGATCTTCAAATCCCTGCATCCTTGAATTCCTGATCCCCGAATCCCTGAACCCCTAAATCTCCGAACCCCCAAATCCCTGATCCTCGAATCCCTGAATCCCTGTACCCCCAAATCCCTGAATCTCCAAATCTCTGCATCCCCAAATCCCTGATCCCCAAATCCCTGAACCCCCAAATCCCTGAATCCTCGAATCCCTGAACTCCCAAATCTCCAAATCTCTGATCCCCAGATCCCTGAATCCCCGATCCCTGAATCCCCGAATCCCTGAATCCCTGAATCCCCAAATCCCTGGATCCCTGAACCCCCAGATCCCTGAACCCCTGGATCCCTGAATCTCTATACCCCCAAATCCCCAAAGCCCTGATCCCCAAAGCCCTGAACCCTGAACCCCCGAATCCCTGACCCCCAAATCCCTGATCCTGAACCCCCGGATCCCCAGACGAGAGCGTCCCGGCGCGGCGCACGGACATTCCCTGGCGCCTGCGGCAGATGTCCGACATCCTGGCGCACGAGGAGCGCCAGCGCCCGCCGGGGGACACGGGGCCGTGCCTGGAATTCCTGCTCCAGCACAAACTGCTGGAAACGCTGGGAACGCTGGGGAAGGCCGAGGTGAGCGCGGGGATCGGGAAAATCCCCCGGAGCCGCAGCCTTTCCCCGCTGCTTGGCGCGGTGCCCCTCGGTCGTTTTCGTTTTGGAGCGTTTTTACTGGGAGCGGGAGTTTGTGAGCTGTGAGATGGTCTCAGGGCTTGGGGTTTTATTGGGAAAATTGGCTTTTTTGGGGGGGAAATTGGTCTTTTTGGGGAAAATTGGCTTTTTTTTGGCAGTGAAATTGGTCTTTTTGGGGAACATGGGCTTTTCTGGGGAAGAAATTGTTCTTTTTAGGGAAAATTGGCCTTTTTTGCAGGGAAGAAATTGGTCTTTTTGGGAAAAATGGCTTTTTTGGCAGTGAAATTGGTGGTTTTGGGGAAAATGGCTTTTTTGGGATGATAAACCGGTCTTTTGGGGGAAAATTCCCTTTTTTGGGGGGGAAATTGGTCTTTTTAGGGAAAATTGGCTTTTTGGGGGTGAGAAATTGGTGGTTTTGGGGGAAATTGGCTTTTTTGGGAGGGAAATTGGTATTTTTGGGGAAAAATGCCTTTTTGTGACAGAAAACTCGGCTTTTTTTCGGAGGGCGTTGGATTACTCAAGTTCCCCACTGGGATCTTCTTAGGGAGCTTGGACCCCAGCACATCCCTGCTTGGAATGTTTTTTTAAAAACACAGGGAAGGTTTTTTTAAAATATCTGGCACACAGCTTTTTTTTTTTTTTAAACATCTGGCACTTGGCTTTGCAGGATGAAGTGCCAGGTGTGGTAAAAAAGTAAATATTGCCCAAATATATAACAAATATAACAACTCTGCTGTGTAACAATCTGTTTGCTGCTGATAACAGCAACGAGGCCCCTAGGAACAGATTTTTATTCAGATAAAAGTGGAAACACGCTGCTCCTTTCACACCCATGAGGGTTTGGGGGTGCTGGGGTTGAACTCCCTCATGCTGGGAGATGAGAAATAACCCCCCAGGTTTTTAATTTTTCTTTCGGCGCAGAGAACTGAGTTCAACCCCTCGCTGTTAAAGGGAACTGGGGGATCGTTCGGGGTGACTGGGGGTGGTTACAGGGGGTGTGGCTGATCGCTGTCCCCGTGTCCCTGTCCCAGTATCCCCCCGGGATGAGGCAGCAGGTCCTGCTCTTCTTCGGCCGCCTGCTGGGGCAGCTGCAGCACCCGCTCCTGCACTACCTCAACGTCCACCGGCCCGTGCAGGTGAGCTGCCACCTGTCCCCGCTGCCACCGGGGAGGTGACACCCGCGGGAACCCCTGGCACCCCCCCACGGCCATCCCTGCTCCCCAGAAGCTGCTCCAGCTCAGCGGGGACCGCCTGGGCTCTGGCACGGAGAAGGAGGAGGTGCAGCTCGCCGCCGTCCTCTGCTCCAAAATCCAGCAGGATCCCGGCCTGCTGCCCTACATCCTGGAGGTGGGGCACTGCGGGCTCCCCGGTGCGGTTTGGGCCCCTCGAATTGGGGTTTTGGACCCTCTTTGCAGCCTCCTCCCTGCCACAGAGCTCCTCGGGGTGAGGAGGAGGAGGAGGAAGGTGGAGGCTACGATGCTTTGCTGCTCCTCTTCCTCCGCAGGGGAGGAGCAGCCTGAACGGGAAGAGAGCCCCGGAGGCGCCGGGCGGCCCCAGGGAACGGGGTCTGGAGCCTGCCCCGGGCACGGCCGCCAGCTCCCCTCCAGCCGAGCCCTCCCCGCCTCGCAGGGACAGCAACCTCGTCACCTGCCTGGTGGCGCTGTGCAGGAGCAAGGTGCGCCCAGGGGGTGGCACTTCAGGGACAGCGGGCGCTGCCGGGCGTGTGGCGACCCCTCCGCCCTGCTCCTCTTCCTCGCAGAAGAGCCGGGTGGCGCTGAAGGCTCGGGAGAACCTGCTGCTGCTGGCGGGGCTGTCGCAGGAGGCGGCTGCCACCTGCCTGGCGCGGGGCACTGCCCTGTGCCAGCTGCTCACGGGCCACCTCTGTGACCTCTACCGCGCCGTGCCCGCTGGCACCGACCCCGCCGACGTCCTCGCCATGGACAGGGCCAGCTGGAGGTGAGGGGGAGCTGGGCTGGGGGTGGCAGGTGCCACCCCGGCGGTGTCACAGCCCCGCGCTCTCCGTCCCGTGCAGGTCACAGGGGGACGGCGCCGGGGACGGGGGTTTCCCGGGGAAGGAGAGCCTGGCTGAGTTCCTGGGCTGGCTGGACTTCGTGGATGAGCTGGTGATGGGCGCCCACCCGGTGAGAATTAAGCACGGGATTAATTAATCTGGGAATTAATTAGCGCCTGATCCCCGCCTTGTCACTAGCCCAGAGCGCTGAGCGCCATTGTCACCTCCAGGGGTGGCCACTCCGCCGCTTCCCTGGGCAGCCCCAATCCGACATCCAGTCACCCTTTCTGTGGAGAAATCCTTCCTAATCCAACCTAAAGCTCCCGGGGTGCAATTTAAGGCCGTGTCCCCTTGTCCTGGGGTGTCCCCACTCTCAGCCCCTCCCTCCCCACAGCTCGTGGCCGATGCCATCGCCGAGGCCGTGGAGGAGAAGTTTTTCCAGGGAAGCCTGCAGCCGCAGCTCCTGCAGATGTGAGTGACCCCAGCTGGGGTGTTCTGCTCCCCCCTCGGAGCCAGGAGCAGGGGGGGTTCCCCTTTTTCCCTGGACAACCCCCCGTCCCCGCCCCGCAGGTCGGAGCTGGCCGTGCTGGGCGCCACGGCCGTGCTGGCGGGCACGGTGCGGCAGCTCCGCGCGCCCGCCCTGCTCCACCGCCTCGTCCTCTTCCTGCTGGGGCCCCACCGGCACCCCGAGAGCCCCGGGGACACCCCCCACGCCCTGCGGGCGCAGCTCATCGAGCGCTGCGACCACCTGAGCGACGAGGTGAGCTCACCTGGGCGGGCCGGGCGGGCGGGCGGGGCTGGCGGCGCCGGGCGCTCACCCTGCCCCTGCGGCCGCGCCCAGATCAGCCTGGCCAGCCTGCGGCTCTTCGAGGAGCTCCTGCGGAAGCCCCACGAGCACGTGGCTCACAACCTGGTGCTGCGCAACCTGGAGGCCAGGGCTTACCTGCAGCGCGGCCCCGAGGAGCGCGGGCCGCCCGAGACGGACCCCGAGGAGGACTGGCTGTGAGCGAGGGGGGTGGGCAGGGCAGGGCAGGGCAGGGGGGCGGCCCCCACNCTCCTCTTCCTCGCAGAAGAGCCGGGTGGCGCTGAAGGCTCGGGAGAACCTGCTGCTGCTGGCGGGGCTGTCGCAGGAGGCGGCTGCCACCTGCCTGGCGCGGGGCACTGCCCTGTGCCAGCTGCTCACGGGCCACCTCTGTGACCTCTACCGCGCCGTGCCCGCTGGCACCGACCCCGCCGACGTCCTCGCCATGGACAGGGCCAGCTGGAGGTGAGGGGGAGCTGGGCTGGGGGTGGCAGGTGCCACCCCGGCGGTGTCACAGCCCCGCGCTCTCCGTCCCGTGCAGGTCACAGGGGGACGGCGCCGGGGACGGGGGTTTCCCGGGGAAGGAGAGCCTGGCTGAGTTCCTGGGCTGGCTGGACTTCGTGGATGAGCTGGTGATGGGCGCCCACCCGGTGAGAATTAAGCACGGGATTAATTAATCTGGGAATTAATTAGCGCCTGATCCCCGCCTTGTCACTAGCCCAGAGCGCTGAGCGCCATTGTCACCTCCAGGGGTGGCCACTCTGCCGCTTCCCTGGGCAGCCCCAATCCGACATCCAGTCACCCTTTCTGTGGAGAAATCCTTCCTAATCCAACCTAAAGCTCCCGGGGTGCAATTTAAGGCCGTGTCCCCTTGTCCTGGGGTGTCCCCACTCTCAGCCCCTCCCTCCCCACAGCTCGTGGCCGATGCCATCGCCGAGGCCGTGGAGGAGAAGTTTTTCCAGGGAACCCTGCAGCCGCAGCTCCTGCAGATGTGAGTGACCCCAGCTGGGGTGTTCTGCTCCCCCCTCGGAGCCAGGAGCAGGGGGGGTTCCCCTTTTTCCCTGGACAACCCCCCGTCCCCGCCCCGCAGGTCGGAGCTGGCCGTGCTGGGCGCCACGGCCGTGCTGGCGGGCACGGTGCGGCAGCTCCGCGCGCCCGCCCTGCTCCACCGCCTCGTCCTCTTCCTGCTGGGGCCCCACCGGCACCCCGAGAGCCCCGGGGACACCCCCCACGCCCTGCGGGCGCAGCTCATCGAGCGCTGCGACCACCTGAGCGACGAGGTGAGCTCACCTGGGCGGGCCGGGCGGGCGGGCGGGGCTGGCGGCGCCGGGCGCTCACCCTGCCCCTGCGGCCGCGCCCAGATCAGCCTGGCCAGCCTGCGGCTCTTCGAGGAGCTCCTGCGGAAGCCCCACGAGCACGTGGCTCACAACCTGGTGCTGCGCAACCTGGAGGCCAGGGCTTACCTGCAGCGCGGCCCCGAGGAGCGCGGGCCGCCCGAGACGGACCCCGAGGAGGACTGGCTGTGAGCGAGGGGGGTGGGCAGGGCAGGGCAGGGCAGGGGGGCGGCCCCCACTGCCCACCCCTAACGCTGACCCCACCCAGGGAGCTGGAGGAGGATCCCTATTTCACCGACGGATTCCCGGATGACTTTGGGACGACAAAAACTCCTTCCCCGGCATCGCCCCCGTCCGGGAAGGGCCAAGTGAGCGAGGTGGTCAGCAGGTAGGGGTTTGGAGGGGCTGGGATGGGGCGGGGGGGCTGCATCCCCCTCCCCATCCTCTCCTCCCTCCCTTCCAGCTTCCTGTGCCTGGTCCCCGAGGAGGCCAAGACCTCGTCGTGCATGGAGGAGGGCGGATACGACACCTACGTGCACGATGCGCTGGGCATGGTGGGTGCCGGGGCGGGTCCCCAGCCGGGCGGTGGCTGTCCCCGCTCTGCCTCTCAGCTGCTGTCACCCCCCGGCCAGGTGCAGGCGTGCCGTGCCAGCGCGGCCCCGTGGGGGTGGCCCTCGTCCCCCCGGCCCCTGGACTCGTGTCACCCCGGAGTGGCTTTTTACGAGGGACACTTCCTCAAGGTGCTGTTTGACCGGATGAGCCGGATCCTGGATCAGGTACCGGGGTACACCTGGGTGCCCCCCCCGGGACCCCCATAATGGGGACAAAGTGGCCAAAAGCATCAGCAGTGCTCGTTGGGGACGGGCTCAGAACGAGGGGAGGATGTCGGGGGGCCACGCCCACCCCCGGTCCTGAGCATCCCCCCCGTCCCAGCCCTACAGCCTGAACCTGCAGGTGACCTCGGTGCTGTCCCACCTGGCCGCCTTCCCCCACCCCCACCTGCACGAGTACCTGCTGGACCCCTACCTCAGCCTGGCCCCCGGCTGCCGCTCGCTCTTCTCCGTCCTCGTCAGGGTAATGTCACCCGTGGGGGTGCGGGGACACGGGGACACGCCCTGGCCGCGGGGGTGACCCTTTCCTCCCTGCCCAGGTGATCGGGGACCTGATGCAGCGGCTGCAGCGCGTGCCCCACGCCCGGGCCAAGCTGCTCCTGGTGCGCCGCCAGCTCCTGGGGCTGGTGCCGGGCGAGCAGTGAGTGCTGGGGGGGCAAAATGCCCCTTTTGGGGAGGGGTGGCACCCCACAGGCCCCCCCTGATTCCTCATGTCCCCGCAGGATGGACCACACGGTGCTGTTCAAGGGCGTGGTGGTGCTGGAGGAGTTCTGCAAGGAGCTGGCTGCCATCGCCCTGGTCAAGGGGCCACCCGAGGGGCCACCCTGAGCCCTTCCCTGAGCTCCCCCTCTTTGGCCACTGGGGGTGGCCCAGCCCCAGTTCTGGTGGCCCTGCGATAGCCAGGAATGGCCGTGGCGCCGCGGGAAGGACCTGGCAGGAGGAGGAGGAGGCGCCAAGTCCCTCGTTGTCACCTTGGCCAGCCCCGAGGTGACGCCAGGTCCCCGTGCTGGGTGCGGGGCCCTGGCTGCTGTGGCTCCTCCTGGGTGGTGGTTCCTGCTCCCCCCGCGCTGTCGGAGCTGCCCCAAGCCCCCCGAGGCTCCAGCAGGGAATTTTTAGGCAATAATGGGGTGTGTGGGACAGAGCTCCCCCCTCCCTCAGCTGCAAGGACTCGATTGTCCCCTGCCCTGGCGCTGTGGCGGGGGGAGTGTGACATGGGTGATGCGTCTGTGTGTGTGTGTGACATGTGTGTGTGGGGTCTGGTGGGGGACTGTCCCCCCAGACCCCGCACAGCCCCTCCCCAGGGTGATGGGACTCTGCTTCAATAAAGCTGTGACTCAGCACCACCTGCTGTGCCCCTTCCCATTCCCCTCAAACCCCACTCCCCATTTCCCCTAAACACCCCAAAACCCCACTCCCCATTCCCTCCAAAACCCNGCAGCAGCAGCCAGGTTTATTTTATTTCTGCTCTCAGCACCCCCAGACCCCGGCCCAGCCCCGCAGCACCCCCAATCCAGAGCAGCACATCCCGGGGCTCCCCGTTTGTCACAGCCAGCAGCACCGGGGCCCGGTGTCCCGCTCAGCCCCCCACTCCCAAACCCAGGCTCTTCGTGCCCTAACTGCGGACGGGCACGGTGGCCCGGAGCCTCTGCAGGATGCGGGCCCGCAGCCCCTCCTCCCGCACTGGCCACCAGCGCAGCGCGGGGCCGCGGGGCTCGGGGGGCTCGTCCCGCTGGCTGCCCGGGGGGACGCTCAGCAGCACGTTGAAACAGATGCCATCGGTGTCCCCGGACGGCCCGGGGCGGTGCTGCAGCCCCAGCAGCCCCAGAGGCGCGGGCTGCGGCTCCCAGGCCAGGCGGTCCCGCAGCAGCCGCAGCAGCGGCGGGCGCAGCCCCGCGCGCAGCTCGGACGGGGACGTGCCGCAGGCCACCACGGGCAGGTGCGGGGTGCCGGCGGTGGCCAGCAGCAGCCACAGGTCGCCGGCGGCGTTGGCGAAGGGCAGCAGGAGGCGCAGGCAGAGCGGGGCGCAGGGCAGCTCCCGCGGCAGCGTCGGGGGGTGCGCGGGGCTCCGGCGGTAGCGGGCGGCCAGCTCCAGCACGGGCAGGATGTCCGGCGAGCGCAGCGGCAGCGAACGGGGGTCCCCGGGCCACCAGGTGGCTTGCAGGGACTCGGCGTCCGCCTCCTCGAGGGTCTTCAGGGTCCCACCTGTGCGCACAGGGGTGGCCGGGAATGGGGGGGACAGCGGGAAGGGGCTGGTGGGGGGACACTGGTGGGGCATTGAGAGCCCCGAGGTGGCCTGAGAGGGGACACCGATGGCCCTGCGTGGGGTTCGGGGGGAGGTGGCAGGGGATGGCGATGTCCTGGCACAAAGGATGCTGAAATCCATCATGGGGTTTGCAGGGGACACCAGTGACCTGGCACAAAGGTGGCAGGGGACACTGACACCTGGGCACGGGGCTGGCAGAGGACAGGGATACCCATCGTGGAACTGTCAGGGAACACAGATACCCACCACGGGGCTGGCAGGGGACACGGATACCCATCGTGGGGATGCCACTTTCCATCATGGGGCTGGCAGGGGACAGGGGACAGGGATACCCATCGTGGAACTGCCAGGGAACACAGATACCCATCACGGGGCCAGCTGGGCACGCTCCCGCCAAGCCCCCCGTGCCCCCCGGAGCACCACAAACCTGTGGCCCGTGCCAGGAAGGCGAAGCGGATCCAGGCCGGGCCCCTCTCCTCCAGCGCCAGCAGCGTCAGGGGCTCGCAGTCCAGCCCCGCCTCCTCCCTCACCTCCCGGCGCAGCGCGGCCACGATGCCCTCGCCCGGCTCCATGCGGCCCGCGGGCAGGTACCAGCGGCCGCGGCACTCGGGCTTGGCCTCCTGCACCAGCAGCAGCGCGTCCTGCGGGCACCGGGGTAATGCGGGCACTGGGGGCACTGGGGGCTCTGGGGGCTCTGGGGGCTCTGGGGGTAAAGGGGGGACTGGGAGTAAAGGGGGGACTGGACTGGGGCTACTAGGGGCACAGGGTGGCTGGACCGGGGCTACTGGGGGAAAGGGGGGGCTGGACTCAAGGATGCTGGGGAGAAAGGGGTGGCTGTACTGGGG
>VWZV01013680.1:202500-216820 GCA_013397155.1 Irena cyanogastra | reverse complement strand
AAGCCCAACCAAAAGACAACTTGCCAGGCTGAAGATGGTGGAGATTTACATTAAGCCAGACACAGGCAGGTTCACTCAGGAAGTCTGACCATCCCGTTTTCTGACAGTTGCATTTCCTCGGCTCCATTCCGTCCTCCTCTTTTTTTTTTTTTTTTTTTTTTATTTTTCTTTTTTTTTCCTNTTTTTTTTTTTAATTTTCCTTTTATTAGCCTTGCTTCGGTTTTATCAAGGATTATGTAGTTGGCAGGAGGAGAGCGAGAGAGTGGAAAGAGAGGGCTCGGGTGCTTTTGGGGTGGCTGCTGTGAGGGTGTTTTTTTTGATGGTGTATTTTTTTTTTTTCAATCGTGTTTCCCCTGGATTTGCAGTGGCTCGATCCTTAGGAGCGGTGATGGAGTGTTTAAAAAGATCATATGTAGCATTATATTTTTAGTTTGGTGGTGGATGGATGGAAGAGGTAGTGAGAAGCCTTTGCAGCCCTGCCTGTTGTTGGTTAGATTGAGGCAGAGACTTGGCTGCGATTGGGACGCGACTGTGACATGGGCATCGATCGCTTCCATTGAGAGCAATGCAAAAACACAGCCTGGGTATGTAACACTCTCAGTGCCATCAACACTTGTTTTACTTTATATTTACTGGCAAAACTGACAGAACGATCCGGAGTGCTTTTCTTTGAAATAAGGAATACAAACGTTTTGGATGGGAAGGTGCACAAAGAAGATCGTGGAAATAAACGGGGGGTTGAAGGTTGGAGGGTGTGTGGGGGGGAAGAGCCTTAATCATCATTGCTCCACTTCCTATTCAACTGCCTATATTTAAGGAGTTTCTGTCTTTTCTCTACTGGGGGATCCTACTAAACTGGTTGAAATGAAAAAAATCAGACTATCAACCTTGAGGGAATATCTGCTAGTTTTCAGGGTGTGCGGTTTCAGCCGGTAGGAAGGCACACAAAATAAAAGATGGCTAGCCAGCTGTTTTAACCTCTTGCACCTGGCTCCAGAGCTGAGGCTCACCAGGATTATTCAGTTATTCGTGTTATCTGTGCTTGAATATTTATAGTGTACGATCTAGAGATCCACACAGTGCATTGTAGCATCTCTTTATCCTTTAGTTGTGGGCTTTTTGGACTTTGCCAACATAAACATGTATTCAATAGTTTTCATTTTTATGATAATGAACATAGAGGGTCAATGAAATATAGAAGGAAAAGTCGTAAATCTGCAAAAGTGAAACCTACCCAAGGAACAAAGAAAGGTCAGGTAAACCATCTGTGTAAGTCACAGTAATAGTACCTGCTGTTTGGTTTATGCAGTGATACTGCTTTATTATTCTCTAAAATGGAACTTATCCGCTAGATCGAGTTAAAACTAAAGGAAAGCTGTGGAGATGGCAAATGACGTTGTGTCCACTTTCAGAATAGGGTGACAGATGTGTTCCTTGATTTTTGAATAGTTTAGGTTTATTTCTGAAGATAGTGCACCATCAAAGAACATAAAAAGGAGGCTGAGAAAAATCACTGTTTAATATTGCAGAATTTACTGCTTCCATTCTGACCATGAGCCTAAATTTACACAATGAAATTTGATTATCTCTAATAACAATATTAGATCCTGCACTGGATGGATGAGAATTGAGGTGGTTTTGTTGATTGCAAGGGTTTAATGTTGCATTTCAGAATCTGATGTGGTTTAGCCTCCCTTCCATTAACTGGAAAACCCCTGAGGTTTTACAATTATTTCTTAAAGATAATACATTTAAGATTGCATTGGTAGGCTGAAGAAAAGTCATAAAGGCAAGAAGGGAAGCCCTTAATAACTCTTGAGATTCAGACATGTTCAGCAGTTAGATTGGCTCTGACTTCACCAAGGGTCGACAATGTGTCATTTCCATGAAGCCAAATTGCCCTCTGCCTATATGATATTAATGTGCAAATCAATATTTCAGGGATTAAATTTCCCTTCTTCATTTTTTATGGTTTCTACCTCAATAAGTCTCAAGTCTATTAGAAGAGGCTGGATGATTTAAAATCTTTCACTGCAGAATGGCTTGTCGTAGCCTTGTTTCACAGACCGTTTTTTGGATTTTCGTTGTAAAAGACTAAAGGCATTCCAAAGAAGTTGATAGTCAATATAGGGACATGCTCACTGTTGTAAAGCCCTTGTTCGATTAAGAGCTAAAAAGGTATTGAAAATATAATATATATGCTTATATAATATATATACATTCTACTGCTTTAAAAATATTGTGTTAATCACCTATTGATTTATTTCAAAATCAATTGAAGCTCCTTTCTTATTAGTGATTTGTTCAGCATTCTTCAGCCTTGTTGTTAATTTTCTTAAGCAGCATGCATGAATTAATCTGCTGGTAGAATGTGTTTTGGTGTGTTTTTGAAGCATATTTAAGCCCAGGCATTTTTACCTCTTTAAGCTAAGTGGTGTGAACAGTTTAGTATTGTGGGGCAACCAGGAGACTTCGAATTCAGCATTGTTTTAATGAAGCTAAGGGGCGTTTTGCAAATATTTTATGATTTATGCTCATGTGCATATCAGTAATGTTTATTGAGAGTTTCCATTGAATATTCAGGATTAGTTAAAAATTAAAATGGAGCTATCTGGTCTGGAGGGAAACAATACATGACAGAAAATTTAAGTCAAAATATGAGGTTGTGACTTTATCACATAATCTTGGGAAGGCCCTACTGTCTATCATTTAGTGTTGTTTTATAGTCTTAGACCATCTGGACTAGGTTCCGCACAGCTGCATGAATTTCATATGTGATAGAACATTTTTTCCATTCAGTGTGAAATGTTCCTTCCTAAAAACGTACACCAGACTCGCTTAATTTAGTCTGCTAAAAGAAATGCACATGAAAAAGGACAAAAGGCTCTTTAATCTCTGCAAGCTGTTTGTTTTTCTTCAAGATTCCTGTCTGTTTGGGTTTGAAAAGTCATGTTTATTGAGCAGATGATTCTGAGGTGTGACATTAAGATAATATATGATTTTTGTGCTAGTTTCTGCTCTCCTAGTTAATTTGCAGATCTACTTTTTATGCCTGTCAAAACACAGTTAATCTATTCTTATTTACAATTAATCTCAATAAAATTAATCTTAACTATGCCTTAGTCAGTAGCTTAAAATATCTAATTATATTCAATTAACTGCTGTCATAGTAATTAACACTGCTTAATTGCCTCTGCATATATTTATGTAAAGCTCATTAGTTACTGCTTGCTCTTTTTTCCTTTTCTCATTCTCATTTTTGTGGATCTGAGAGCACTGACATAAAACCCAGTCTAGTTTTTGACAATTCAACTCTTGAAGACCTGTGACAATGGCAATACATGTGTTTGTGACCTCTTAGGTGGGTAAATATTTGTGTTTTCATATGCAAAAAGGTCACCAGAGCTGGGTCACTAAAGTACTTCCAATCCAGCTCCCTCCACCTCTTGGCCTTTCTCCTACCCCACCACATACAAAAATGTTTTCTAGCCTGTTGATAGAAATATGAGAAGCCAGGTTAAGCTTTGTGTTTATAAATGAAGAGCTTTTCTGCATCTGCCTTGGGGCTGTACCGAGAAGGCAGAGCTTTGCTACTCCAGATTCATTCAAAGGGTTAAAGACTTGGCCAAGGTTCAAACTGAGAAGCGCCCAGGGAAAGTGCATGTGAATATGTACAAGTTTCATGTAATTAGTGCTTAATTATATTAACATATGCAAATTGTCAACTTAGGAGCTTGTTGAGCTGGCAAAGATCAGCCAGGCACAATTGCTGTATTGTTCTGAAACAATAATGGATTTCAAGTTGGATTGTGAAAACACATAACTAGCTATCTAATTTAACTCATACCATGGTGAAATTTCATTAGTCTCCATGGAGACTGGTTTAATTGTGCTGACTAATGTTCTGGGCTGCAGAGTGTCCTAAAAAGAAAGCGTTGTTTGCCTAATCCACCTTACAATGACACTTGTTTGTACATGTTTCCCTTGTGTGAGAATTTGCATATGCAAATAAATAGTTTCTCTGCCCCATTTGTCATGGCTGTTCATTACCCATGAAGAGGACATTGTTACTAGGCTGTTACTGAGTCTCCCAAGACAGGATAGTGTCAACCAGTCCAGCCACATTCTTTCATAATTTGTTTCTGATTAATAGACCAGAGTGAGGCTCATTCTATTCAGGCCTCTGCAAAGGGAAGGTCAGTTCTGTCACTGAAAAGAGTTTCCGCAGCAACTGAAGTTTTTTTCTCTCCCTCCCCCTCCCCCCTCGTGCTTTGGCTAAAATAATCATATTTAAAATAATGTATTCTTGCTCTAAGGAATACCGCCACTAATAATCTCTAGTTTCCTAAAGCAAAAGATAGGAAAATAAAGGAGATTCTGGTATTGGAATATTAATCCTGTTTTTGACAGAAAGGTAAACTGATATAATTGCTTTTCAGTCGAAGGAATGGGGGTTTATACAAGTGTGAAAGCATCGGAAAAGGATTAGCATTTTTTTGCATAATGAAAAGCTCTGTTGAATAGGGCACTGAATGGTTGACTGAATGACTGAGATGAAAGGAAGATGAAAATGCAGGCTCCTCTTTCTTTATGCCTATGTTCAGCTCTCCCTAAAGTTATGTTTGTCCAAGACTTGAGAAAACAAGCAGAAGCTCAGATTTTAGCAAATTGCTAAGATGCCCTGAATTTACATCATCATGAGAGGTAACACGTACAAGAGTAGTGCAGCAAAAGGATAAGAAGCACAGGTTTGTGTGGAGGGGAGCTCCAGGAGCATGACAGGCAAACCAAATATTGACTATTGGGTATCAAGGATTCCCAGCACTTTGCTTGGGGGAAAGAGAGAGGACAGGGGCCAGCAGGGAGGGAAGGCGCTGCTTTAAAAGTTGCCAATGGAAATTATGCATCAACACATAATAATCTAATAAAAGTTTGGTATTCAAGGAAGCAGGGTTTAGTCAATATCTGTTTTAATTATTAAACTGTTTCTCCTTTGGAAAAAGTTATGAATTCTGACTCAGTGCTAAGTGTTTAAGTGGTATAGGAGCCTTGCTGGGGAAAAAATTACTCTCTTTGCTCGCCTTTGAAAACGGAGAAAGCTTACCGAAACAGCAATTGATATATGCACATAAGGAGCGGGGTGTTCAGTGTGACTGTGTCAGCCTACTCAGGTTGTTTAAAACATTTGGATTCCTGTAGATTCAGGTGGCCAGAAGGGCCCTGGCCTCCTCCTGCAATCAGTGCTGGCCCCCTCCGTCTCCAGCCAGCGGAGGATCAGGCCCCCAGCCAGGGCTGCAACTGGTTAGCTGTTGACAATGTGATCAGTGCTTCTAATTATGTTCTCTCAACAGTAATTAGGGCAGTTAAAATACCATAAGTGTTGAGCCACTTTTGAAAGTGGGAAGTGGTTCCTTTGTATGTATGTAAATCAAATGCAGTGTGAATAATTATTTGTATGTGTGCATATTAAATAGGCTCTCTTTTTTGTCAGGTCAACATAATTACCGATTTAGAGCTACTGTGGAAAACTCTTGGTAGTCAGACTAAATGTTAACTTGTTTCAGGGATTTTTTTCCAGTTTGCAGAACATTTATTTGTAAATGCTTGTTAGTTCAGTATTGAGCTTGATCTGATAATATTTAGACATTGGAGATGCCTCTAAGAAATTAGGATTGCTTATGGATAAACGAACCAAAACTGTAAATGCAGACAGTGCTTGGGAAGAATAGTCACAAAAAATCTCTTTTTTCAAAGATTAAGACCTTCTGGAGGTTTTAGAGTGTTTTGCTGCTTACTTTATGAAATTCCTTAAAACTTCTTTGAAAGGAATATGCTTAGGGTATGCCTTTCATTCTGGGAAGAGCTTATTAGTGTATTTCTATAAGAAAAATGTGTTAATTAAAAAAATAAATTAATTTATATTTTAAAATATTGTTAACCAAGCACCATGTGTTGTCTCTGGCAAAGTTCCAGCCACTGTAAAACTGGATAACACATGGGTTAATAATAACTTATGTGATGTCTGCATTCTTTCTGAATGGGCAGAAACCCAGCACACCAAGTTTCTGAGATACAAGATTTTGAAGAGTAAGATGTAACACAAAATATGTTCATGTGAACAAATGAGAAATCTGTTCATGTGAACAGATAGGAGAAACTAAGACATGTATGACCTGCTTTTACTGAATAGGTATAATAAACCTCGTAGGTTTTGTCTGGTAGTTGTTGAGATTTGTTGTTGTTTTTGAAAGGGGTAATAAACACATTTATTGATAGCAGGATTTTGCAGACCTGTAGAGGTAAACTTGTTTTGCATATATTTATGCAAAGCAGGAAGTTTAGTCTATAATATATGTCACTCTATTCCTTTTTAATAGTCACTCTACAGCAGTTTTATACCAGTATTTTCGTTATTATTGCAACTTTTGCCGTGTTCTAAACTAACCAGAAGAGTTTGTGCCAGAATGAAATATGGGAGACTTGTTGAAGAATTACATTTTCAGATTAAAAAAAAAATCTGAGGAATGGTTTAACTAAGTTAAAAGGTCAAAATAAAAGTTTCCTGTATCAAGACACTCTGTTTTATGTTCACATTACTCAGAATTGGCTTTCAATTAAGAAAAAAGAAAAAGGAGAGAGATATATATTTAGATTGTAATTTGTCTGAATTATAGTTAATTTGCTTTTTTTATTTTTGAGAAAACATTTAATTTTGAGACAACATACACATAAACTGGCATCTCTTTACAGACAAATCTAGTAGACTTCTAATACTCACAGTGATCCGATCAGTTATCCCAGCCCCTAAGAAGGTGTTGTAGTCCTTCAGGTCAATAGTTCACAAACTAAAGGCTGTATGTACATGAAAGACCATGGTGACTCTGAAAACAAACATTTTCCACATAGGCTGCAGCAATGTCTGCAGAACAAGCGATGTGCACACTAGATATACATTAAAACTGCATTTAAATAGACAAACATTCTGTTTCTGCAACAAAGAAATATATACAAAAGGCCTGTCTTGATGTGTGCCTGTGACACATAAAACCAAAAGAACTATATTCTTCCCATTCACCCTAAACTAAATTAACAATTACTGTCCTGAACTTAGAGGAATAAAATGGGTGTAAAACTGGCAAGACAGACAGTTTTGATATTAGTGGAAAAAGAATCAGGCCTGTAGTTACCATTTGACAATAATCCCATAAAATCAAATTCAAAAGGTTTCATCTCCTCTTTTTGTGCTACCATTTCCATTTTTAAGGAAGTCACCAGAAGGTCTGTAAGAAAGAGGTTTTCCAGAGAGTCTGAGGGGGGGGTCAATTCTCTTCCTTTCACCAGGTAACAGCAGAGCTGAGGGTCTGTGAGAGGCTGCTGCTAAAGGCTTGCTCCTCCCTGTTTTGACACAGAGGCTGCCTTATAAATTCACCTAATCCGAGATGACAAGGCATCTGTCACTGGTAGTGCTTCAGTGTTTGGGACACTGATGGAAACCTGGAATAATCCCAGTTGTTTCCACACTTGTCCCAGAAGATGGTAGTGTAGCAGATAAGAATAATCTCTTTTTCATGGCAAAAACATTACTTCTGTCTATCTGTTGGGGATGGTCCTTTGATTTTTGGTATTCAGAGGACCAGAGCTTTCATAACAAGAGAGGGGAAAAAATATCCTTGGATTTGCCAAGTGTTACATGATGTTCTCAAATGCAGGTGGTTTGCCTGATTGAGGAACTATGGCTGTCCACCTTTAATTAAGATTCTCCTTGTTTGCCACCTAACACTTCCCGTGCCTTCCCCACTCCAGAAAATAAGGTTCTGAGTGAAAAGTAGCTCCTTAAACAGGGAATTTATTCCTCTGGGTTTTACTCAGGTTCTTTTCTGTTTCGTTTTTTTTTTTTTTTTAATTGAAATATGGCTATTGATTTTGTTTACAGCACCAAGGGTTTAAATTAAAGAAAATGTAACATTTCTAAAATGAATTATTTAGTTATATGGCATATGTCATCCCTCAATCTCTTGGTTCCTTTGAGTTTTCACAAACTGTTCACAAAAAAATAATCTTTTTTACCATTGCAGTGCAGTTATCTCTGGAGTGGGAAGTGCCACCCCATGCACACAAAACCACGAGCTACTCTGCTAAAACAAAGCAATGTGCTTTGGGACTTTTTCCAGCAGGAGCAACTGGTTTCTGTAGGGAAGAAAAACATGATTTCTCACTGAGTCGTCTGCAGCGCACTGGGACAGACATTTCGGTTCCAGTGAGAAGCATCTCTGGAGTTTTAAGTCCTAACTGGTCTGGCCTGTGGATTTCTCTCTCACTTGACGGGTGGTTTCCACAGTATTTTTGCTGCTCCCAGTTTTGACTGAGGGCCTGTTCCAAAGTCCAGCGCCGCCTCATCGATTTCCCCAGGTTTGGATCAGGCCCTTGTGAAGAAGAGCGTCATCTGCTGAGGCACCCGCCGCAATTCCGGCAGCGGCAGGTCAGCGCTGCCAGGCAGCCGCCCCCTGGCCCCGAGGGGAGCGCTCGCTGAAATCACAGCTTCTTCCCCAGTGGGTGGAAAGGCAGCAAGAGACAGCAGAGTGAAAAAATGTTAGTATTTAAATATAGCAGAAACTGGGAGCCTGACAATAACGCAGCTACTACAGAGTCAATTCAGCCATCTGGAGATGGTGACATGTCAAAAAGGGGGGGGGTGGGGGGAAGAAGAGGCGTTGTGAGAGAGAGAGAGTACTTAAAAATGAAGAATTTCATTCCATGTTGAAATCTATTCTCCATGCAGGATACAGCTTTAATGTTGAACAGCATAGCTCTCTGAGTGGTTTTGTGCATCAAAGACGTACATACTGGAACACCTAGTGTCACGCCACAGCTGGATTCTAATGTTCCCGGACCAGATTTGTTTGGCCCAGCACAGAGTTTACTGTTGAAATTAGTTTGATTTTCAATATTATTATTATTTAAAAATAGATTTTGAGGCTGTTTGAATTTTTAAAACATGTTCAGTGGTAGTGATTTATAAACATTCCTGATTTCAGCTGTAGCTGTACAGAAGGGTTGAATCTGCTCTCAGCATATTTTTTACATGATTTTAATAATTGGAGGCAAATATACTGCGTATCTTGTAGGTTCATTTAAAAATCTATGCAATTTAAACAAACGCTGAATGGTGTAATGGTTTGTCTGGGAATTACTTAGGCTGCACAGCATAATAATATTTTATTAGCTGTCATTTGTTTTCAAGGAAGAAAATGGTGATTTTTATGTTGTGTGTTATGTGAAAACTTGGCACTGAAACAGGACAGTCCCCAAATGTGAATTTCTTAAAAAGGTGGGACAGTAGTTGCCCAAAAGGTGAAGACTTGAGAAAAATTAGGGTAGGTAATTTCTTTCCTGAAATGAAGCAGGGTACAGATTAGGAGCCATTAAGGTTTGCCAGGAGTTGCTGGTCATAGAAGCCTGTTTAAGTGCTCACTGTCAACAAGGAAATCATGGGCAGCACTTAAAGTGGCTCACCTCTGATTTATTCATAAACCTCACACGAGCACTTGGCTTTGTTGTTGCTCTGGTAAGGGGGAACTGATGCCAGTAAGAACAGGAATAAAGAGCTTCTTGCATGGTCCAAAAGTGAATAGCACTTTATCTCAAAGCATGACCTTCATTCCCAAGATCTGTTGTGTTACAGTTGACTCTGCTAGATGTGTATTCTCAGATGAATTGCTAGAATACGTTACAACAAATATATACTTTGTAAACCCTCTAGATGTAACAAGAACCGTGTAACTGGAACTTAGGTTCTAACTTGACAGAAAGGTTGTGGTATTCATAGGGAGCGCAGCGATTTCCGTTTCAGACAGTGCTTTATGTTGGTGTTTTTAATGTGAGTCAGAAAACAGTGTGATTATGTGGCTGTGATTCAAATGAAAATATTGTATTCTTTAAGGGATTTATTTGAGAAACATATTTTGATAAGAGCAGACACACAGAATGTGAAGTGATTCAGAGACTAAAAAGGAAAAAAAAAAGTTGACTTTGTTTTTAGACATATTTGATGGCTGCTGCTATATTTTTGTTTCTCTAAAAAAGGCAAAGTAGTGCTCGCAGTCCGCAATGGGGGAAGGGGCCTTTCGAAGACGGTCAACTACCATGTTTGCACTGGGGCAGAGGTTGAGTACAGTTACTTAAATCCCCAGAGAAACATTTAGTTAACGCTAGACTCTTTCTGATCCTGTCCGAGTCTGGTTTTCGTTCCTGCTTTTTAATGAAGTTTGTTTGTTGCTATGTTTAGGTTATGTTTTTAAACTCGCTTGCATTTTCACAACAGATTTGACCAAAAGAGTCATAATGGAAGACAGTGATGAGAGTTAATGATACGTCTTTGATAAAGCAGTCCTCGTGTGCAATCTGATCACAGCCATCAGCTCATTTGTCATGGCTGAAGTGAAAATGTCAGGACCAATGAGTGTATCAGTGCTGAAGGGGGCGAAAGGGCTTTTGGAGACACTTTTGTGCTGGGAGTGGGCCATAGCTTAGATGCAGCTCTAGGGAAATACTGGGATTAGCCAACTCTGTGCACAAATCCCTAGCATAACAGAATTAGTTGGGAAAATGAGGTTTGTTAGGGAAAAAAAAATCTGTAGAACTGCTCTAGGCATCAGCCCAGGAACTATGAAAAGCAGTAAAGCATTTTATTAAAATAATTTTAGCAATGTGAACGTGTGCACATTCCAGTGAAAATCACAACTGGTAGCCAACATACTGACATCCTAATGCATTTTGCATATGTATGTGAGTTTCCTTATAAAATTAAAAAAATAAAGTGCATTAAAAAAAATACAGTGTTTACAATTTTAAAAGAAGGTTTACTGAATACTTGACCTAGTGGAAATTTATGCAACATTAAAATACGGACTGATGCTGATGATCTTTTTGCATGGGTTACTTCAAATAAAATACAAGGATCTCCCTGCTGTAGACACTTCTTTACTCAGGGGGTAATTCATAATATAAAAACATACTGATTGCCAAACTGGGATTTTGTGGTGGCCAGCTTTTTCTCTCTTTGACTGGTCTGGGCAAAATGATTCTGAAGAATATCACAGTAGGCAGATGTAGGATAACCTATTGTATATGCCTGCATTGGCAAGATTGCAAATGCAAATTTTTTAGATCTCTGAAAAACAAGATTTAATATCCTTACAATTTATGTTTTTGGTTTTTTTTTGTTCACATTCATTACAATAACTCTGGATGATTTTGGCAGCCAGTTTCCATTCTTTTTTTTTTAAATCTTGGGAGATTCATGGTTTCAGTGGTATCCTTCAGCAGTGAATCCTACTGTCTAACCCTTTTGCTCCTCTCATCATCATCAGGTTTTAATTTGTCACAGCTTAGCTTTCTTGGAAACCTGCTAGTTGTCTGCTGGAAAGCTTTGTCTTGCTTCCTGTTACATACCTAGGAAGAGCACGGTGCTTTTCCCACTGTGTTGTCCATAAAATGCTGAAGAGATCTTGGTTTCTTTGAGGTCGGGGTCCCTCTTGCCAGACCTACTCAGCTGATGTGGAACAGTGTAGGTGATTAACCAGGTAATCTCACTACCTGCGCTATGCCAGCCCAAGAGGAGTGAGTGGGAGCGAGTTATTCCATCTCCAGTGCGTGGAGCAGTTACTGAGAATTGTCCAGCTACTGGATTTGTGTAGCTAATTGTCTGTTGGGCTCCACCAGTTAATAGTGGCTATTTACCTGCTTTGCTGTATGCCCCATGTGTTTGATACTGCAGAACTGGGGGTGTTTTAACTTCCCAGATCTGCACTGAGGGCGTTCAGCAGGCTGTCAGCGCCGGGCTGAGAGCAGTTTTTCCCTTTGTTTGGTGTTGCTATTAAAGGTGCTGCTGCAAGTTTATCATTTTTCCTTTGGTTTTAATGGGAGACTGAGAAGAAAATTGTTACTGCCTGCGTTGTATCACCGATCTGGTGGCTGCCACCATTCCGCAAGGCCTTGGAACAGGAGCAGCGCGTGGCGGGGGCAGCACCAGCCCTCGCTGTGCTCTGGATTATTCGTGCGTCTGTGTCGCTGCTGTGCGATGGGCAGCGTTTGTCCATGGTGGGAATCTCTCACTTCCTATTTCTTTCCCAAAACTTGGGCCTAAGTTTGGGAGCAGGCGGGCAGAACTGGCTCACATGCTGATTGAAGGGGGTGGAGAGGAGGGGGTGTGTGGCAGAGCCTTAGGCTGTGGCTCAGGTACCAGGCAATTGCCTCTGGTAAGCCCAGGTTCCTCGCAGCAGGCTTGCAGCTAGCATGTGAAACCAGCTCTTGTGGTCATGGGCTTGGGGCCCGCGGCCCTTCTGGGCCTTCTCATGCTGTGCATGTGGCCACAGGGACTAAAGATACCAGGTAACCTTGAGTCTGGCATAAAAATGTGTAATAAAGCTGCAGCCACCAGTCTTTAAACCCCAAACACTTCCCTGTTTATGCATGTCAGTGTGAGTGGCAGCAGTAAAGTAATTTATTTAATCTAATACTTATCTTTGTTAGGAGTCGCCTGCAGATTTCTTCCATTTCATGTACAGTGGATTGTCCTTTCTCAGATAATGTGCTTGTACAACCTTTTTTTTTTGTTTAATTCTATTGATTTACAATATTGAAGTGATATATCTGATACCTGTTTCCTGCACTTTGGCTGTAGGTAGTCAAAGAAGCTGATGGTATTCTTCCCTCCCTTCCACAAGCCTTTAGGTGTTTTAAATGTATAATTATAATTGCATGTCATTTGATAGCTGCACTAATTGCTGCCAACCATTGTCTGTTTGCACTTAATGCTGAAACCTGATCAACATCCTGCTTTGGTTGATGTTTGGTGGTAAACTTTAATTAACTCTTATTGCATTGAAGAAGAGCTCAGTCTCTGTGCTAACTAATCATTTACCTTCATTATGTCCTGACAGCTCCACTTGTTCCTGGTACTAATAGATACACCAGTCAGTAAATAAACCTGCAAACCTTCATGCCTTCAAGTTGTTCCTCATTGATATTTTGTTGCTTAAAGTATAATGGCGTAAAGATAATTATTTCAGTTAGTTTTGTATCTCTGCTTTTCCAGACACTGATCTCAAATTGCCTTTTTCATGCCAGACAATATAATTTTAATAGTAACTGTAGATTTAAGATAACATTATTCCTTCAGCATGGTTCCTATATACATGCATCTTTTGAATCAATACAATTAAGCTTGTCTCCTGTTGGAATTCTTGTAATTATTTTTCTTGAAATACTTTTCCTGTAATGATATTGAAGTTAAAGTAATCAGGTTACTGGCAGATCATGTAAAATTCAACTCAAAATTGCTGGCTGCTTGATTTTAATTTGTCTGACATCAAGTTTGTTTGAAAAGGGATAATATGTGGTTAAACCAAGGAGCTTATAATTATGGTTGACATTTGTTTGTTTATAATGAAATCTAATTAAAGTTCATACATTTTAAAACACCAAAGTTAATTACTGAATTGCTCACTTCACTTATGCACAGCAGTCAAATTAACTTGCAGAACAAAAAAAATGACAAAAGACTATGCATAATAAAAACAAAATGCCCAGCTGATCTTGGCAGTACAAAACAAATTTGCCATGATAATATTCTAGAAAAAAAGTGCTTTATTAATAACTAAACTGTTTAAAAAACATCCAGTATTTTCACTGACCAGGCTGACTTTAATACAGAGTAATATTTAAATGTTTAACATGATTTACAATACCAGAGCTTTTTTTTTTCCAGATGCATACTTGAAAGTGTCTTGCAGTCTTGTAAATCTGCTCAAAAGCAAGATTCTTTATATTTTGTTTTCATCAAAATACTTTCTGAACTTACCTGGAGTTGTGGTGTCTCCCAGAGACCTGGACTGTGCTTGACTACCTGCCTCATGGTAACTTTTAGAAAGAGAATTGCAGCATTTTTAGCATGCAAGCACAAAAGTACTGTAATGTTTATTTCACGGTTTGTTTTGAGACAACAAAGAGGTTAGGTATATACTGTAGAGCCACTCTGACTCCCTAGTCATTGTTTGTTACTTTTGCCATCCGTTCTTACCTTGCAAATATGCTGACAGTGGGCACATCAAGACTTCAGTAAAATCACAAAGCTTGTGATAATTCATGCTTTAGAAAGTTATACTGCTCTATTTTACATCATTAAAGTATTTTTAGTATACTTACTTATGTTAATATTACATTTTAGTTAAATTAGACCTAAGTTTAATGAAGCAAAAACCTACATTTCTGTAATTTTTTCTTAAGAGCTGTGAATGCAAATGATCTCTTTCATAGTGTG
>VWZV01013680.1:145000-192500 GCA_013397155.1 Irena cyanogastra | reverse complement strand
TTAATTATCTGAATAGGTCAGCATTTTCCAGCAGGAATGCAATCTTTTCTTTCTTACCTGACAATGCCCCTTTATAGTTAGCAAATTGTCTGTATTCCAAGTGTAAGAGAAGGGCAAATTGGAATCAAATGCTCATGTGTGAGCAGTGTACTGTCAATCTGTTACCTAATGGTGCAGACTTGTACTAAAAAGAGTTCTCAAAGTTTGTCAATTTGTAATGTTTCCTTTTGACGTACCTAAATTGTACCCACATTGTTCACTGGGTATATTTTAAAATTAGAAATGCTGAGATGTGGTACCAGAAGTATCTAACTTAGTCTGGATACTCTTAACCTAGTTAATATATTGTAGATATATATATATATATTGACCTACCTCTAGCATCATTTAAAGGATATAACAAAACTACAATTAGTGCTGTGTAAGTTAATCTTGCCTTTTAAGTTACAAAAGCATTGCTGTTTTGTTATTTTATTGATCAACTTTCATGCCTTTGAAAATACAAATTCCAGAATGACATCATGCCCAGTAGGAGTAATTAAAGCTATCTGATGAGGGAATTTAGAAGCTGAAAGGGATGATTGTAATTGATCCTGATTCAATCCTATTACAGCTTTTTATAGTTTAAGCTCTAGAGAAAGCAAACTCCTTGTCAAGGCTTTATTTTACGGATTCCTTTGTGTGTGCTATGCTTGCTGGTCTCTACTTTCCCTTTTAATTTTTTTTCTCCTGTAGTAAATAATGAGCTGCCGCCTGAAATCCGGCTTGCCAGTGGTCAGCTAATGGGTGATGACCTGTCCCTCCTTACTGCAGGAGAGCTGTCACCTTATATCAGTGACCCAGCGCTGAAGCTATTCCAGTGTGCTGTTTGCAACAAATTCACCTCTGACAGCCTGGAGGCCCTAAGTGTGCATGTGAGCAGTGAGCGCTCACTCCCCGAAGAGGAGTGGAGGGCTGTAATTGGAGACATCTACCAGTGCAAGCTCTGTAACTACAACACTCAGCTCAAAGCGAACTTCCAGCTCCACTGCAAGACTGACAAACATATGCAGAAATATCAACTGGTGGCTCACATTAAAGAAGGCGGCAAAACTAATGAGTGGAGGCTGAAGTGTATTGCCATTGGCAACCCAGTGCACCTGAAATGTAACGCCTGTGACTATTACACCAACAGCGTGGATAAATTGCGCTTACACACTACCAATCACAGGCACGAGGCAGCCCTGAAACTCTACAAGGTAAGTCTGTGACAGCAGCTCCAGCCGGCACCAAGTAGGCTGGCAAATTAACCCGTTCAGTGCTCATCAAACAGGACTTTGATTGATTGGTAGAGTAAATGTTTATTGAACATGCATATAGTCAAACAAAAACTGCAGCTTAGTCAGGGAGGAGTGCTCCAGATGAGTCCTGTTGAGTCGCCTGGGGGTCATTTAGGAGGCACTTCCTGCAAACACAGGGTCCATAAGTAGTTTTTTTCTAAAGTTCTCTCATAATAAATGGTGTTTTACATCTCTCATAAGCTTTTCAGACTTTGTCCGTTACATTTTGATCAGAAGCTTGACATTGATTATGGAAAATTATGTTTTTCTCATACCATGCATAAGGAGAGGAGATCACTTTCTGGCATATGTATCTGTTTGGAAGCATAATGTATCACAGCCAAGTTATTTTACATTGGTATTTTCAGTAAGCACATGCAATATGCCACATTATTACAAAGGATAAGCACTGTCATCCTTTTGTCTGCCCTTCTTTTCCAAACCAGTGATGATTTTTCACAAACATGAAAGGGTGTGGTGTAGATAAATATGTTAGTAGAATGGCAACTATATTTTTATCTTTACTGGAAAAAACTATGTGGATATAATGAATATGTGGGAGTGATGAATACCATTTATTACACAGCTTGTCATGACTTTTTCCAAACCCTAATTATGGGGTAACTTATTTTCTGCAGTGTGTTTGCTGGATTGGCTTGATTGTCTTGGTTCATGTACAAAATATAACACATTCATTTCCAAGATGAATAACTTTGTAACTTATTAAAAACTTCTTTTTGTCTAGGGGATATAAAAATTCAGGAAATATTGCAAACCATTAGTCACTGTAACAAGCTCTAAATATGATTAGAAAATCCATTTTGCAAGTGTTATCTATTGATTTATACTAGAAATCTGCGATAACTAAACTATCAGGAGTCATCTGCTGATTACAGCCACTATGCTGGTTTTCTAATCATGTTGAAGACCTGTACATATATGTACAGGTATCCAGAACAAATATGGAAAAGTCCCAGCAGACCTCTGGTTTAAGCAAGAAATAACATTTCTCTGGTGTTCAACCATGTTCAAATGGTTGGTCTGAGCTAGCACTTGCTGCAGAGGCAGTAACATAGATTTTCATTTTATAACCTGAGAGTTGTAACTTGGGTGTATCTGCTGTGAGCAAAAACGGCAGTAACACAAGTTTTGGTCTATTATACTGTCCCACAGTGCTGGTTGCTCTGCTAATTTAATTATGTATTTTCTTTAAATTGCATTTTTCCTTAGTTCTAGAGGGTGTTATTTTTTGCTGATTTTTTTTTGAGATCCAAAATCCTGTTATGAAAAGAGCTGAGAGTCTAGTGACATAGCCTGCCTCAGCAGCAAAACTCCCTTTAGAGGTTCCTGCTCCCTGTCATCCATGAAGTCACTCCTTGCTTCCTCCATTTACACTGTACAGCCACACTCTAGATCAGGGTTTTAAAAAAAAAAACAAAAAAAAAACCAAAACCTCACATTTTTGGTCCCCATCTGTTTTTTGGAGTGTTAGCCTGCATTATTTCAATTATTTGTTCTATAATGCCACCATTCAAAGAAATGCTACTGTAAACAGTGCCACAGACAGGAGTGATACAGTAGAAGAAGGGAGGGCAGAAGGCTTTTCTCAGATGGCTTTACTGCCAAAGCTTCTGAGACTGTTGAAAATAAGATGCCAGCTGCTTATTTTTAAAAAAAACACTATAGTCACAAGGTACACAAACTATCTACTCAAAACAATACTTTCTCTTCACTCACTCGACCTGATCCCTTCATCAAATATGTTTGGGTTTCCAGCCTGTCCTACAAAATATTTGATGTGAGATGCTACGGGAGAGAGTATCAGCTTTTGGCCTTCTTCACTGAAAATGTCCTGCTGCTGAATCTGCTTCTTTGCCAGATCCTGGTTTGTTAGATGGAGCAGCTCAGTAGCATCTGTGTAGGGCAGCTATCATACACAGCAAGGGAGCATCACCAGCCTTTGAAGCTCAGTCTTTGAATCAGTTAAGGACATCCCAGTGGAAACAGAATCCATAAACTCCCAGATATCCTCTAGGCTTCATGGCCTAAGTAGGACAATTGAAAGTGTCTGGCTGTTAACCATAGGGTTCCAACTCTCCTGATGCACATATTTTTAAAGGACTTGTCCCTAGGATTGCTAGTGAGTATATCAGCTTTTGAAAAGTTTCTGTCCCTCATGACTTCTTAGAGAATCTTGGAAATTTGAACCTCACTAGGTTTAATGACTCTCAGAGAGTAGATAGCATATACACATGCATCCACTGTTTTTATATAATTTCATTTTAAGGTTAATTTGAAGGAGAATGATGTCACATTTAAAATATCAGTTGGAATATTAGTGTTATTTTTTTAAGATTTGGGGTTGGCATGAAGTGCTACAATGTGTCCCAAATGACCAAGATGTTCTAGATGTGTGTGCTCTATAATAGAATGTAATGCCTCTGTGCATCACTCAGAAAACTTTACTCTTAACTGTAAGCATACATTCAGGCCTCAAGATGGAAATATATGCAGTTTTGAAAATCTGCTAAGTTATCTGCTAGCAGACTTGACAGTTTTGTCAGGTCTTGGTGAAGCTGTTGACGCCAAGAGAGTTATAAACTTTTTTTCTCTTGATACATCAGATAAACTTTTAGAGCACCTAAGGAAAAAAGGAACGTTAATTTGTGTGAATAATAGATATATGCCTTGGGAGCAATATCGAATATTCATGAGTTGTGTTTATATTCAAGCAGCTCCTCTTTTCTAAAATTAAGTGCTTTGAATATAGTTTTGCAACAAAAAGTTTAATACTAAAACCATCTGAAAGCATGGAAGAAGAATCTGTGACTTTGTTCCTTTGCTTTGTCAAGTACCTCAAAGTTTTTCTTCAGTGATTTATATTTGTTTAAATGTTATTGTTTTGTGAGTTTTCTTTTTATAAATCTTGCCGTAACAGCTTGATTTTTCTCCCTGTTCTTAACTATTGATGGAATAAAAGGATGTCTTTTCATAGCTGTAGCTTTTAAAGCAACCATGAACATCAGAGCTTCTCTTCTGAAGCTGTATAATTTTAGGCAGTACGGAAATGTCACTTTTAGAGTTAGATTCTAAATGTGGCAAAGTGGAACCTTTAGCTGTTTTCTAAGTTATTTAAAGAAGAAATGTCCTGGTTGTTCCTTACAGAAGTGCAGTATTCAAATGGTGTTGGTAATGTGGCTGCTAAGAACCAGAACAAAGACGGACTTACCCTGAGTGAACTCAGCTTGGCCTAAATGAATTTCCCAAAGACTTAGTTTTTGAATTGTGGAGCTTGATATTAGCAAATTAAACCACAGAAGAGTTGCAAGTTCTTGGCAGCATCCATCAAGAAGCATTCAGTGACTCCACAAGTAAACAGAGAAAGCTCCTATAGCAACAGAGTGCATTTCCATTCTGCAGGAGGAAGCATTCAGCTTCTGCAGATTTGGGAAGCTGAGGCAGGATGGTGATCTGTCTCTGTGGGTGTAAAATACATATAGCTGGAACTGCTCTTAAGGCAGACATTTTGTTGCCTAGTCAAATAGCTTTCAGGGAACTGCATATATCATGTTCTGTGCTTGTAACATAGTTTCCAAATACTTTTGTTAATAAATAAGTATGGGATACCCTTTTTGTAAAGTAATCTGGAATGGCTCAGAGTAAAATTTACTTAACCAAGTAATTAAATGACATGATCAATTTCTAATCACAAATAAATATTTGAAGCTAGTTTATCAAAAATATTATTTGATTAGCTGATAATACCTTCAGTAGACATTGCTTTTATACTGTATATTTACTGCAGTTTACATTGTGTATGCAACTATTTAGGAGCTCAGGGAAAGTGAGAGGCAGCAGTCAGCAGACTACTCAGCTGTGCAAGAGCTACCTTGGTTTTCCTTTTATTGACAAAATATTGATCCACAACACTATTAGTGCTATAATTTTAAAATTTTGGTAGATCTCTTTACCTCCCATGTTCTCAAGTGGCAAAGATATTACCTAAAATGAGTGACCTGATTTCAGTTTAAGAAGGTTAAAGGTTAAAGGTTAGCTCAAAAGCATCATCTGCCTAGCTGCTTAACTTTAAACTGATCAATTTAATGAAAATGTGTTTTGCAGATGGTGTTGTAATGTCTTTGGCAGGATTTAGGCAGCTTTAACATTAGACGTATGCTAGTAAAAATTATTTCTTTATTTTACCAGAACAACACCTTTTCTTTTATGTTTTAAGGTAAAAGGCATGTGGGATATGGTATTTTGGCAAAGGACCCAGAAGCAGAAAGTGTTGATCGTCTTTCCATATGGGCTCAAAACCAGAATACCCTTATGTCTATTGCTAACGATGACTGAAGAAACAAACAAAGCTGTATTCATTTTTTTACCATAATGTTTTACTTTGAACCCATAAAAAAGCATTTCAGTCAGACCTGTCCTTGGAAAAGGCTTGTCTTCTCTGCCTAGGGTGGAATGCAACAGCATTAACTTTTTTAATCTGGCAGAGCACACCGATTGTTTTTTTCAGGCCTTGTATTTGTATGTCAGAAGTATTCTTTTAGTTGCTGACAAACCAAGCAGTAATTGTGTTACTTAGCTGTAGATACTATAAATAAGAAGGCAAATCAGTCAATCCAAATGGTAAGTTTTATCTGATGGAGGTTGTCTGAATAAACAAAGAATTAGATCCTTGGGAGTGTAAAGCAGAGCTTTGTGTTTATGTCTTCTGAGAATCAAGCCCTCACAGTTTTTGCCAAGATAATTAAGTTTCAGCACAACCGTGTCTTTCTATTTTCAGATGTATGCAATTCAATAGGAATTTCTTGGGCTGCTAATGCAATGCTATTATATGTTAGCGTTGTAATTAGCTAGCACTCTATCCCTTTGCTGAAATGCATTGTAATATTACACACACAAGCATAGTTTGCATGTAAGCAGTTATGAAAGTGGCGCCCTTTGTTTCATTTTGACCTTCCAACTTATTTAAGAGTTTACAACGAGCCTTTGTTTTGTCTGCAAATGATCATAAACAGCTTTCTAAAGAGTCCAATAAAATGAGAGAATCAGAAATGTATAACATCACATATTGAAAGGGTGGAAGAACAAATGGGGCTTTAGCTATATTTTATGGGATGGATTTATAATCTGTTCTTGGGTCACTTAGGGCCAAGAATTTTCATGGTCAGCGGCTTGGTCCTGCTAGCTAGCATCCTCTGCAGGAAAGGCAAATACCACGCAGCGCCTGCTCTTCAGCTGGGGCTCTGCACTGCTCTTTAAAGCGAGATGTCCACTTCTTTGTTGGTTCGAAGGCAAAAGATTAATCAGATCAGCTTTTTTTTCTACATCTGTCATCAGCAAAGCAGAATAGTCTGTCTGGATTCCGTAATGCTGTTTGCATATTTGGATTTTTAAATCAGCCAGGAGTATTGAACGCTTTGCTCATCTTTATCACGTGCAGGAGGCACAAGTGGGATTTAGTCCTTAGGTAACTTTTAGTGTAACCATTCCCCAAGGAACACTGCTTGGTTTTTTCTCATTATCCTTGTTCTGGATGAAAGCATGGTTGTTAGGAATTAACAACTGAGGGGGTGTGAAGTATATGCACATGGGGACAAATGGACTAACAGCCCAAATCACTTTGTTTGCTTTACTCTGTTTGGCATGAAATGTTGGTACTTGATCAGCTTGGAATTAGCAGAAAGTCACATTCTTTTAATTTCAATTGTCCTGCACTAACTTTTTAATATAAAATATCCTACAAATATGCCAATCCAATTATTTTACTGTCATTGTCCCAATATGATGGTAAAAGAGGTCAGGAGATTGTGCAGCATTGATTTGCATAAAAATCATTGTGGAAGGGAAATTGGAATATGTCTGCACACCTGAGGAGCCAAACCAAGCTTTGCTTGATGTTGTTCTTTTTGTTTGTTTAGAAGAAAACTGTTTTAGTGATAAACAAAACAGTGATAAACAGAACAGTGATAAACAAATAGTGATAAACAGTGATAAACAGAAGTTTTTCTAATTTGTTCCTCAACATAAGCCTCATATAGAGGATAGAAGGTATTTCAAAGTCCTTTGAGATTTATGTTCACTTAAGGTTTTAAATTTTTTATGAAATTTAATTTCCACTGGAAGCTTTAGTTACTGTAATTCAGATTATGCTGTTGTGTTTGCATGTATAAAGAGAAACCAGTGTTCAAAGAACACACTGTCTAGTCACAGCTATACATATATTGTGTAGTCATAGCTACAAATAGTGTATATGCCTACTATATGTATTTGTACACTGTAGACAAGAATATTTATTAAAAAAATCCTCAAACCCCCAAACTAAGAAGAAAAAATATTGTTGGCTAGTCAAACAGCAATTTCAAAACTACCCTTTTTATGGTAAAATTAAAATAAAACAGTAGAGAAAACACATATTTTATGTACATTTAATCACATCATATTTTATGTACATTTAATTTGATATTCAGATGTCTGTTTCTCAGATTGTCTTACTTAATGGTCCTTGTTAAAAAATACCCTATTTTGTATTCAGCTTATGGTACACTGCTGAAACAGGGAGGTGTTCTCAAATCATAGTTTCAAGAATCCTCATGTTCTTCCATCAAAATGCTGTCCAGAACCCCAGTCTGTGTTGTGTCCTGGGTAAGGGTGTGTGAGGCTGCTCTTGGAAAGGAGGCTGTACCAGACTGCTTGCAGTGTGCAGCCTGCCCAGTGGAGCCCGAGTGAGTAGGTCCTCTTGCAGAGCAGGAAAAGTGTGCAAGGAGAGCCTAAGTTGCAGAAAGAGGATCCCCCTCATTTATTCAGTACGCTCAACACACAAAATGGCTGTGTAACAGCTATTTTTTGTGCCTGGAGTTCTTTCTTTCTGACATTAAGAGAAATATGTAATTATTTCTGACTGAGATTCAAAGCATAGATGCAGTGTATAGAGTATTATGTCAATGTGAGTGCATATGTATGTGTCCATTAATAGATTGCAGCTATGGATTTAGCAGCCACTCCCTCCCAGCCTTGCAACATAGATTTTCTTGTTACCCATAGGAGATTTTAGCACATATTATGCAACTCACTACAGGTGTCTTTTCTAAAATTGTAATTAGTTTGCCAGACTCTCCCAGGTGAGATTTTTCTCTACGCTCTCTTCCACATATTTAAAAACGAGCAGTAAAAAAAAGTAAAAAGACTGACACATGACAGGAAAATGATATTTTGACATGGATACATGTAATTCAGCTTTGTTATTGGTTTTGGTAAGTAATTTAGAAGAAACTTTCCCTTGGTCTATGCATTTGTTGGTCCATCCACCGAAATGGCAGATTTGTGATTTTATAGGAGAATTAATGGGAGTAAAATCTTACAGACCTCATATGTGCAGGACAGATTTGAGCTTTTTGATACACAGGTTTTGAGACTGTATTGGCTCTATATATGTCTGTATTGCTAGACAGACAAATTGATTTTCTGCATTTCTTCTTTTTTCTTCCTTTGGGGTACTACTGAAGCAGAAAAGGGTAAGAAAGGATAGTGAAGGTGCTGGTGTGAAGCTGTAGTGCTGGTGTGAAGCTGGTGTAATGCTGGTGTGCATTACTAAGTAATGCAATTTCTGTTGGTTTCAGCTAGGATCAGGCACAATGCAGGAGACGTATTTTCGGATAAACTTCCGTGTGTATGTTTGTGAGTAAAATATAATACAGTACAACAGGAAACAGGTATTAATTATGTTAAATATGAGTAGAGACTTTATGTTGATAAAACATAAATTACAAGTGGTGGCTTGTAATAATTTTTGAACCTGATGATCTGCCTGTTAGACTGGTGTACTTAATACAGGCAGATAGTGCAGACTGATGATCGTACAACCTCGTGCTGATACATAAAAAAAGTGAAACCTTGCTAAGAATTTCAAAACCTTTGCTTTGTGGATGGCCATGAAGGAGGATGTCATAGAAATTACCCCCTTGGTCTGCAGCAGAACGTGCCAACCCTTCAGTACTGCAGCAGACAGATACACAGCATATTGTGCACCATAGCCTCAGGGGAAACTGTATGTTCTACTCTACCAGTGGGAAGGAAGGCATTAAAATAATCCTTAGCTTTTAAAGGCAGGGGGTATTGAAGAAAAACAAAAATTGAGCAAAGGTAGTCTTTGAATGATGAAGTGTGCAGATTCCCATGCCTTGGGCACCCTACTGCAGTAGCAGTTACAATAACAGTAAAAACAATGGTTTTGTCATGTACAAGGGGTGTAAGCAATACTCCTTGGTTATATGCATGAACAGGAAACATATTGCTAATGGGAGCTATGGATAGTAACATACTAGCCTCATTCCAAGAGTGGATGTTTGATCATCAGGGTTGCCTAACAAAAAATGTGATTTTTTTTTCTATTTAAAATTGCTACCCTAGAGTATTAATCAAACCATGCTGCTCACACGATTCACATGTATAGAATACATGACTCTATAACTACTGGTTTATTGTTAGACTGTGTGCAGGAAGCCTAGCATATAAGGACAGTATTCAGTGTTCTGCCCAAAGAGGCTATTTATTTGTAGTCCCTGTTCTCCCTTGTAAACTCTCTCAAAAATCAAGAACATGCACTACTTGCTTGCTCTGCTCCTGGAGAAAAGAACCATAGAGCCACCTTTACCCATAAAGATGGCATAGAATCTGCTGTTCTGAGAGAGTTTGTACCCCAACCTTTAACAGAAAACTAGATTACTCTTAGAGAAAGTTCAAGATGACTTTTAAAACAAAGGCCAACAGTGAAAACTCTTCTTTCCAGAACTTTATCAGGCAATTCTAAAGGTCTGCATCTCTTGATTTTAGTTGTTTAGCACATATGGAATTTTTCCATTGGCATCCTAAGCTTGCGTTTGGACCTACAGCAGTTCTTGGGTGGGGGAGGTCAGTTGTCTCCAAACAACTTTATTTAAAAGGAAGATGTTTTCCATGGAAAATCCAAAAATGTTGCAAGTAGCTCAAGTATCTTAATAGCTATGATTGATATTATCCCTATCCTAAATTCAAAACTCTGGGTCCTAATGGTAAAGGAGAAGGAAGGGCACTTCTTATTCACAGAATCATAGAATTAGAATGTCTCCTGTTGGAAGGGACTCATAAGATTATTGAATCAAACTTCCTCCTCCTCACAAGACACCTAAAACTAAACTATATCTGTCATCCAGATGCTCCTTGAACTCTGACAGGATTATTGCTGTGGCCACTTCCCTGAGAAAGTTGTGCCAGTGACCAACCACTCTCAGTAAAGAACCTTTCCCTACTGTCCAAGCTGAACTTCCCCTGACACAGCTTCATACTATTCAGACAACAATGTTCCTGTTTTCTGTGAAACCTAGACAAAAACTTGCTCTATGGGAAATAGATTGAGGAAAAAATACTAACATTCTCTAATTGAATAAACACTTTGTGAATGACCAAAAACTTGATATTTTTACAACGAGAACAATGAAACTAAGTCTACGGAGCATCTTGGTATTCTTGTTGTTTGTGTGCTAGTGATGAGAGCATGGAAAAAAGCTTGCTTTACTACTGAAATGAGACAGCTTTAATATCTAGATGTTACTATTTTGGAAACACCCTTTGGCATTTGCAGATATGTAAGCAGCTAATGAATGACTGGAAATTAGGAAGAATAAAGCTGGTGGAAAAAAATGAGTCCAAACTGCAAGTGTTTCTGAAAACCTTATGTCCTTATTTGTTCAGGAACTTCTGTGGCTCAAAGTCTTGACCCAGGAGGAAGCTGGAATCCTGGGATTTGCCAGGATAGGATCTTCTGAAGTCAGCTCTCAGATGAAAAAGATCACAAGCCACAGAAAATAGTTTAGGACTAATTTTACCAAATTTCTGACCTAGAGATTGGGCAGATTTGAAAGCACTGCTGTATTGTTTGTCCCCTGGGTCTAACCCTGTTGCAGATGCATCTCAGTAATAGGTGTTGTATCTAGGCTGTGGATATCCTTTGTCACTTTTTGATTTACTAAGGTAGTCTCATGGGTCACAATGAATTGGATATGCTGTCAATGTGCTCCGTCTCTCTGTTCCTGTCTCCACTGGTGTGTCTTGTAGTGTGTCAGGCTTGAACAATATCTTCATATCTTCACAATACTTGAGTTTCTGTGACTTATAGAACTCAAGGAATGAAAGTCTTTGTAGGTAGTCATTAGGACTGCTTACAGGTATTTTTGAGAAAGGGCAAATCCTTACTCAGACACTCTGTAGTTGCTTTGAATTTTATTTTTTTTTTGCCTTTTTGTGTTGTCTTTTTTTTTATTTCTCAAAAAATAAAAATAGGTTTGTGGGATCATCTCTGACTCAACATGTTACATGTTGGGCCTGGATCCAAGAAGTCTTGCTAGGGTATTTCTTTTCTTTTATTTCATTAGTTTTTCACCGAGCAGCTCAGATTATGGGGCCTCAGCTACCTCAAATCATCAAACAGGTGATATGATTTACCCAAAGCATTTTGGGGCACACAAAGTACAAGAGCTATGCTGGTTTTGAAGAGTTCTGCATAAGTAACAATTTTTATGATAAGGAAGAGTTGAGCTGGTAATCAATAAAAGGAGACTCTGAAATCTCATGCTACAGAGAGCCTGTATCCCAGTTCACTCAGCTTTTGTGCTCTCCAGATACAAAGGTTTTATGCCTCATGTGTCCACAACAGGAACTAAACAAATGTCTTTCCTTTACTTCTAGTAGTTGTTTGTCCTAATAGATTTAGAAGGTAAGGTCAATACTGTCTGTACTGGGAAACAGAGCATGGCTTTGGGAAAAAAAACCCAATGTGTCTCTAACCAAGCAGAGGTGAGTGAGAGGTTGGCCTGTAGTACATCTGACAATCTAAATGGTCCTCATAGAATTATAATTAGGGTACCAAGTTCTTCACATAGGTCTGTCTTTCTCTCTGCATGTATTTATTTTTACGTGGACTTAATATTGAGTGTCTGTAGTTGGGAAGGATGAATTTGAGAATTGGGAAGAGTTAGAGATGGAGTCTGAAGTAGTTCACACTCACAAGAGCTCAGAGAGACAGTTATCCAACAGCAGTGTTAGAAAGGAAGTGGCAATTGTTGGAGGCTGGGTTTCTTGCACAGAGCTGCAGTGGACAGTAACAAAAGGGCAGGTGTGTGTGCTTATAAAAGTGTGCACTTCCCAGGAGCATAAACAGGATTTAAAACTGTGTGTGTCCATACATACCCCAAGCTGCTGCTGTCATCTTCTGTAATGCTGTACGAAGGTCTATATATTTTAGTGTCCGCTGTAGTAGAGGTTGGATTTCCATTCTTCTTCTAATTTCCTTCTCCCGGTTACTTATAATTCTCTTATACAAAGTTTTAGGGCTGAAATTACCAGGATTTGGTCTGGGTGTAAAGAAAATATCTTTTTTCTTTGGAGCTCCTTCTGAGTCACTTAATCATGACATATCTTTCCAACCTGTCCTAATGAAAAATACTCTATTGCAAATAAAGTTAGTTAAGTACATTTCTTGAAGTGGCTGTCCATAACAGAAGAGAATGTTATTTTAAAAGCAACAACACATTAATAGGCCAAGTATGCAATCATTGTCCTATCACAGCAAATTATACCATTAGTCCACCTTATCTAATCTCTTTGCTACAGACTGCCTAACAACAATTGCTTCTGAGAGCAAAGCAGACCGAAAAAAAAAAAAAAAGATTTCATGGGCAAATATAGAATAATGTTGCTTATACAGGAAAATTCTTGTTCTTTTCATATGTCCTCTGTACTTTGCAATGAATTAACATTGTACAAATTCAAGTATATATTTTTCCCCCCCCAAAGTTGTCTTTGGGTAGTCTTATAGGTGTACAAGCATCAAATCAGTTTATAAAGTGAACTTCTGTTCTGACTCAATCACATGCAGTGGGAAGGAGTTCCACAGGTTAATTTAACCTGCATACAAATGGTTTTTTTGGCTTTTAAAATTTTCTGTCATTAATCTATTAAGTTTTGTTTGCTTTTATTCATCTGATAATAGAATGAAAAAGTTCATGTGTTCTTACTTGCTTTATGATCTTTTACATAACCTTTATGACTTCACAATAATCTTTATGATTACTTTATGGTTTTTTCATCATGCCTCTCCTTTATTTACACAAAAAATTTCAATCCATTCAGTCTTGCTTTTAGTGGAAGTTTTTCCACATTTCTGCTAATCCCATCACTGATCTCTGAACTCCTTTTACCAGCGTTAAATTTTTCTGGAGATACACAGATATTTCAGAACTGAACACACTGTTCTCAGTGGAACTGTATGATCTTACTGTCCCATGCCTGGTGCATCCAAAAATATAATCTGCTTTAAACAAATCCTATTGCAGTCTGTGCAGGAAATATGTTGCCTTTCATTACATGCTTCTTCCCACGCCCCCCTTTCAAACTGATACTAAAGTGTCCTAGAGTGACGATATATAACTTAGACACCAGTAAAATGTTCGATTAGTTCAAAGTATTCTTTCTAATATACATTTTCTTGGATTTATCTGCCAATACTGAGTTTCTTCTGCATGCTCAGCTAGCTTTAAAAGTATCTGGCATTTCTCACAGTTCTTTGGCTGGTCTTGACTGTCATGAATTCATTTATGACTTCTGCAGGATCAGTCCTAGTTTGCAGTTAGAAGACACAGAGTTAAATGCCCTGTTAGTTCATCTAGCTTGTTTCTGCCTGTGTCAGTTTAGTTTCTTGCCCCTCTGTTAAGTGCAGTGGTTAGGCTGCTTCTGCATAGCCAGCTGAGGGGGAAAAAACTCCAGCTCTGAATTAACCCATGGAGTAATTAAATTCCCCCTAATATTAGGAGACTGAGAGAAAGAAGCATCTCCTTGCACCCATGTCACAATGCCTGTCTCTTCACATTGCCTGCCTCTCCTTGCTTTCCCACGTGTATAGTGGCTTGAGGTGCAAATGTCTGTAGGCAGTTAACTATTTGCTGAGCCTGAAGAACAGGAATAGCTAATTAACCATCTACCTGCAAATGTTTACCCCAGATCTTTATTTACTGATGCAAAGTAGAAGATGCTGTTTCTGCATGTGGACTACAAGGCTGAGGCGTAACTGCAGCTGACTCTTTGTAGTGTCCCCTTTTCATACTGTTCAGTGCTAACTTTAATGTATTATTGATTGTTATTAAGGTATGCCATGAAATACAGATGGGATGTCTGTTGTGCTTGAACTCATACTGTGGGAGCTATGTTGACTTTTAGATTGTTCTGGCCTTCATGCTGCTTGACATTAAAACCTTTCACATTAGGGTTTAGAAGAGAAAGAAATATATAGTAACTATGTTACCCTGTATGTAGTGAGAAGTAATCTGAAAATATGATGCCAAATTCACTCCCCACCAAGTCAGCACAAAATTTGAAATGAAATACTAATTTCAGAACAAGCCAGGAAGTTCAAATTCCCTGGGTGACTGTATATAAACACTAGTTCAGGACAGTCAATACCTGAATTTAAATGAGCTGTGCTACCTGCCAGTAGAAAGTGCTAAAAGTGGAGGGACTAGGGGTCTGATCTTCTAGAATAGTGAGTCCTAGTGGCTCCTCCTGGCAGCGTCTGTTTAGCATCCCAGGATCCAAGGTCATGCTCATGAGTGACTGGCACCTCTGTGCTGACTGCCAGCCTCCATCCTTGCACAGCCTTCTTGGCTGGATGTATTGGCTAGTTTGAAACACACAAAAATTGCATCAGAGGATCAATTACTGCTGAAATGTCACTACTGAACCCTGTAATAGTGCTAATTAGTTAAAGCAAAAAGGCACTTATCTTGGCAGCAGATCACTGAATACTTTTTTCACAAAATTAGGTTTGAAATGCTCTACATTCTTTCCCCTCCTTTTTTTTTGGAGATGTTTAAGTATATAAACGTTGAGAGTTTTTTTCCTTTTTTATTTCCTATGCCCCCATAAAAAGAAATACTTCTAAATGTTTCTCACTATGTCCAGCAATTTCCATCTCAGAATAGCTTGCTTTTGTTTGGAACTCTTAAAGAGGCTATTAGTCATTGGAGAAAACTTGAAACGAGGAAACGTATGACAAACACACAGTCACAGGACAGCCCTCTCTAGTCTTGGCTCAGCTCCCTTTCTGCCATTAATGGGGCAAAAAAGAAACTGGAGATCTGATGCAAGTTCCCTGCCGTGGGGGAGGGCAGAGTTACTCTGCCTGTGTCAGGGAGTCCCGGGTGGCAGGGAGCCAGCTGTGCGAGCCCTGTCCTTCCTTCCCACCGCACACCTGGCAGGAGATGTGGCAGGAGAAGGACCGGCAAGGGCAGCAGCTGGAGCACATGGGAGTGTGTCTGCAGTGAGAGTGAAATCCCTGCTGCACAGGGAGACGTGGGCAGCTCCCAGGCAGAGCCAGCTCAGGGGGATGCTGCTGACTGCAGAAGACTTTTTATCTGCTGCAGAAAGGCAGTGGCTGCTGTCACAAGCTGTAGGGTCTGACTGCAGTCCTGTTTTTTGATCCCCTGCTCAGGTAGGTTTCATTTTTCTTGTGCTCAGCTTGCAGGGAGCCTTCCTGGCTTGTGTCAGTGTGTTCTGGGCTTGATGAACTACCACAGTTTTTTTCCCAGCACCAATTGTCCTTTTTCAGTGCTAAAACATGCACAAGGCTATCATTCACATGTCCCATCACCCAGATTTTCACCCAGCATTTAGTTTTTGGTGAGGATTATTTCCTCACTATGCCACAAAGATAAGATTCTCAGCTGCCAGTGGCATGAGCAGAGTCTGTGAAATTTCTTTATTATGAGATAGGTCACGTTGTTAAGTAAAAGTCTAAATATTTTCTAAGAATCAGGAAAAATACGAGGGTTTTGCTAGTTTTTATCCTCTGCAGAATTTGTTGGAAGCTTTAAAAATGTTGTTTGTTTCCTATTAAAATGGTGATGAGAGGAAAGAGACAGGAACAATGTAGCTAAATCCATCTTTGTTGCAGCATTGATGATTTCAGTAGTATTACTCCAAGGATAGAGAAGTTTTCCAAAACGAAAGTGTTTCTTAACTCTGTCAATTGACTGGGACATGGCTCTCCTGTGGTTTGACTACTGTGGTTTGTCACTACTGTGAGAAATTATCCAGTTCAAAAAGTCCTGTTATTTCAGTAATTTCTTGCTGAAATTGATGGTTACTGTTCCTGTTTTTCTCCCAAAGTTTATTTCTAGGGCTTTCCCATTTGTTTCTGGTGCTCTAGATAAAAGGCTGGTCACAAAGGCAGAGTCAGAGAGACTGCTCTGCAATGAGGATGTGTGAAAGAGGAGAGGATGTGAATTTGGGACTGTTTTCCCTCTCATGGAAGCAGTTTGCCTGTTTGATACAGAGTGTGAGTTGATACAATGAAGATCCACCTCCTAAATATCTTTTACAGATCAAACCAGGTATTGATAACCATTACATACTTTGTGGGTGAGCATACACACTAGGACACCTCATTTATAGCCCATTTCTCCTCCTAAATTATTCCACATTTGTGAGCATTTTTTAAGCAGCTGCTATTTAAAACCAGAAAGCCTCCACCCTAAAAGGCCCCAACCTGTCAGAAACATTTCCTCTCTTGCCTGAAGCTTGGAATTTCACTCTAAAATGCCAGCTCCCTCAGGAGTGTGCATAGTGTCATCCTTGCCTTGTGGTTTACTCTTTGCAACCTCAGTTACACACACAGCCATTTTTTACCACCTCACCACATTTTTCTTCCTTCTCTGCCAACATCTCTACGTGTCTGTTTTTCACAGTGCCATTTGCACCTAGATTTCTGCAGCACTTAGCCCAGTTTCACTCTTACCAAGCCCTAGACCCCTTTTATGCCAATAACTTTCTTTTCCACTTTCTCTGGTGTATGAATGTTTATGTACATTGTCATGTGCATTGTTATGTGCATTTCTATTTATCTGGGATGATTGGGATAAAAATTTCATTGTCTTGAGCTTGAGTTGGCTGTGTTGTTTCAAGTAATAAAGAGAGAAAAAAGGTGTGCTGAATATCCCACAGGAAGCTATCGTGCATTGTGAACCTGCTGCATATTTTGCATTAGGAAAAATATGTTAGAAATTCACAGGGTGCTCTGTAACTCTATCAATACTCATTTTTTCATATGGCTGCATGTACCGAGCCAAGCCCCAATAATACTGAGGGAGAAAAATACTACTGTAACTTTGTGACTAATATATTCTAGAAATGTCTTATGTTTTTCCTGTAATAGCTTTTCCATACATAGTTGCATTTCGGTTTGAAAGTCTGGCTTCTCAAAGTCTATCAGAGCTAAAAACAAATGCCAGCATTCTGATGAAAAGCTGGAAACTTCCCACCTCCAATGCTATGAAGCTCCTTTTTCAGACTCAAGGATCATAAGATTAACTCATTATTGGTAAAAGGCCCATCCTGGGTGTTGCCCCAATGTAATCTGAAAATAATTTTTTTTGTTTGAAAGCAAGGAGAAACTCTTGATGGCTGTTTGCAGCAAAACCAAATTAATGACAGCTGATTAAACTAACTGGGCTGGGAGCATTAACAATAATTACTCCTGGAGACAATTTTAGACCTTGTTTCAAGCACGGAGATTTTGTTGACACCGTCATCTAGGACTCAGTTGAGAATTTTCTGAAGACCATGCTCCTCTACATGACAGGTGTAGAAGTGCCTTGAGCAGTTAGAGTGCCCTTTGTGAAGAATGCTGGACCTATGCTGGGTTCATATTGACAATATAAAATCTTCCATGTGGCATCAATAAGGTTGGGATAAAACACATGACATACAGTAGTTCCAGACCATGGTCTTTCCTTCTTCTTTAGGTATAACCACTGGGGCCATATAGGAATAATTATCTGGCTATGTAAAGGGGTCAAAGCAGGGCTTTGATATTCACAGTACATATCCTGATGGGAGTGTGTTGTTTAGGTAGGGTTAATTTTTGTCCCAACTCTAGCAAATGGTAAATTTTCCATTGAACTTGGTGGAACTAAGATTTCACACATGACACTTAAATCTGTGCTATATAAAGCTTTGTATAAATACATCTGTATATAATATATATCACAAGCATGTGTTTCTGTATATTTTAGCCAATTACATAAACTGTGTTTAAACTGTCTACTATGCAGATGCCTAGAATGAACAAACTAAAAAATCTGGATAGAGGTAAAATACTCAGAGAATGTAATGGGAACATATTTTTCACAATTGTAGTTTTGAGAGGTTTTGTTCCCTTTATTAGTTGCCTTTCTCTACTCTAAAATCACGTGGGGTCTTTTTTCTAGTTGCATCAATTTTCAGCTACAAATGTTTTACATTATAAAACTGTGTAAAACAGACTAAAAATTGTGAAGTGTAAGAACAGATAATGTGGAGCCTTAAGTGCTTTGGGCAAACTTCTCTTGCCAGCTTTCAGAGATACAGAGGGAGGCTGTGTTTGAAACCCCTCATCAGAGCAAAATGAACGTTTTAGTGTTCCTGGACATAATATCAGGCTAACATGCTCCCTGACTGACATCCCCTACATACTGTATAATTGCCAGCCTGCTTCTCCAAGTGCCTTGAAGATTACATTTTTTTAATGTCCCAATATTAATAACCAGATGTGATCTTCTTCCTGCCCAGGGGTCAAGCTAGCTGGCCAGGTCAGGCTGTTTGTCTGTGTGCACAGACTGTGAAGTCTATTCAGAATGACAGGTATGGGGGGGAGGCGGGTAGGGTGTTAACCTCAAGACCACCAAAAGGGAGTTCTCCCTGCTGGGAACAAAGACCAGCAGGAGCTTCAGCCTTTTTCAGTACTCCTGGGATTTTAACCAAGTGAACAAAAGATGATGCACAGCTGAAGAAATGCTCTTCACAGCTGATACATAATTTAAGATGTTCAGTTACAAACAACCGGATATGTATTTGTGATTTCATTTGAGCGCAGTCCAATTATCTGCAGTCAGTTAATATTTTTGTATGAGTAGTTTCTGTGTGCTGCTTTATATGCTCAGAAGATGCTCAATTGCCAGAGTTTGAATACACACTAGCCTTGAAAATAGCCCTAGTAGTTAAAGAAATAGCATTAAAACACCAGCAGTTGCTATGGGGTGTTTTGTACCTTCTAGTTAATGTCTGCCAGTCTATGTATAGATTATTTTATAATATAATATACTTTTGTTAAACATGCATTATAAAAACATTTACTCTTCACTCTCTCTTTTTGTTAGGTAAAAAAAAAATCAAAAGAAGAAGCTATTTGTTTCCTAATTGATTTTCTACGTTAGTTGTTCATTGAATAGATAAGTAGTGCCTGTGATATTTGATTACAGAGCAAGGCACCCATTTAACCTTCCGTTCTTTCCTGGCCAGGATTTCAAATACAATACAACGTACCTCCCTTAGGCTCAGTAGGATTAGACTGCTAGCAGTAATCCCTGATGCTATGAAATAGACCTGATAGAACTTCAACTCACTTGTTTAGGATTATGCTCATGAATTTCAGTCATCTAGTTGTATTAACCCTTTGGGAACTTGTGTGGTTTATGCTGCTATAAATAATAAAACATGATAACAAACAATGGTAGATGAATATCAAAACTTAGCTATGTGTTTTAAAGAATTCGCTTTTGTTTGATGATCAAAGTGTAAAATTCACATTGAAATTCATTTAACTCCGACAGCATAAATCCTCAGAGTTTGTTTTAATTCTAATGTTCAGGTGCCTTTTGCAGTTCAACAGTGTCTTTAAACAGGTTGGTCTCAATTTGTGCATTGCTTTTTAAAAATTGTTTGAATAAATTTTAGTTCTCAAGGTTGCATTGAAAGGGCAGACAGGTGATATCTGCTAACTACAGAGCATCAGTGCAGGATCTCCCAGCATAATGGCTTGAATGCAAGCATGGTCCTGTGATAAAGAGGAGGGGTAGTGATACCTGAGCTATCATTTCCATTGCTCCTTTTTTTATTATCGCAACAATGGGCAATACTGACTTATGATGACTTATGCCCTGAGCTAAAAACAGAGTAAAAGTGCCCGAGCATTTCTGATGGACCATGAGACCATGGGGTGTGCAAAAGCATTGTAATCACTCCAGATTTGGACTACTCTTTTGAACTGGTGACTTCTATTTAAATGCTGATTTTTAATCTGGTCAAATCACTACAGGGAGTAACTCTATACTAGCAATAAGAAGGAACAGATCTTTTCTTTCTTTCTTTCATTTTCAGGATCCTAAAACCCACCAATGAAATAAATATTGTTTCCTATTACCAGTCTCTTAAACTGTTGAACCTTTAGTTCAAAGGCTCATTAAATATTTATGTGCACAACTAATTGTACTGATTATTGAAATGAATATATGTATATGTTTTAGAATATTTGATGTCAATTACAGTGAAAAATTGTGAAGAGGTTGGCTTGGGAGCTCTAACCTACTCTCTTAGCAGAAGATAGACTCAAATTAGGACTGACTGAATATGCATATTAAGGCGTCAGTTGGAGAAACTACTGCCACTTCAATACACTTGCATGTGGAATTGCTGTATTTAAAGGCAAGATGACAGACAGAATCAGTGCTACTAACTGATGACAGAGGCATCAGGGCAGTTCTTTACCCTTTAGACACTATTAAGGCATGCCTGTTATTGTAGATCTGTTGGATACTCTTGATACATCTGATGATAAAGTGGTATTGATGAATAGCTGAAGGCCATGAGAGCAATAAATGAAGTTACTCTTGAGTGATTCCATTCTTTTTTTTCAGGTGGACTCAGGAGTGGGGGTAGTTTGGGGTGGTTGTTCATCAGCCCAGTGGTTCACTCATGTGCTCCCACGTGGAGTATTGCTGAGTTCTAGCTGGTCACCCTTCTTGATTAACATATGCCCGAGGCCATTACAGGGGAATCATCTTTGCTTGAGGTGTGGATGTCTCCATGATGCAGATGATTTTCCTCTCCACAGCAATATCATTAGACTTGGATGGTGAAATCCATTGTTTGACTCTGTATCTTGCCTGCCTTGGGGTTTGGATATAGCAGCTGTTTTGTAAACTGAGGTCCTGCTGGTGGGATGCACGGGTGGTAGGAATGGCCAAGGCAGCACCACACAGCTGTCCCACACTCACATTCTGCATTTGCTCCTGCATTTGTGGTGATTCTGCATTTGTCTCCTGAGGTAACCCAAGGAGTGACAAGCATCCCTTGGTAATTTCTATGTGGACATGTGGCTGGTTGCTAAATGGATAGATGTTGCTTCTCTTTCAAATTGGCTTCTCACAAGTTTTTTTTTTCTTAGAAATATCTTCCAAAAACTGCCCAGTCCTGCTGCTGCTGAAACCTAGGGTCAGTTGCAATATTTAATACATTTAAACTTTGAGCTTTGTTGGTTAGTTTTGGTTTGACACCTGGTATATTTCTGTTCCCTGATTGATTACAAATGTACTGTTAGAAATGGGCTGTTTCATGAATGCTAAGTTTACACATTCAGGATGTGTTTTCCCTGGATATTCTGCAGTATGTGTTTAAACATAGCTGTTTCTGAAACAAATTCCTTGCTTAGGTCAGCAGATTTAGTATGGAGAAATTCATGGAAAGCAAACAGCCAAGAGGTGGGGCATGGAAGGAACTGATTCAAGAATTTCAGATGAATATAGCCAGTATTTTCCATCTCTCCATCTTTAATCTCTCCTGCTTTAATTCTAAATGCAGAAGTTTTAGAACTTAGTGGCCTACAGGTTGCCACCTTCAGATTTTTTTGCAAAAAGAGAGGTAAACCTGTAAAGTTTGATGAGATTTGAGCTGCCAGGAATATAGCTGTCTATCCATTAGCCAGTTTTTCTGACACCAAGTATTTTGCAGATGCAGTTTCAGCTCTGTTCCAACTCTCTCAACTTGCCTCTAGTTGCAGTTTTCACTCTCTTTCAACCTATAAAGACTGAAATGAGTCAGACCCCAATTCTCTGAAAACCTCACTTCATAGACATAATTCAGACCAGCAAACAGTGCCCTGGGCTAAATCTCAGAAGATACTGAAAGCTTGTATTTTCAGAGAGTGGTTGGCAAATGAAGACTCGGCTTTCTCATTTTCTTGATCAAAAACTTCAATTTTCGATCATTCCACCAATTATCAAGTTGCACTTGCCCTTCAGTTTCTTGCAGGGTAAAGAGACTACAGGGTGGCCATGTTGGGAGAATTTGTTCTTAGATGAAAATAAATTTTGATGGCTTGTGTAACACTACTATTTATTAACAGGCATTTACTTAGCAAAGCAAAAAAAGGTTTTGTGTGTGTGTGTGAAGGGAATCTTATTAAGTCTAAACAAATAGGCTGTAGAAACCATGGTAATACTTTACACTTCTGTAAAGCCTTTATTCAGAGGCTTTCAAAATGTTTTAACAATGTTAATTAAATTCAGTGCTCCTTCATTCTGTGTTAGCCTAAGTGCATATAGGGCCATCGTCATGTACGTACTGGTGGAATGGAAGAAAGCTCGTGTTCAGCTGTGTGCAGCAGCACTGCACTGCAAGTATTTTCAAGGCAGGTGAAAAAAAAAAAGAAAAAAAAGCCGTGTTCAAGTGAAACTGCACAGGGAATTGCCTGTAGGTAGGCAAAACATAATTACAAGTTGAAATTTGGCCAAGACATTTGTCTTAACACTCTTCCTCCTTTGAAAAAAATGTGCCACGTACTTAATAACTTAATAAAGTACAAGCAGTTGTGAAATCTGTTCTTTGTTTCAACCAAAAGGAAACATTTCCTAACAGGACGGTGCTGTTAAACACCAAGCTAGGGCACTGACTCATTACTAATTTAGACAGAGAGCACCATCAATGAGTTACCAAAACTCTTTTTTGTAGCACTGGTGTTTTCCTTGGAGATCTCCCCTCCGAGTTCTGACCCTGCTTTAGCCTGAGAGATCTGAAGGGATCACAGCACAAGGTGGTATGGCTTAGGGCTGTATATAAAATGATGAAGGAGAGAGTGAAACCCAGCCATGTGCTGCCTTTACTTGACACTGTAGTGGGAGAGGGAGGTGGCATTCAGTGAAACTCAGAGCTACTCTTTTTTTTCTGCAGTAAATAATCAGCCTGTGAAATTCACTGCTGCAGTGGGAGGTTATCCGGATAAACAGTTTATCAGGATTTTTAAGAAGGATAAGGGCATGAACATTAATGATGTTTCTGATTATGTGGGCTAAAACAAAAAGATACAAGAACGTTTAGTTTCTGTCATTATTGTTAAAGTCAGGCTATAAACAGACTGTCTTCCAGGGTCAGGCAAGGATCCCTCTCACACTGCACATTCATTTAGGCTCTCTTAGGGCTTGTGCTTGTACCCTGCTTTTTTGTGGATGTGACATTAGCTGTTCTCACAGAGAGCATGTCGGAGCACCTGGGCCAAGGTGATGATTCATAGTGTGGCTCCTACATTTCCATCTCTCTGTCTCCCTCAGTGACTGCTCTCAGAGGACGACATTAGACTTCAAAAATGAATACTAGAGCTGAGTGTTTCAAATGTAAATAAGATGCCTTTCTGTTCGCAATTTTAGTCTCGCTAAGGAAAGGTACTACTCCAACAGTAAACAACTGAATCTGCATGTCTGCGTTATTTTGTTTTTCTTTGTCAGCTTATCACTCAGCGTGGGAGAGGAGTGTCTGTGTCATAATTAGTGTTTCATTTATTTAATTTGGAAGTACAAACAATAGACAGAAAGGGCCATTTGACAACTAATTAATTTGTTTCTGCTCGAAGAGCATGACAAAAAGTTTGCCTTCAGATGAGCATTCACAGACTGTGGATTTGCATTTGAGTAATAATTCATCAGCATTACTCCATAGATAATTTGGTATCCTCAGTACAGCATGTAAAGGTACAGGCTTTGAATATATATTTTTTAAATTTAGATGACTATTGGAAACTCTTGGATCATTCTAAGACCAGCTGTGGTTCAGTACCACACAAGATCTCTCCATGTTTCTAGGAAGCGCAATTTTATTTTACCTCTTGGAAGAGGATGAAGCATCTGCAGCCTGGCTCCTGTGACAGCTAGTTCTGCAGAATCCATGTGGCACCATGTGAGATAGGGCTTGACTCAGGTTACTGTTTTTCACGGTAGTTTTGCAGGCATCATGGTAACACGTTACCTCTGTGTGCTAGCTGTTATTAATTGTTCTGTACACTCTGCTCCGAGCAAGGATTAGGAAGACAAACTCCAGTGTTGTGAACATTATGATCAGAATAAACAATCCAGGCCTATGGAGGCTGTGTGCTGATGGCTGTCTGGATCTTGACACAGCAGCTCGCCAACCACAGCCAGTCAATCTGTGTGTGGAACCCAGGTCTTAAACGGTAGGTAGGAAGCAGAGGTAACCTAGTGCTCTGCAGGAATTTTTCCTGACACAGGGCTGGGAGACGGCAGGGCATGCACTTGGACTCTGCTCTGAAGCACCAGTGTTTTCCGTAACGCAGACGGAGTGTGAGAGAGCAGAAGATTTGAATTGCAATAGAGAGATTTCTTTAGGGAGAGGCATGTTGTTCAGCATGGTATTTTTCACATTTCCCTGTTTTCTTTCCCTCCAGAGTATTAATAATGTATTGGAGAATTCACAGACTTTAGTATGTCAGTGGGACTAGAAGAAAAGCTGTAGGAGGGAAAGGTTTTGCTTGACCCAAAAGAAGAGGAAAGCTTCTTTTGGTAGAAAGAAAGAAAATACATTGATTATTTGAGGAAAGACCTCAAAGGGAAAATTGAGATGTGATTTTTTCCAGACATCCAGGCTGTGATGGTAAGAACTACAGAGCAAAAAAACATTACCCCAAACAATATCAGGCAGACCTTGGAAGGTAAACTGATGTGGAAGTCAGTCAAAGGTTTTCAAATAAAAGCTTCTTCAAATAAAGTCCTAAGTAGCAAGAGAAACAAGACTACTGCAAAGTGAAAATGAGAATGAAGCAGTTTTATTAATACTCTTCAGTGAATGAGCTAACATTTAATAGGTTTTTAACATATCTTCACACATTTCTGCAAAGAACTGTAGTTAGTAAGACTGGTATTACAAGTTAGTGATTGTAAATATTAATTGTAATAAGACTGTAATGTAATCACTGTAATGCACCTTTTAAAATCAAATATCCTAATAGAGGAATCAGATTTTTCTTTGTTATTTCTAGTCTTAACCAGAGGTGTGTAGAAGGGGGAAGGGAAAAGGATTATTTTAATCCCCAAATCAGACATGGGTGTGAGTGGGCACTGGCATGCAGACCAGCTAAATCTAGTGTTTTGAAGCAACGTATAGTAGCTCCAAGTGTGGACAATGATAAATAACATTGACCTAAAAGAGGAATGATTTTAAGCCACCTTCACTTATCCAGCTTCATGGAGGCCTGGAAATAGAAGTTGATTTTACTTTGCTTCACTCTGTACATACGGGTCATTAAATGATTTAATATACTTAGAAGTGAGATGGCCATTCTCTTAGTCTCTTTTTTCCCTTTGTCTTATACTTTGTCACAATAGCCTAGAATAAATTAAAAATAAACATATAAATGACATTAAAAACAGAACATAAAATAGTATTTACATTTATTGATTACTTTCCCAAAGACCTGAACCACAGCTGTTTGGAACAAACAAGCATCTTCCTAACTCTCTGCTTTTTACAACCGTCCTTTGAATCAGGGATTCAGTCCTGAAATAACACAGTAGCATTTGGAGGCAGTCTCAGAGAAATGAGAGATTCACTGGATACCGACACAGTCTTAGAGTTTGGTTGCTTAGTTTTGTTTTTTTTCTGTTGTGTGGGTTTTTTTCCTTTTCTTCGTTATTTTTTTTCTTCTATAGCAGTAGTACTTTCAGGTTTTGCTTGAAAGATTCTGGTACTTCAAACAAAGAGTAAGCTTTTGTCTCAAAGGCTTGCAGTTCAGCCTCTTCAATAGAAAAGTGTTATTTTCAGAAATATTTAAATTTTTTTTTAAGAATAAGCAATGAGCCAGGCTTTTAGAAAATAGGGCTGATGTAGCCACTATATGAGTAATAATATAATGAAATAAAACGTCTCTTCTCAACCACCCCTCCTATGTTATGTAGTAGTAATAAGTGGAGTTTGCTTTTTTTAAGTGCGTGTCCAGGTCAGATTATTTTCCCCTCAATGATTGTTATTAAGAGTCTACCTTCCAACTGTTACACAACATTGTGGTCCCCAAAAACTCAGCAAGGAAAGCTCAACTGATATGAGACATGCAAATAAGACACTGAAGACACTGATAAAAACACTGTAAACACTTTTGTTTTTTCCTTTTTTTTTTTTTTTTTTTTTTTTTTTATGATGATGCCAGATGACATATCCAAATAAGCTCTTGAAATACACTCGGTGAAAGTTTATTAATAGTTGCCATTGCTACAAGTCCTCATGTGTTCCTCTTTGAAAAACAGTGGTCACTTATTAAAGACTAGAGACAGAACATTTTCTTGAATAAAGTTGTTAATAAAGCACATCCAGACTTGTTTCTATTAGTATTGGTCCATGAATACTTCATGTGCTAATTTAGGGTTTAGAGATATTTAGTCATACAAGCCCTCCAGTCTGAAATAGGCATGTACCTTATTATTATTATTTAAACGCTGGCCTTTTATATTTAGAATATATTTATAAAACATACTTGTCCTCTTCATAAAATTAAAAACATCTGGTATGGCTTTTCAGTTAAAATGTTGTGGACTTGGAAGTCTGGTGATAGGTCAGTCTGCCATTTTGAATGGCAATTAAGCTGACAGTGCACCCTGTACTAGTGAGACTGTGAAAACAAACAAAAAAGGCAGATGGTTCATTTAGTTTAGTAATTGTAATTTGTTGTTCATTAAAAGCAATTCCCACACAGGCATTCTCTATGCAGATGGAGTATATGGAAAATTTTATTCTGCCAACCTGTCGTAATAATTATTTTTGTTAGTGTAATTTGCACCGACATTTGATGGGCAGTTGATTAGAGCAGTATGGTTTCATCAGAATTAAAATTAATTATAAATTTTGCTGCTTTCATTAGTGTGCTTTTATAACTATCATGACCAAGCAGCAGGGGTTTGGCTCTGAAATATCGAAAATCACAGCAGCAATTGTTGTTTGGAGGTTTTTTTCTTGAGATGACTGAACCTTTTATTAAGGGTTTTTGTTTGAGGTTTTTTATACCTACAGAAGATGAAAATTAGTGGCAAAACTGTTAGGATAATTCTAAAATATGCTTGTAATGGAGGAATGTGCAGAGTTCAAATTCAGTTATAAGCTTGAGATGTTTTTCAGTTTTCTTACATGTAGTGATAGCACTGTAGCTCCAGACAGTCTGATAAGTAGAGAGAAACTTTATTGTCAGTAATAGAAATGCCCTTAAAGATAAAAAAAACCTTATTTGCTAATAGATTTTTTACAGAGATTTTGTCTTCCCTTTAGAGTGTAAAATTGTGTTAAATAAACTTCAAAAGAAGGAAAGTAGTGACCTCCTTATGATTATAATTACAGAGCTGCTTATTTTGATAGTCATGATAAAATAGTTCTCTTCTAGATGGCTCAAATTGCAAAGAAATTCTTCAGAAATAAATATTAGAACATCTTGGTACAGACATAAACAGAAAATTCTCATGGCAAATCTGAAGGACTGAGTGCAGCATAGATATCTTGCCTCAGTACACCATGTAGCACTTCTATTAACCTGCAATATTAGTAAGTAAATAAATATTGAACGTAAAATACAGAATACAGTCCTGTGAGTTTCAGTTTGCCTTTATTCTTTTATATCTTGCTGGTTTTGGTGGTTCATCTGTGAGGGTGTTTTTTCTCCATTGCAATTTAATATTGGTAAGGCAGAGGAACAGAGTGTGAGGGTTGATGTCCTTGTCCTGTTCAAGTCAGGGGCAGCTCCATCATTAATTTCAGTTGCTCCGTGTAACCTATGGAAAAAGCTAATATTTTAGAGAAACCAATGAATAGAGTATAATCAGTACTGGTTTACAGCTTTTTTTCTTCTAGAGACTAGGGTTATTTTATGTTATAATTCTGCTTCGTCTGAGGTACAGTATCCTCTGGGGTGTAATTCCCCTTAGAGTTCCCTTAGACTTTGAGTCAGAGCATGCTTGACCTACTAATTTTCATTAATACATTTTTCTCTCAGAATCTTAGATTTATAGAATTATCTATATCTAGGAATCAGGCTGGGAAAAGCAGAGAAACTCTTCTGGTTTGTAACTTGACTCTCGTTTCTGCAAAATATGAACAAGACAGTGTTTATTGTAGTCAGAAAAATAGTTGGCATGATTGTGCGTAAGTGAAGAATCTCTGGATTGTCTCAAAGTGTTAGCTGCCCATTTGCAGACAAGCAAGCTTTTAGTGTGCAATTTAGGTCAATGGATAGAGGGGAGAAGATGTGTTTAGGCGACAGATTTTAAATCACCATAATATAAATATGCTTCCCTTTTCATCCGGAATTTGCTTTCTTTCAAGGTAATTTAGTGCAGCAGACATGCACTTATGCCTGTCTTTGTAATTTTAGGGATTAGGATAGTGAGGATTAAATGCTGACCCTTAATCTTCAATATCAACTTTAAGAGCGAAATATAATATGCAAATGGAATACCTTCATTTTGTGTTTATATATTTTAATCTCTGTAATTTAGTTTTAAGAAGATGGAAACTCATCTTTGCCTTATTTATTTTGAATCCCAAAGCAAGATGCCATTAAAATCTTTATCCCTGTATCTTAGAGGATAAATGTTTATCCTTTAGGGATTAAAATATAATTTTTTTTAAAAAATGAGTTTAACCTAACACTCTTACATCAATCCAAGAGTTCTGTGTGTCTGATTTAAATGTATCCTTGAGTGTCATGTCAAACATTGATAATGGGGAAAAAAAATCATTCAATGTTTATTTTCAAAAATCAGTGAATGGAGTTTGCATTAACAGAAATCAATTGGTTACTGCGCCACAGATCAGTTTTGATCTGTTCATTCTAAGCTTTTCCTGAAAATTCTGGATATATTCAAAGTACAGAACTTGAAGAGAGAGAGAGTATTTATAAAGATTAAATATTCTGCAATTTTAAACAAGTAGGATATCTCAACCACTACAAATGATTGATGCGGTATTAAGGAATCAGATCAAAATGAAAGATGAAATATGAAAATCTGGCAAAAAAATGGATTTTTGAAATAGTCTTGTTTTGGTACAAATAATAGCAATGTAAAGTGTAATTAAAATACTTGACCCAATTAGATTTATATTAGATGCCCATATAGATGTGATTTTTTTAAAAAAAGGTTTATTTTGACATCACCATTCCTAAAACATTTTTCAATCAGGCTGTCTTTTTGATCGCTTTATCATCTGCATATCTCCTTTCTCTGCTTTTGTTGATTTTAACTAATGTGGCACTTTGAAGGTCTCCAATTATTTTCAGCTAATTTGAGATTTCTTTGCACTGAGGATTTAGAACAGTCTAGTGTGAGCTGTACTTTAAAGGTCTGTATCATTAAATGGCAAATGAATAATAGCAATGCACCACATTCCTGCCCAGTGAGTCATCATCCAAGGACTGTATTCTGACAAGAACGGTCTTACAAAGAATACTTTCTTCTGTGACGAATCTTTCAAGTATTTTGATGTCCTTTGGAGAGTAAGGTACTACCCGAACTGACACAGTTGTCAGAATATGGATCAGTGAGGATATTGTGAGAGCTGAAACACAGCCTGAGTAATATAAAGGTAAATAAAAATCTTACACACCGGCCTTGTTTCTGTTATGGCTTTAGAAGTTGCATTGGATTGCTGCGCATGGTTTGCTAGGAATCACCTAAAACTTCTAACTGTTATTTACAGATGAATTCTCTTGAGAAACATTGAGGAAGCAAATGACTCTGTTCATAGTTCTGTCTCTCTGTCCTTGGGGTGCTTTCTGGCCCTGAAGTGGCTCAGAGGAAAATTTTAAAAATGGGCCTTTTACCTAAAGAATAGAAGCCTGCTATGATGTCTCTCTCTTCCTTAGTCCTTATAAGAGTGAGGAGCTGATTTGTGTCCTTATCATTCCATAACACTTCTGTAAAAGCCAGAAAGATCTGTACTTTACAATAAATTTGATTTTTTATTAATTTCCCCAGTTGTACTGAATAGGAAAGGCCATACCACAGAGTAAAAGTAGAGTTTTATCTTCATTACAGCCCAGTAGAGACCTAACAATTGCCAAGAAATTTAGTCCTGCTGTACTGATCTGCACCTGAAAAATTTTGAAAATCCTCAGCAAGAAAGGTCAAGAAAAAGAGATATTACATGCTATCCTATTGTCAAAGGTAGCCAAGAGGCATATATAGTATTTGAAGGCCCATTAAAAATGGTAACTTGGCTTATCAATAAGTCATCTTGGCAATTTGTATTTATGCTAGACTTACTAGCATATTTCAACAGGCATCAGAATATCTGATAGTGGGTAGTTATTCCCTCCATCAGGGATCATGTTATACTTTCTAAAAGTTTGTCTGTGTTAATGGAGCATATCCAAAAGGATCACACACTGTTACAGATGACATACCTGGAGGTGGATTTTTCTTCATGTTTTCTGCTAATTTCGTGTTATATTAGGCTTAAGATGTCAGCAGCAATGTCCTCCTATGCAAAAGGAGAATCTATTTTAACTGCGTGTTGGTGTTGATTGCTCAACGTGTTTTTGTGATGCTTCACTCAAATCTTTCATCTGAGTATCAGGGGCATTCTTTATGTATTTCAATGGTGTTAACTCAAAGTGATATGTACTAGGGTAAATAAGTGAGCTGTCTAATATATGGATATATGGGTACCACAAGTTATGTGGGTATCCAAATGTACCTATCAGACCAACAGTAGTTAAAAAAATTAATTGTGTTTTATGGAATAATCAGTAATAGTCATTAGACAGTAAGAGGTTGCAATTTTGCATTATATTCAAAATAAAGGTAGCTGCGAGTATAACACATGCTGTTCAGAGTTTCTAAACTGAAAATACTTTTTCTTTTTTTAAAAGGAAAATAAGAACTTTTTCCTTATTCTGTCCTTATAATATTTTAGGCCTCAATGGTTGGAACTAAAAAACATTTTTTAAAATTGCATAAAGCAAAATGATGAAGTAAGTTCTGTAGATTTCTCAACTCAACCCATTTTCTGAGGGAGTACAGCTGATACCATGATGGTGTTGGTATCTCAAGAAACTCTTTTGTTGCAGCAGCTGGACACTGTAGTCAAGGGACTTCCTTGGGACTGACACCAGCTCGTGATGCTCAGAGTTACAAAACTTGCCTAGAACCTGCTGTTAGACACAGTCAGGAGGGAGAGGCAGGAACTGAGACAGCGTGTAGATACCAATATTTTAGTTAATGGCTTTGATGAGAGCATGTTAGCTAGTACATTTTAAACATGACATACCCAAACAATATAAACTTTCACATTAGAAACTTTCATCAGTCAAGTTGAAACCTAAGCTTTCTCTGAAGGTTTCACTCAGCCTTGCTGAGTTAAAGGCTTTTAAGTTATGCTAGGAAACATATTTTGACGTGTTAGAAATCCTCATCTAAAGAAATTCTTAAAGATTCACATAGATAGGAACTAGTAGCAGCTGCAGCGTCGAGAGCGCAAGTGCTGTCTACAGGAAAATTTGCTAAATCAGTGAGCAGCTGCTTTCAGCATTAGCTCCCATTTTTCAGTGGTCTTCACAAGTGGCATTGAGTGGAAACATTACTGTAGCCCTTGAGAGAAGTGCACAAGAGATGCTCATTTGAGGGCATTAGGGCTGATTGTACAGTAGGTCCCTCAGATGGGACCCAGCTGGGTGATGGAGCCAAGCTCTGCACCAAACCATGGTCCTGCCACAGCCTGTTGATGTTTGGAGGCTTGGGCACCTGCACCTGCTGGCTTTGGCTGCTTCAGGTCATCACAGGCATTTGTAAAGACACAAATCTTCAAAGGCAGCTCAGATTTTTCACAGATTTAGGGAAAGGCTGCATTCAGGTAACTTTTTTCTGGAGGAAGAGAAGAAACAGCAGTGTGAGTGCCACACAGAAGCACTCACAGCTGTGATGAAAAGCAGTCATGTTTGTACCTGACTTGTGGATGTGCTGTATCCCCAAATATCCATACATTACAAGTATAAAAGCCTCAAAGCAGGTAGGTCCATCCAGCCCCAGAATGGATCTGTGTATATCCCTGCATGCTGTGGTGAACCACTGTAACTTTGTCCTGTCTCCAGCCTTACATCATTAGCACTTATCCAAGCCTCACTTTCTTCAGGCAGTAGGAGAGCTGTATGACTCACTGGCCTTATTAGAGTAATTGCAGAACTTTAAGTCTCCTAGCAAAATGTCCAAAGTCACTGTGACATAAAAGATAGGGAAAGCGAGCAACAACAAAATACTTTGTCCTAATAATTTCTTCCAATCCCTTAGACACGCTGATTGTTGGGATAGTCTCCATGGCACTAACCACCAAAAGTGCATGAAATATTTGTTGAGGAGTAATAGCTCCTTACAGAGTTCACTTCCAGTGCTCAAAAACTGTCTATTTAGAAACAAGCAACAACCATTATAACCTCTGGGACTAGTCTTGCTATAAAATCAATATTTGAAGGTAATCACTTTATATCTGATGCATGAGCCTGGGTGATTTTACTGGCCGCCTGTTGTTAATATGGACCGCTGCCTAATTGTCATTCCAGAAGAGGATCCAGATGTCCCTTACTCTCTCCCTCCAGCCCACCGTGGCTTTCATTACCAGAAAAAAATTCCTAAAAGGTGATATCATTTACTGTTAGAAGCTGAGCAGGAGAAAGGCCATCCCCCTTGCACCTTTAGGCTAGTGAACAGATTTTAAAATTAACACCTCTCCTCAGCACCACAGATGCAGGTGGTTTCATCTGCTGGTCCACATGCAATCCCCCTTGAATATGCTTAAAGTCCTGCAAGCCTGTATCTTTTGCCATAAAATCTCAGTTGTCATGCCTCTGCATGTCGTAGCAGTGGCATAGGAATTTTTTTTCAGCATGTTTGCTAAGGGAAAGTGTGAATGGGACATTTGAGTCCTGACTTCCACGGCTGTATTTCACATGTAGTATTCAAATGCCAGCACAAAAGGTATTTATGAAGAAAGGTGAAATTCACTCTGTCTTGATGAGTTCACATTTTTAGCAACTGAGTAGAAGCATTATTTTTCAAAAGATACATGTCCTTTTAAAATTTATTATTATTTATTTTCTTCCCATGGAATCACTCTGGTAATACTTATGAGTCTTGAGGTATTTTAAGTCTACCCGTGTGCTTGCAGTAAAAGACTCCACAAGTGTGCTTTGTAGTGTTTTTCAGAAACATCATTGGCTGTTTGAGAATTGCTGTTTGTTTGAGGTTGTCTTATTGTGGAGTAGGTAAAGATGCAGCTAACATGGATATTGTAGGTAGCTTTTTAACCCTAGAAACCACTCCCGTTTATATGAAATTTGAATTTGTTTGCTTTAATTTAATTGACTGCTGAAGATGATAATGGTCTTTCAGGCCATGATTTGGTATCCAGAGCTGGAATAAACCTCTAACTCCTGTTATAGGTAACATTTTCAAGAACGCATTCTCTGTCATCTCAAGTTACGTTCACCTATGCTGGATATTCTTCCTCTCCTGTTTTTTTAAGCTAGCCTTTTTGAATAATAGGTAAATCTTGTTTTGCAAAGATTAGATTTTCTGAGAATTCGTAGTCATTATTTTTTGTCAGCTATGGAATACAAGCAGCATAGTGTTTTGTTTAAAAAAAAAAAGACCTTAAATAACTTTAAAAGTTGTGGGACAAAAGACTTCTCTTAAGGTGGGGGAGGGGCAGTCCATGTGTTTAATACATAGTCCTGAGCTTTCTGTATATTTAAAGTAGATATATACCTTGCTGCTATGAATCTTTGACAAAGTGCCAAGTGTTGCATTGCCAAAGGTATAGCATTTCATTTATTTCTTTAGGCTCAATAGCGGTTACTGGTAACATGTGTTTGTAGGGTGTCAGTTCTGATGGAATTTTTTTACCTGGCCTGTTTCCAAGTAATGTTGGTATGTGTTTAAAATGCTTTAAAAATAAATCAGACTTTTGTATTTCTGCAATAGAAATTCCAGGCAGAGTGATAAAGTGGGATTCACTTGCCATCATATTTTTTTAATCTATTTTGTTTATGGAAAGGGACTCTGGTCTTTCTGTTTCACTTTTCAGTAAGCTAAGCCAGTGTAATAATCAGGAATAAGTAGTTAAGACAAACATCTAATATTTTAAAAGAACTTAAATCAAGAAAAAAATATTTACCTCTGTCAGAACATGCTTTAAATGCTGATTCCCTTGTGTAGTTTCTTTCTCTGCCAGATATGGTATTTGTGTATTGCATCCCTGCAGACGTTCTTCTGTGGCTCTGAAATTTTTGGTGTGTAATTTCTGAGACATAGAGACCCAGTATAGACCATCCCTTTTCATACTAAGACTTTAAGCTGGTTGTTGTGCACATCTAGGATCTCTTCTGGGGGAGACATTGGACACATGTTGGATGTGTGTTAGTTAAAGATGCTTAATAATACCATTCCCCATAATTCTGTAAGGATCCTAAAGAAAAGGGAATAGGGCTGTGAAAAATTTGAGTCTGTGGGTTCTCAGGACGTTGTAGCCAGGGAGAAGCTTCTGTAAGTGGAATTAAGATGCCTGCCAGGAGCAGAGTTTCTGCAGCAGTACTTGGATCCTCTGATCTCTGCATGCTTTCCCCAGGTGACAAACTTCCCCTTCGCTTTGAGGGCATCTGCTACCCTGGACTCTTTCTCCTGTGGAGGAATATATAAATCTATCAGCCTGGTAAGGTGGCCAGCAAAAGCTTGCCAGCACTTTGTACCAGCTGTTGGAAAGCAGTTGCTTAATGCAGATGCACTGGTTCATATACCTTACACCTGCATTTACAGGGGTGCTGAGCACCTTCAGATGCTAGTCTGCTTTGTTTATTCTTTGTGAAAATTTGGCCTGTACTATCTCAAGCTGAGCTTCTAAAGCTGAAAATCCACCCCACAAAAAAAAAAAAAAAGAAATATACTGACTGTTTTTTGGAAAATAGCAGGCAAAAACCATGAGATACTGATAAGCTGGGTCAAATTTTGTGTCAGTTATTTTTAAAGCAAAGAGATATTAGAATTTGGCCTTTACTTTTTTCTGCCATGCAACTTCTTGTCTTTCTTTAAGGAAAGAGAGAGTATTTTCTTGAGGGTAGGCTTACTGGTTATCCTGTGCTGTGGTAGCTTTTTTTTTTCCAAAGGATGTTCAAATTTAGAATTATTTTATAGCTTTATAGCATAACTCATTAAGTATTTATAAAGTGAAACAATGCTGAAAAAAATAAGTATTCAATATTTGGTATCTACTGTGACTGTGCAGTAGCAAATGTTTACTGCTACATTTGCTTCCAAGTTCCATTGTATATCTGGAAGCTTGATAATAACAGTTCATATTTTCTTACCAAACTGATAATGTGTTATTAATTCAGATGAAAAAAGAGGTAGCTCTACCAGATTCTTCTGTTTTGTCCCAGGTTTGAAATTTTATGAGAACCAGACTACACATTCCTCTGCTGTTAGACAGTATTATTTTCAGAGATGCTAACCTGTTAGTGATTAGCCCAGACTAGTGTCTTGGATGCTTGTGGTATCAGAAAGCCTTTCCCTGAGGACTTTTCTCCTCCAAAGAGAATTTCCACATCTGAGCTTGAAAAAGATGGTCTGAACCTGTGCATATTCCCAGCTAAGGGTCAAATCCCATGAGTCAATGGGAATTTTGTCTGAGTAAAGACTGCAGGATTTGACCCTTCAGGATTTATTTGTTTCTTGTACAGATGTTTAAGTAATTTAAAATTACGTGGCCCAATGTTCAAAGAATTAGTTGCCTAATAGAATTTTTGCTTCTAACCCCAGCTAATTCACTGTCCCTGCTTCTTGGTGTCTTTGCACTTAACTCATCCTATATGGTAAATTAAGGAAAATTCAGGCTTCCAGGGAAATGATTATCAAGGAAAGTAAATTACAAATTATAACAGACTGTATGTGGCCCAAAAGGTAATTTTAGATTTATTTGTAGAAAATTGCTATCATCTTTATGATATTACTATTGGTAACACCAGAAGGCAATTTGTTTCCTATATTTCTTTGTTCCTCTATGCAAGATTTTGCTCAGTAATCTTGATCATTGCTTCTGTATGTTTGATTGCTTTTACTATAAATGTGCAATTTTAGGGACCCATCTATAAACTTTCAATAGAGGCTTCCTTCTGCAGCCTATCACTTCAGCTCTTTGTTTTGCCTGGATGACAGCAACTGTGATATTTAACATGGTCACATTTAATACAACAGTGGGTGAATCAGGACGTGCCATGTGTTGTCACATTGATCTTTGTACATGCAAATAAAATACATACTTGTTTCTGGGTATGTGCACTAAGACATGTAAGCATATGACAACACGGTTGTGCTTCAGCACATGGTTACCTGATGTTGTTTTCTACTTGGTTAGTGCAGAGTGTTCTACAGAAATTCAGTATCTGCCAAGATATTAACAGGTTTCCTATTATGTATGCTTGTAGTATCTATTTGTCAGGCTTTTCTGCAAACATCTTGATTAAGAAAAGGCTGTAGTAAACTGTATCTACAAAGTTGCTTTTGATTTTTGATTTGATTTTTTGATTTTTTTTTTTTAGTGTTTGTGTTACAAATTCATTGTTGTTTTTTATAGTCTATTTATTTAGATAAGCACCTTCAATATGGAGTGTATCTAGTACTTAAAGGAAAAGCCCCTACTGACCTAGCAGCAAGCAGCACCTATGAAAGACTAGCAGGAGGTGGCAATTCAAAGGAGTCAGGCTGACCCTATCTCTTTAGTATCCCTGAAAAACTTGCTGGCAAGAAACAAATTGTCTTCTTCCTTACTAGGTCTGCAGTATCAAACCCTCTGTCTGAACTGTCTTTGCAGTATGGAAATGAAACAAAAGATGAAAAGGTTGTGTGGAGAGGCATTAAAAAGAAAAAGAGAAGAGACGGTGAATTTTCCTGAAAGCCTTATAAGAAATTTTATTTAATAGTAAAGAACCTGGCTGCTAATTAGGAGGGGGCAAAGAAAGAAGGAGAAAGAAATGGATTTTTGCTAGTTGATAGGCTATAGTTTCTTTTCCTTACTCACCTCATTGCTTGGAGATGAAAACAATCACTTTTGACACCTGTTTTTCTCCTTCCCTGTAAACTGTTGATATTTGCTACAGTCCCCATAAAACTTTTCACTGCCCTGCTGAGTGTCTTTCATAACCAGTCATACAAAATGCCTTTCGTAATCTTTCTGCAGTCACAGCGGAGGAGAGGACACAACAGTACTAAAGCCATTTGCTTCTGCTAAGGACAAGAGGAGACGGAAGCTGCGTTTCTAAATTGGGCACTGTGTAGTTTTACTTATTGATTTACAGAGCACTTATTATCATAGTAGAACATTATAATGAACATAGCTAAAGAGTGAACATTTGTTGAAACATGTCTGAGGCATTTTCTACATGTTGCTTGAGGGATGAATTAATTTACATGATGTTTTACTTTTAAAATAAAACAATTTATTATAGAAATCAAAATGTCAAATCTAAAGGCTCTTATCTGTGAGCTCTCATAAATTATTTCCTTGAAGCTGTTTTGGAGCAGGACTTTTCACATATTCTTCCCTCAAGCCTAAATTACACAAACAATAAGTAACAAGTTATTTTAAGTGTAATGGTAATTGAAATGAAAAAAGAAACTACTTGTTTTGATTTTAGTTGATGTTTCCCTTAAGATAAAAGTGTCTCCTTGCTGTGGATTTCTGTTTCTTCATAATTTCAAGTTTTTGAGTCCTTTTTTTGGCCTTTTGCCCTTCATTTTTTTAAGTGGACGCTTACCTGTGTATGTCATTAGATGAGTGTCTCCCAGGCTGATTAGCCTCCTGTGTTCTTACAGTCTTTTGGCAGCAGCAGAATAGTGATTTCTGTTTGCATGCTGGTGAGGTTCTGGTGATGAGCCGTTAAATAAAATGATCTGTCCCCAGGCCAACCACTTGGTTCATTGCCAAACAGTAATCCAGTACAATTAAGTATCAAAGATTGGACTACTCCATTATTGCAAGAGACCTCACTGCAGGCACCTGGAAAAGCAGAGAATTCCAGGGAAAAAGAGTGATCAGGACATTTATTTTCAGTGGGGTATACTAATTTCATTGGGGCTTGTTTGAACATAGGGGATTTGGATATCCATATATTTAAAATTAGCATTTAATTTTTCAATTTCAGCTGTATTTTCCTTCCAAAGCTGGAGTTGAGAGAAGGAAGATGAAAGTGACTCAGTTTCTGAGACTACTTCTGCTGTTCTTGACTTCCTTATTAAAACGCAGGATTTTATGGTCCCATTGTTTTTTCCTCTTCCATAAAAATGTTGTGTCAGTTGCTGCTGTCATACTCATGCACACATTTAAGCATTTAGTAGTGGCAACAAAGCTAGAAATTTGACAAATTATTAGCAAATTGTTTTCATTGTTTGCTTTGCAATTCAGTGCTGGGAATGCTGTTTTTTTGTTCTACTACTAGCCTTGCAAGTAATTATTTTTCCTTTTTCCAAAGAGCACTGAATTCTGATGGGTGGAATTTTACTAGGATATGCCTTTTCTAGCCATAACACACCAAATCTAAAGCAACATATTTTTAAAGTTCTGTAAATAGAGGAAATGGGCAAACATGTCAAAAATTTGCATATTTTGCAGCCAACCAGAGCTAATCAGATAGAAAATTGCACCTAATGAACATAAAGGAGTGTTTAAAATCTTATTAATATATAATAACTGAAGAAAATCCTGCCTTTTGTTACTTTGAGCTAGACTGCTTTTGTAGGTGCTTTGAGGTGTTCAGTGTGAAAGGGAGGAATTTGGCCTATTTCTTCCCTTCAGAAACTTAATTGTAGAATTCTGTAAAATCACGAGAGTTTCCATATTTATTATACTTGAGAAAGTCAGAGGATATATTCATATTAGATAAGTGTTAGCACAGTCCTCTGAAGATGTAGATAATATACAGGTTGCACTGATGGAGAAACTGAGTCACAGGATTGTCAAATAATTTATTGTGTTTTACAGCTCAATCAGAATTGAAAATAGCAATGAGATATTCCCAATCATATTTTCCAGCTGTGACTTGCCTCTCTGCAAGGCACTAAACTATAGCTTTGAGAAATATGAAAATATATGGTATAAAGAGAAGTTGGTGTAGTTTCACCAAGGGCTGCTCAAAGATCTGTGGAAGCCAGATCTCTCCCAAGGCAAAAATGAAAGATGGAAACAACCAGGAAAATTAAAACTCTTTTAAGACTTGGAAAAGTTAAAAGAAATGCAAAAGCAGAATGATTTAATACTAGCCAAAGGAGCCAGGGGAAATAAGAATAGCATTTTAAATATATTGGAGAAAAAAAGAAATAATGGAATGAAAAACTAAGCTCAATAATAAATGAAGAGGGTGACAAAATGAAAGCTGGTTCTGAAATGGCTGATGCACTGAGCTACTTTCAAATTCAATCTTTGACAAGAAAAATAAAAGGAGTAAGGACATAATAGCTCAAGTAATTAAGACCTTTTCAAAATAGTTGTTGGTAAAAAAAGAGTAAGGCAATACTTATAAAAAATAGAATAAAGTAAATCAGCAGGTCTGGATGATAAGCATGGTATGGTCTTAAGAGACATAGATAATGAATTTACATAATCACTACTAATTATTTCTGAAAAGTAAAGTACAATTGAGGAATTATCATAAGATTGGGAAAAAGCAAATCTAATACCAATCTTTAATAAAAGAAAAAAAAAAGAGTAATTTTGGTAATTACCATAGGGCTGTCTGTTGTTGTTTATAAAGCCTAGTGGTGTGATAGGAACTATACTGAATTTCAAGAAATAATCTTTACCCCAAAACAATGTAATTTTTGAATTGATATGCCTTAGTCAAAGATGACCTAATAGTAGAGAAGTTAGAAGGGTGAGAGGAGTATGAATACAGGTTTGGGTTGTTTTTTTTTTTTTTCTGTTCATTCTCTATGTGTACATATCTTCATGATTGCATAAAGATTTGTGGTCTATCTGAAATAATAACAACGATTAAGAAATAAGATAACAAAGTATTGTTGCTCTGACACTGAATGTTTTACCCCATGCTTTTTCTTGTCTCCACTTGCTAAGCCTAAAGGCATTTTCAGGAGGCCAGGAATAACCAGGCAGGTGCTGCTTGCCTCTCCCTGCTGCCTGGCCCCTCTTACTGCCTCGTGTGGAGATTATAACATGGAGCTGTGCTTCCAAGAGTTCTTGACCATCATTTATTCCTGAGCTGGGCACACACTCAGTATGGAAACAAAAGTGAACATGAAGATGAAGAACATAAGTGGTCTTCTGGGCTTGCTTCCCTGTAGATTTCTGGGGTGGACAGTCTCAATTTCTCCTCATCGTCCCTGGTCTCAAGAGGCTGTACCCAGGGGCTTCTGAGGTTTCAGGAAGAAGGAGAGACCATGCCATCTAGTGTTGCAGGCACACTCCCTCCACTTTTTCCAGCTCTTCGAGAAACATGGCAGAGAACATGGTTGCTCAAGGTCCAAGTGAACCTTGGACCAGCCACTTCCTGAGGAAACACAAGAATGCGGTTTCCAGAGAATATGATGTACTGAGGGGACTAGATGACTTTAAAAACACTTGGAAACTGTGATTTTAAAAAATAGTATAGAGGAAACAGCCTCACAGATCTTTGCTTAAATGAAGGGATAGATACAGAATTTTGGAAAAGGTTTTGGGCAGTTGAAATGACCCTGAGTGTGCCCATATTGCCATGTGAATTTGTCATTTGGTTGCAGGAGATCAAGTTGTATTTTGGGGATGGAGTAAGGTGTCTAGAGGCCTTCTGCAGTTGTGAGTGGCATACTTAACTTGTTGATCATGTGATTAAGGAAGGGGAGGTAAACAGACCATTAATTAAGTCTGTAGGTTGTACTAAAACGGAAAGGTGTTGCCAACACCAGCAGAGTGCAGAATATAAAAAGTGAGGACAGGTTAGAAATATGGAGAGGAAATCACAAAATGGGATTCAACCTGGTAAATGGAACCTGATATATCTGCTGAAATAATAATGCAAAACACAGGTATTCAGCAGGAGTAAGATGCTTATAAAGAATTGATGTTGAAAAAAAGGCAGGAGTGATAGCAGGCAGCAAATTTGGTACGAGTTTGCAATATGATAGAAGAAGCAACTGCTGCCCCACCTCCCCCAACAGTTTTGTTCTTGCTTGCTTCGTGTTATAGAGTAGAAATGGGATGGACCCTCTTTCTACAGGCTATGATAAGATACAATACTGCTCACAGCTTTAGGCATGTCATAAAACAATAATAGATATGAATAGGTATAGTAATTGGAAGCTCTCTCATAGTGAAATGAGACTGGACAATGAATTTTGAAGCATATAATAGGAAGTCATTCTGCACGGATGGGTGAACGCTGCTGTCTTTTTCAGCTTTAATTTTCATGTTTCCTTATAAGGCGAGTAAAATGAACAGTAGTCATTGTTTAACCAAGTATCTTTGCACACCAAACATGTTAATTTCATTTTTTTCTGGGTCAGGTATTTCGTTAACCATGACATCTTGGCACCAAATTAACCATAATAAACTGCCCCTAGCCCAAGTGGTTCAGTTCATTGCAAGGTGATCTGTATCAGGATGTCTTAGTTTTTCTTTTCTGACACAGTAGATGAAAGAAGTCTAACCAGAAGAAAAGAGCATTTTAAAACACACTTATCCTTACCTATATGCTTAGATTTTTGGACATGTGCAATCTGGGTATTTTTCAGCCACTCAATCAAAGGTCACGTTATATGTGTGTAAATCTAACTATCTATTCTATCTTTATACTAATATGTATGCCCCACTTTAAAGTAGTTGATTTGTGAATCTTGGTAACTTATTCTGTAATTTGTGTAGGTGGCTTCACTTACCCTTTTACCTAAGTCTGCTTTTGTGGAAGAGTGCTGTCTTTGGCAGAAGCAGAAATACAGGAAATACTGTCTTTTGGAACAGTGACTCCTGAAATTAGGTGCAAAAGATTGAAACAGTAGCTGAGTCCTTCTATAAGTACAGCCATTGCTTCAGGCATGTGTGAGTGCTGCAGGAATTTTGGTTTTTATCCAGCTGGTTTTCTCTCCTTTTGGTGATTCTAGAAAGTCAACCAGGACCTAGTTGCCTTGGCCTTTTTGCCAGTGTTCTATTTCTTATATCCAAATGCATGTTTATTGCCTAAAGTTAATACAAACAGCCTCATAGACAGCCATATCTCTCCTGTTTCCTTCACAGAACAGGAAATATGTGGACATTATCCATGATAATTTTTAATGCCACACCAACTACTGCAGAATATAAGTACGTGTATTGACATATAGATAAGGAAAAAAATGGAGAAATATGTATTTCAGTAATGTTTTTAATATAGAAGGAACCAACAGAGTTTTTTAGTTACTAATGCCATTGAAAATTCATTTTTCTTAAAATGAAAGGCTCTACTGCTTTCTCTTTTACTTTAAAAAAGTATCTCTTAATATCAGCACAGAAATATACTTATTTGTTGATGTTCAGCAAAGTTGTCAATACAGATAAATGCACTAATATCATACCAAAAATCTACCATTTTTCTACTGGTAGATTAAAAAATCTAAACGCCTTATATCTTGTTTCTTTATAAAAAATAGAAATGGAATTTCATAATGAAATAAATATTCAATTTAAGAGGTTCTACTAGTCTACTGGTACTTTAACAGGTTTGGGGTTTTTTTCACCCTTAGATATATTAGCAATGCACCTATTAAGACAGAGACTCTGCAGGTAAAGTAGCTTGGTTATATTGTTATATTAAGTTATTTTAGCTTAAATAAACTAAAATCATGCAAAGGACCAGAATTGCAAGGGACTAATCCAGTATGTTCAGGCAATATTGAATAAAGCAGTAGTTGCTTGTTTTCACTAACAGTCAAATTGAGTTATAAATAAAGGACTAAGCTCACAGTGAAAAGTGTAAGTTGAGATGAATATTTAGAAACTCTTCTTTTTTTTCAACAGTACTTGTGCTACATTTGTGTTCATAAATTTGCAGAATTTGAGTCTCCACCTCCTCGGTTGAATTCGCATCTTAATACCTTGTTAAACCAGCTTGTTAAAACAGCTTTTGATGTACTGTGTTCATGTAAAGGTTTCCAATTTTTAAAATATATATGCTGGTGCACACACACAGCATTTAAGACCAGAACTAAGCTATTAAAGTTTCCTATTTCTCATCACGGCTAAAAAGGGTTGGAATTGCAGTTATATGTAGAATAAAAAAAGTAAGCCTCTTAAAAAGGTTTTTGACAGTGGCAGCCCTCGTAGGACTTTTCTTATCAGTGTATTTATTTTTGTGTGTATCTACTTAAAGAGAGAGATGGATTTTAAAGATATTGTTCAACTACAGAAGAAAAAGTAAGTAGGCTGAAGTTCCAAAAAGACTGGGTCAAGTCTTTACTAAAGGAGAGAGAAAGGAATTCTAGTGTTGTAGGTGCAGGTACCATAACTACACTGGGGGTAGATGCAGCCTGAAAAACATAAGGGTGGGAGAGCAGGTCCCTGAGGTTGGGTTCTTCCAATGTTCCATTTCAAGAGCACTTCATCAACAAGTTGCAGGTCTACACTGGCAGAGCTGGTGACAGTGGGATTTTGTGTGGAAAGAAAGGATTCAGAGATATGATGACAATTGTGTATCTGTATATAGATTCATCCTGCAGACATAAGTGACTAGAAACTTTTTGGTGATAGACATGATTTTAACTAAGGTGAAAAAAAATGAAAACAGTAACAAAGATCCATGATCCATGAAGTTCTGTGTTGTTTTTTTAGGAGAAAAAAAAAGCTACAAATAGAGAAGATGGCAATTTTATAAGAAGGTTCAACACAGTTTTATAATCTCCTAGTAGAACCACTTCTAATATTTTATTAAATAAGTGTCTGCTGCAATATCTGTGGGATTGCTGCTTTGGATGTTGGATTTAGGGAAACAGGGGTAACAGACAAACACAAAGTAGTTTCTTTATCAGCAGATTGTCTCTGTTGCAGGTATCCTAACTTCCTAGAGCTGGTTCACGTTCTTGGTGGTCTTTCCAGTTTTCTAATAGTTTCTATTTCGCTTCTGCCATTTTACGTGAAATACAGTAAATGGGTGAGAAATTAAGTAAATACCCAAGGGAGGATCAAAATAATTTATACTACGCCACAGACATTTCAAGTCTTGCAGTCTCTGAGCAACCACTTGTCGAGTTGAGTAGCTTAGAATGGTAAAGTATACTCTATAAATCAGAAATCCAAGTCAGAGTTTCTGAAAAAGCATTATTTTGCCAATGTTTTTATTGAAAACAGTAAAAAATGTGTAGTTTGACATATGCCTTTTGCAGGCTTCAAGGAATTTGAGGATTTTGATAAAACAAACTTTATATAAATGAACAAACAGTGTACTTAGATATATAGTTCTCAAGCTGTCTAATAATGGTAGTGGTATTTATGCAAGATACTTTGGCAAAACCCAAGATTTTCTGGGCACGTGAAGCTATATGACTATCAAACTCTGGTATATTTTAGAGGAATATTTGTTAATTGTGTATACCTATGAAATTAGTGACCACCAGAGGCAAAGAATGGATGAACTTAGAACCCCAAATCTTCGTTTTGTCTATGGAATCGATAGATAGAATGTCACTGTATAATACTGTATTTCACACTGAGCCTCGAGGCCATTATCTCTAGGAAGGAGGGAGACAGTGTGTTCCCCATATCTCAGACTCTGATGAAGCAGCAAATTAGTACCAGTTATACTGTTGGCTTTTTTATGATGTGAATGCATCTGGTGAAAATGATGCCTACAGATTAGCCTTTACTTAGGCCAGTGAATAATTGTTACAGGGTAGCAATTTCAGCTTATTATTCTAGACTTTTAAATTTTTTGATAAGTGGCACCTAGCAATAAAGTTTTTACTATTGTCTAATGCAGATACTGTGTCCTTTGCTTTGAATGCAATCTTGTTCAGAGGTATTTGACTGATAAAAACCATTAACTTTAACCCCAGAATTGCAAGACAGCAGGGAAATTATGCTTATTTTTCTTAGTTTTATGTAGCATGGCTGATGTCTGCTAATAACTGGCTATCCAGCAAAAAGCATATAAGAGGATGTGTACTAAATGATAAAATCGGGAATGTGATTCAAGTATCATTTTGGGTGAAAAATCTAGAAATTTAATATGCTTTGTGGTTCTAACAGTAATGCTGCTTTCATTACTACTGTACCTCGAATCAGCAGAAAGAAAAGCTTCTGAAGTTACGATTACCCATAGGACTTGTAAACCAGATTGATGGAAGTAATTGGTAAACTGCTTAATCAAGCCTTGCTTGGAGGTGAATAAGGACTGCAGGATAGAAAATGTAGGCTGTGTAAGTAACCCAACAAGTCAGTAGAGTTCTTTTTTCTGAAAGAAACAAAGATAGCAGTAATTAATGACCCTGACTCTGTGCCAAAAAAGCTTTCTTCTGACAACTCCAACTTAATTAAAACTTAAGACATTTCAATGGCCTCAGAAAGCCCCTGATGGGGTGAACTCTTGCAAACTCGTGAGAAAATTTTGTAAATTAAAGGAAAAGATGTGTGTTACCACTGGTGCCATGACTCTAATCCCTGGCAGTCAAAGAATCTATTTAGCCAAAGCCTTTTCTTTTAACTGGCTCACACCTGCAGGCTTACTGGCACTTCCTCTGTACCAGAGAAGGCAGTTTTTGTGTTTTACGGAAGATCAGATAATAGGAGTCTTGCTGTTACTTTTGTTTTTGTGCATTGTTGATTAGGCTGTGAGTGTTGCAGGCACACTTGATATGCTTGGCTAGCTTGCGGGGGGAGAGCAGTGGCTGAATGCTTTAGGTGGTGCAACATTAGTGAGGATGGGCTGGCAAAAAACTAAGTTTACTGCAAAAGTGCTTCAAATTAAAACTCACAGCTGATGAGACAAGCCGAATGGCAAAGCCTGCTGTTTTTCACAAGTCTGAGTTACAAGGAACAATATTCTGCCCTGGACAGTGCTGGATTTAAACAAAATGAAATGTTGCTTTCAGATTCTCCTTGCTCCTTTATAATAATGTAATTTTTATTCCTTATGGACCAACTGGTGTAAGAATGTCCCACAAATACCCTGTATGGAAAGTAAAGCTCTGTTTGCACTGCAAGGAGACAGGCTATTTTGTGAGTTGACATGTGTGCTTTATTAATAAACGTAGGATTAAATTCTAGAAATAACAGCAGTTGAATGCTAATTGGGCTAAATAGTTACTTGATTTACATAAGGAAAAAAAAAAAGGAGTTTAAGTTAATCTCCCGTTCTAGAAAGTGTGTTTGTGTGTTACATTGTGAAGATCTCCCCCATGCTCCACCCCTTTTCTGTGGCCTTAGGCAAATCCGTATATCTGACGCAGTGAAGACGGCAATATTCTGGATTGCCTTTTCCTTTTTGTACATTGTGAGGCGATGTGCTGTCTGACTGGCACAGAAAAGCCTTGCTTGTATAAGTTAAGTCTTAGGTATATTTTTTAGATATATGTACTGAAAGAAAGGATAGAGAGCTCAAGGTACTCAGGAGTCTCTTCCTTTGAACACTTTCCAAGATTTTCGATGAGGCTAATTATGATGTTTGTTTTCACAGGTGATGATCCATAACATACAGGTGCTTGGGCTGACATGTTCTTTTTTGCTGTGGCATAGGGAACAGTGGGGGAAAAAACAGCTTCAGACTTGTAACTTTTCCATCGATTGGCATTTAATTCACCACATCAAGCTGATATGAAAAAAAAAAAAAGAGAAAGGGGGAAGAGAAAAAAAGAGCCTGTAGGAGTTTGCAAAAGTATACTAGATGTGTCATGTCTCCATAGCATTGGAAAGATTCACCTACCAGTTTGTTAGTAACCACTTTCAGATGGTGAAAATGGGGTGGAGAAGATGGAGGGGGAGCAAGGGGCAGAGGAAAGCAGAAATCAACGTTTGAT
>VWZV01013680.1:75000-140000 GCA_013397155.1 Irena cyanogastra | reverse complement strand
AACAATTTATTCCATTTCAATGGAATTTCCATTTTACTAGCTGTAATCTCAAATATGTAAATGGTAGCCAAAGCTGGATGTGATGTTTCAGTTAAGAATTTTTTTTGCCCGTTGTTTCTTCTAGCATCTTCTTGCCAAATCTTCTGGAGTGCTTGTAATTTCCTCCGTACAGAGCCCAACAGGCTCATCAGCAGCAGAAGGTAAACATAATAGATGTGAGGAATTTCTGGAGATTTATGAGGTTTAGCTTTCTGAAACATACACTGTGTCTGGCAATCCTAGGATGTGGCCACATGTGGACTCTGTGAATTGAAGATGTTTTAAATGGGGCATCATTTAGCCCCCTGTTAGAAACAAAATTTAGGAACAAAAGATGCATTCTGCAATAGCACTTAAGTATCTTTTCTGCCCTGCAACAGTGTGTTTTAGTTCAGAAGAATAATCAGGGAGGTTAAGCTTTTGTTAAAATGTCTATGAAATTTGACAAACAGATTAATATCCCCGTTATTTAATAAATTAAACTTAATACCTACAGTCTCTTTACAATGAAAGATCAGAGATCATTATACATCCACCTAACAACATGAAGCTACTCTGTACTAAGGAGATTGGCATTATTGGGATTTAGCATCAAAAGCTTCAGAGCAAAATACAGAGAAGTACAAGCCTCATAACTGTACCATTATTATAAACATTAGTTTATTAAATTCTGCCATCTGTTTATGAAAATGTAATTGAAAAATTGCACTCGTACATTAGTTTATTGAGCTGATAAAAGAAGATTCATTAGCAAAGACAGAAATATGCCATCCTAATGATCACAATAATATCACTGCATGTTAAAGTGTTCTTTCAACATTTTTTGGTGGGCTTTACTGATATTAATTAATCAGCATGGATCCTGTCAACATCTCAAGCACTAGAATGATTGTTCCGTTCCATTCCAGGCATTTCTCTGCACCTCTTTCTTTTATATGTTTAGCTAGAAGAGTCTAGAAGAGCATTGGCAGAACAGTAGAGAGAGGCCTCTTCTTCCTGCCCATTGTTTACCTGTAGTGTTGCCTGATGGAAGAGCTCATGTTCATAAGCCTAGGTTTTTCATTGCCCGTTTCATCCCTGTTCTCAAGGACTTGAATAAATGAAAGATGGGATCATTTGGAGGTAAATATTGTCAAGAACATCGCTTTAACCCTCATCATCTTCCACAGTACACTAAAACAGAGAGGAAAGATAGCCTTCAGTGAGAAGGATGGTTAAACAAAAGCTTCTATGAGTTCTGAGATAAATGACATTTGAAATGTTACTCCTTTTCGAGTTTAAAATCTAAAAACTTTGCACGGTTGTCTCATGCTTTTATTTTTGCTAGGTAATAATACTCTGGGATCTTCCAACTGCAGCAACCTAATTAATAAGATTGAAATTATAAACATTTATATATCAGTTTTTGACCAATGGATGCTGGTTACAAAAGTTTTTGGGAATTGATTTCCTAGCATTTCTCCCCTTTCACTGTGAGTACAGTGAATCTGGGAGAATGAACATTTTTATCTCCCACCATTCATATGCATGCTTATAAAATGTGTGGCACCTTAAAAACATTGCCAGCATTTTTTTGAGCTTCATATGGAAGATAATATATTTCAAAGACAAGAGCATAAAATAGCTAGATATCATTGGAAAACAACATTTAATTATTAATGAAACCAAGACATTGGCTTTGAATGAGAAGCAACTGCTCATTTACTGGAGATTTTACAGCAAAGGTAAATAATGAAATCTCTTTCCTAAGCTAACCTACATAGTGGTTTTAACTTAAAAGTTTTTTAACATGGAAAATACAAATAAACATTTTAACTCCTCTGCAAAATAGGAAAATAGTCTTGTGTTCATGCAGGTTTTGTGTGCATTCATCACAAGCAGCTATTGTGGAAGTGGGATTACTGCCTGACAATTTCATCACGTCTGTGAAAGTAATGTTTAGGAGGTGAAGTAATACAATGATGCTAATCCAGCTTTTTATAATCAGCCTCCAATGTATATAATATTTATGTTATTGTCTGTGCAGGGTTTTCTTTTCCTAGAAGCATTCCTTATCTGCTAGAATTCTTGTTTGACAAATGAGATTGGATTACCAAGTCACAGCTGTATACACTGGTTGATGTATTGCTGTAGGATTGATAATTCAGAAAAGCGATGTAGTATTTGGGGGTTAATTTTCTTTTCTTAGACACAAGAATCTAATGCTGCTTGCTAGATATTTTCTTCATTTTTGTTATCTAAATTTTACCAGCTTTAGACTAGTTATTGACTCAGTTAATGTAAAAAATGTTGATATGCTGTCAATATTAATGTAGATGTCAGACCAACACTAGTCCCTAATGTATGTAAGAGCAAGTATTTTTTACCTTGATACAGAAAGGCAGTCATGTGTGAGATTTAATATACATCCTAATCTATCTTGTCATTGCACTAGCCATGGGTGATGTGCTAATGTATGGGCAACCATTTTCGTTCTCTCTTCACACAATGGAATAGATACACATGAATGACAGCCAAGTCTCCACTCTGTAATTATTTGGAGGGCAGTTAGAACATACAGAAGGAATACAGCAATACAGTAGTTTTACTTACAGACTTAAAGTCTGTGGCCTGTTGTTTTGTTGGTTTTGTTTTGTTTTGGTTTTTTTTTTAGTTTTCCAAGGAACTATATGTTCACTTACAATTTGGAAAAAAACACACTTACCCAAAAAAAAAAAAAAAAAGAAATCCCAAAAAATAAACTAAACACCAAAACAAACAAAAACTCCCCGACCCAACCTCAAGAAATAGCTAAACCTAAGTAAGCTTCATAACGTGAAGGGTTTGGAATTTCAGTTCCGAGTCCTTACACTCACAGGCCAATATTTTAATGTATTTGAATGCATTCTTTGTGCTGACATCATCATTTTGATTCACTTTTCTTGGCAAAATATATGCTTTTTAAAACAGAAGATTTGTCATCAAGTATTTCTAAAAAGTAAATAATCAAATGAGCTCTTTAATTAAATGTCTCTTTTATATTCATTTTACTTTCCCCTTCCTCCATTGCTTTTTCACATTGTGAACAATTGTGGAAATATGGGATTGTGAATATAAGTTGACACAATGTAAGATAAGCAAGCAAAAATTAATGTCCGTAGTATGTCTCATCTTTGTGCACGTTGGCAAAACCAAAAACATGAATATTGCTTTTTATATAAAAGACATTTTGATGAGATTGCAGTTTCCTAAAAAGCGAGTCCAAAATTACATATTTCTTAACGCAGCTTGAGTCAACAAATCTTCGAGTTCTCATATTAATTTATAATATAGCTTCCTTTTGTTCCTCTTTTCAAACTGTAAGAAACTGTCTTTACGCATTCAATCTGTCTTTGTGTGAGAGAAAATGAAAATGAGGCACACTGTCCAGATCATAAAGATAAGCAACCGCCTGCAATTTCAGCATTATTTTTCCTATATATTTTAGGAGGGAGGGTACGTTTTTTCCTCTGTGGTTAGATGCTATTATTTGTGGACTAAAACTATTGCTTTCCTGGTATCTTGCAGGGTTGCATTCAGAATTAAAATCACTATGCACATCTTCACTGCCTCTAAATTGAGACTGGTATAATTTCAACGATGGAAACTGAGTGAAAAATTCTGCTCATAGTGCTTTATATGGAAATATTCCATTTAGGGGAAAAAAAGAGAATCCCAAAACATTCTATTTTTAGAATATATGTTATAATTCCCATAGTACTTTAGTTTCCTATGAATAGTCTTCTTCTCTGAGAGTAGTAATATAAGTCTTAATTGTTACCTTATGTTTTCATAGGATAGGTTTGTGACCACTGACAGTTATAATTTACAATGATTATGGACATTAACATTCTTAACTGTCACTATTCTTTTTATTTCAAATAGACTTTCAGTGGACCAACGGTATGAGGAATAGATTTTTTATCATCAGGGAGCACTACAAACTTCCTATCAGTCTGTGGCTAAAGTGATGCACCAACACTTGCAGGCAATAGGAAGTATTAATTTGTGCCTTTGAGACAATCTTGTGTAGACTTATAGATTGTGTTACAGTATGTTCTTCTGCCTAGCTCTGATCTATCCAGCTACCTGCTACAGGACATGGGATCTGAATATTTGTTGAAGTGGCTAAAAGCAAAAAGGGGTGGTTTCAGATGCTTTAATATGCAAATAATTTCTGCTCGCTAAAGAGTTTATAATGGCTTCCATGTCACTACTCATTCAGCTAAACATGATGTACATTTCGGTGCTTCTAGGTTTCTGAATTAGAAGTATAAACTTTGATGAGACACAAGTGATGTTGAAGTGGTGTGGCAGGCAGTAGATGTGTTCTCACAAACTTACTGCTTTTGCAAGATCAACATTTTCAGAATATCTATTCAACTTAATCATCAATCTTCCACCTTTTATAACTCAACTCACAAAATCTATTGCCAGTTAAAATTTATGTCAGGGTTTAAATCTGAATTTCTTACCTGCAAATGCTACCATCTCCTCTTGTTGTAGATTAGTAGAGTTCCTGGTAGTATGTCATGTAGGTACTATGAAGATCTTGAATTAAAAATATCTACAATAAATTATTGGAAAGCCTAAGACTATTGATTTGAATTTGAGCATAAATGCTAGGTTTTTCAGGAGGAATAGGAAATCGGTTCCTTGTTTGAATATAAGGTACATATATGTGTTTTAATTTTTTCTCCTCTAAGTGTTCAAAAACACTTATGTAGAACACAAGACCACGCAAACCAGTTAATTTTGTATCTTTACAACCTGTCATGTTAATATGTAAATACATGTGCATATGTATTTAGAGAAATGTAAAAACATGCATTATTTACATGCTGTAAGAGATTTTTTTCTGAGCCATTACAGTCTATTATGTAAATATATGTTTAAAGGGCATAATATATTTTTTTTTAATTTCTGATTTTTGACTTGATAGGTCATAATGGCTAGGATCCCTTACACAATGCCTCATAATTTATTTCAGTCTGTATTATAGATGTTTCTATGATGTTAATATGAATTTGCATATAAAATATGCTTCAAGAAGTTACTGTACACATAAAGATTAATAATTCACAGATTTTAAATGGAAGAGAGAACATCAAAACTGATTAGTTTACATAAGGGTAAGATTCATCCTTTCAGTGGAGGACTAGCACAAAACCTAGCATCATGTAAGGCTCACTTAAGCCCTTAAAATGCATCTTAAATGGATTTTAACTGGTGCATAGGCTTTGCTGTGACAATTAGTGAAGTAGTGAATTTAATCTGGAAGAGAATAATGCATTTTTAAATGCTTCCCACTTCTGGAAGTGAATTAGTAGCTCTTCTAGGAGCACTCGACTTCCAGCAGTCCCCAAAATTTTACTTCCTTGTTTGCAAGACAAGTGAATTCAGTTTTAGGTGAAACACATGAAGTGCCTTTCTCTGTGAAGAACCCCATCTGTTTTGGGTCACGTCTGCATCAGCAGCTGTGGAACAACACAGTATAGAGATGGCTGGCCTACTTCAGAGGATATGGATGCATCTGCTGTAGGACAATTATTTAACCTAAATTTATATTCCAACTCATGCATATTTAGATACCAGCTCATATTCCATAATTAAACACTGAATTTAGCCATTCGGTGGATTCTGAGGTGCCCTCAAGATCATTATTATTCATGGAAACTGTGTGTTAATCTGGTTACTGAGATGAGATTAAATGTTTGGATCTGTTGACTTTCAGTCAACAGATATGACTAAACACAGGCAGAAATTTAAAAAAATGGGCTCGTATTTTTCTTTACCAGCTAATACTTGTGGTTACGGGACAGTGCTGGCACTACTAGATGGTTTTGTAATAGGAACCTGACAGCCGCCAGTAGCAGAGGCTGAGGGAACGAACAGAGGAAGAGGTCAAGCATATAGTCATGCTTCCCTGGCATAGCATCCCAGCTTCTGGCAAGTTTTCCAGACATCTAGTTTTCAGCAGACCAGGCTTAAGCTGTGAGCATGGGAGAACAAAGAATACCTACAGAGTTTAATAATGGAGAATGTCTCAGGAGAGACAGTAGGAAAAGGGAAAGTGTGACTTGGGCTCCAAAAGCTTATGGGAATGAGGATGTCAGAGGAAAAATAGGCATGTCTAGATAATTGTGAAACAGCAGAAATGTGATTATTCTGGATCTGTGTTGGGTGCTTGTTGTTTTAAAATATTTTATCTAATGCTTTGTTTCTAAGCAATATGTTTTGAAGCAGAACAGCTGTTTGTAGGCTATGTCCAGGCTCAGATTGCAAAAAGAGCTGCAGGGCCTTACTTGAGTCAGGCCTGTGGAACCATACTAGTTCACAGAACAGAAAATATGCAAAACACATTGCAGCCTCAGAATAGGAGCTGTGTGGAGAGGTAAAGGTACAGGGGGCTGTAAGATCCGAGAAATTCTTCCCAAGTCCGCATAAATCCCAGGAAACTCAAGTGTCCAATACAAAAACGCCTTACAGATAAAGGCTTACATCCTTATGGCCAGACTCTTCTGACCCTGCTCATTAGAAAGGGGGAATTGTCTACACTCTGAAAAAGAAGGCAGGAGTGGAGTTCAGTGAACCAGAGTGATAATTGCTCATGGGCAGCATGACACCTATCAAGGCCAGGGTCAATTCATAGCTCCCCAGTCCAGGTGGAGTGCTACAGAAATGTCCACATGTCCTGCCTATGGAGTCTTCCTCTAGGACAAATTGTTCTGGCGAGACAAGAGGGTTTGATTTCAATGGATATCTTCTAAACATAATAAAAACCAAAACCAATCTGAACTGCCCTAAACCGGGGCCATGTTCTGACTGGTCAAAATTAATTGTTTAATTAGAATCTGTTCACTAGGCAAAATTAAGAGTCACATTAAAGCTAGTTGACTTGTTTTGAGTAGGTTTTTTGGTAGGTTGAATTTCTGCTGGGTTTTGTGGCTGTTGTTACAGCAACCTGTTGAGTAAGTTAAATTCTAATGGGCCTTGTGGAGAAAGGCCCTCATTGGAACAGAAATGCTTCTCCTAGATAGGCTGTGCCAGGCCCTTGTCAACAAGAAATATAAAACAGTATCCTGATTTCATGTCACACAGTCTTTAAATACATTGCTGAACTGAGGTCTGGACTGTGTAAGGAGAATCCAGGCAGAAGAAACTGTTTCTTAAACTCTGTCTCTGTCAGATGACACATGACACCCTGAGACAAACTGAATTCCCTTAATTTCTCCCTATTCTCTATCTTTTCCCTCTTCTATATTAGGCAGACCTATGGATTGAAATGACTGTCCTTCTTGCTTTATACATATAAAGATAGATTTATATAGATAAATGCCACCTACAATATTATTAAACATTATTTTTTTCAAGTTAATTTAGAAGAGGGAATAATATTGAGCAGTTGTACAAAAATAATTCAAATAAATCCTCTGGAACATATGGAGAGGAACTTCTTACAGTTGTAAAGCAAAAATACTAAATAATATACAGCATTTGGGGACAGAAATTACATTATCTATGCTCTGTGTGACAATAATTACTTCACATTCATATTCTGAATGTTTGCTAGTGTATTTTACAGGAATCCATTACAGTGCTTGCTTGAAAACCTCTTTTTTAGTTATTATGGATCTCATTCCTTTTGACTTTCCAGGGAAACACCAGATGTTACAATTCCCTGTGGTGGGCTAATTATTTGCTTAATTTTTATTATTTTAAAATACATCAAAGATATGGTTCAACTATGTGAGCCTTGAAAAAATTTGTGGATTTTTTTTTGTTGTTGTTGTTTGTTTTTGCATTTTGAACATAATTTTAAAACATTCCAGAACAATTCTCTTTCTAGTTTGATTAAAAGAATCATATGAGCCTGGACTGAGACCTCACTACTCAACTTCTAGCCTGGAGCAAGTTTCCTTAAAAAGCCTGGGAGAAGGGGGTTGGAAGGGACGGAGGAAAATGAAGGAAGGAGGGAGGGAAGCCTCAACAGTGGAAATGCTGACCGAACCTTAACTATAGCATTGTGAATGGCGATGCTATAATGCAATGCTAACAAGGACTCCTGAGATAAATACATCAATTAAAGGCTTGCAGGTGTGTCACTAGGGGTGGATAAAAAGAGAGAATGGGAAAGGATTTGTGCCAGCAGACCTTATGGTTTTGTTGTAATTAGTAATCTGTGCAGGTGTCTATTATGACTAACTGACAATAAATCTTGGTTTCTGTTTTGAATATTGCTTTTGTTTCCCAAGTTCCATGCCTGAAGGGGAGAAAGAAAATGACTATAAGATTAATTACTGCAATGGTTGCTCCCAACAAGATAAAATGGAAAGTAGTAATCTACTGAATGAGATTAAATATTGTTATTATTATTTTCATATTTTATTTTGATAACAGAAAAATGAAGGTAGTATAGGCTATGTGGGGGTGTGTATGTACTGATTTTTGTGTAACGATGGAGAAACAAGTCTACTTTGTCCACAGACTTTCTTCAAGCTATGTGCATAAGGCAAATCTTTTTTCTTCTTCAAAAAAATAATGGAAGGGTATTCAAACCTTCTACATTTGTGCAGTAACCTCTAATTCCAAGCACAGTGATGAACTGTAAGTAAATTTTACCATAGAGCCATGTTTTCCTTAGCCTCTCCATCTGCTCATTTTTGACACCCCTGTCATTAACTGTCATTTTCCTTTAAATATACAGTGAAGCTGAAAGGCCAGCTCTACATCACATCATTTCAGATTAGGGGCAGTTCCTTTGAGCTGAGCACTGTTTAGGTGTCAGAAAGAAGTCTCTGACCTCTCTCGTACCACACTGCCGCAGGGCCTTAATTAGTACTGACTCCAGCCATTACTGCAGAGAGGACAAAGGCGACCACATCATTTTTCTACTTAGGAAGTTAGCGTCTGACCTAATAACTTGTCCAGGCTCGCAGGACAGTGTAACGGCCGCACAATGGCACTGGGGATTATTTGTCAGATTCTTTGCTCCTCTGAATGTAGGAAAATCAGGGAAGTTAGCTATTATATCCTTCAGTCCTGCATGAGCTGCTTTAGGCCTTCACTCTTGTTGATTTGTCATGGAGAAAATGACAGACAGAAAAGGATTCAGATATTCAGAAGAATAAAGAGTGTGGTAATGAAGTGTAGAGTGTTTTTTGCCCTGACTAGAAGTATCTGATTTTTTAAAATATCACTCATTTTTCAAGATCTATTCTGTTGCTATTGACTTTAGTAGAATTTTATCACTTATTTCATTAAGAACAAAATCAAGTCTAGAGTCAAATGAGCTCCTTTTTTCTCTCTCCTTCTTCCTTTCTCTCACCCTTCACATCCCATCCCCCATCTCCTAGCAGAAATTCACTATCACATGAGAAGCATTTTACAGTGCTTTTGGCACAGCATTTTTGATCTATTCACTAGAAACTGTACTCATTGCATCAGATGTCAGCATTATATAGTTGCACAGAATCTCCTTAATTTTCCTATTTGTTTAGTAACATTCCACTGAGGAAGCTTCATGCCAGAATACAAGCACTTCTTAATCTAGATTTTTTTCTCTCTCTCATTTTATTTTATTTTTCTATTTGAAATTATTCAAAGCAATTGGAATTGCTGTAAAAGTTGCACGGTCTCACATCACATTCCTTTATTATCAGCCAGTGTCACATGCTGCAGCACAGAAGCATGTTTTATGCTGCTGCAGCAGAAATTGCTTTCACTGTAAGTACATTTCAGAGAGTTGGCAAGATGATCTAAAACTTGCAGCAAGCTAAGCCTCTGCTGATGATCAGTTTGTCAAGGTATAGGTATCATGAATACATAGTATTTTTGAAAGCTATTTAACCATAAACCATTTGTCTACTAGTTTGAGGCTTGAGATTTGTCCTTTTTCTGTAGACAAGAAGTAATTCTTCCTGCTTCTCTTACACCTCCTCAAAGCAAAAAGAATGAAAAGGAAAAATTTGTTTCTAATTCTGATGGGTTTTTCCACACATCTTGGTCTTTTTAATTTCAGTTCTAGTTAGGATTATTTTTACTGTAGTGACTTTGAGCCAGACCGGAGTCTCAGAAATACCATAAAGTTACTGCATCATCAAAGAAATCTCTTCTGAAGTGATCACACAAAGGTAATTACAGCATTATCAAAGCTGCAAAATGTTGCATTAGTATTTCTTGTGCTCAAGCAGCATTTAAAGCAATAGTGTGCATTTAAGTTCTTCAACAGGGCCAAAACTGAGCAAAATTTGCAAGAGACTAGACAAGCATCTATATAGAGCTATAACATGGGCTAAGACTGTTGGGGCCAGACGCTTCAGTCTATGACAGTGTGATCAAGTATTATTTCATTTAGTCTGTGAGCTGAAATAATAGCCTATAAAGTGTTTCAGAGTAGTCCTTTGACTACATATCATATATTGCAATTTCCTTATTCTCTTTTAGATTACCCTCATACATTGATTTTTTTCCGAGCAGCAGGAAGGTGAACTTTACCTTTCTGAGCATAAATAACTCCAGATTCAGAAACGTTCATTTCACCAGAAAGATAGAGTACAAAAAGTATCTATATGAAGGAAGGGGCTTCTGACTTTCTGTGGATCTGTATGTCTACAGAAGTTTATTCTCCAGAAATGGGAACTGCATCTACTGGCAGCTATTTCAGCGATTTAGCTGGTGCTTTTTGCCCTCCATTTGCTGAAGAACAATATCTGGTCTGCGATTCTGTTCCTAGTTAGATTAAAATTTTAAAGGGCCACTGCCTAGGAACTTCTGCTTCTTGAGGATTGACAGTTTTATTATGGAAACCACATTAAAATGAGAGTTGCTTGCCATCATTTTCCCATTGCAGTGAAGCTCTCAAGAAGGACAGGTGGAGAAGAACATCAGTGCAGTGTAAAGGCTACCTGGGTGCAGGAGTCCCTTCCAGCTGCCCCAGAGCCAGTCCTGGGGGCACTGCAGGCAGCTACATTCAGCAGTCATGGATGAATGGCAAAAGGGGAGATCTCATCTTCCCCTCTGTCATTTGTCTAATCAAGATTAAACACATTTTCAGATTATTGGCCACTTCACTGCCTCTCCCCACTGGCAGTGAGGCAAATGAGTTGCTCTAGCAGAGGGATATGGAACTGCCTGGGCTGTAGAGAGTAAGGGTAGAGAGTATGAAAATGTGGTGAATTTGTATGGATTTCTCTCTCACCAAAGACTTCCCTTCTTTTGTGCCCTATGAGGAAGGCTGGAAGTTCTTCTGAGCTGGTTGATTTACCAGTCTTTACGATTTGTATTCAGGGGATTGGAAGGTCACTAGTGTGTACCATGGGGAAAGGACCTAAATAATTAGGATCATATTTGTGTATTTGCTTTTATGAGGCTGTTACTTGTGCATACACAGTAAGGATCTTACATGTTCAGAAGAATATACCTGGTCATTAATAACTGAAGCCTAAACTGAGCTTATGATAGCTGCTTTTACAGTACTTTTTTATGTTACTGGTGAATAATAGGCATTTTCTAACTTCCAAGAGTTTTTTTTTTTAAAAAAAAGGTTGTTTGCAGGAAAAAGGTCCAGAAAGGAAGAGCAATCAGACAAGGACTACTTTTAGAGAACATTAAAGCTTAGACACAAACTAAGAAAAGCCCAAGAAATCAAAGTTGAGTTTGACGTGGTATTTTTCTGGTTTTCACTTGTGCTTCTATGCACCTTCCTTTTTCTTTGTTCCTTGGTGTTTCATTTTTTGGTTTTTTTGGTTGCTTGGGGTTTTTTTGGTTGTTTTCTTTTTTTTCATTTCTGTTTGGTTTTGGGTTTTTTTTTTTGTTTTTTTTTTTTGTTTGGTTTTTTTTTTGTTCTGTTTTGTTTTATTTTCCTTCTTCAGTGGTAAGATAAGGAGAGAGTGTCAAGCTTAGAATATTCTGGCTTTTGTTGCTTTGAGTCTTAACTTTACTGTTGCTAAGACCTACCTTTCTGGCCTGTGAATAATAGTTTTTATGTCATGATGGTATAGTTAGAAGAATCAGGTAGTTTTAAAGCATATTCAACCATCCTTTTTACTTACTTTTAATCAACTTGTTCTTCCAAACAAGGTATGGAATTGATAGCTGTTATTGATTGCTTGTAGCATTACCTAATCTTCACTAAATGTAGGAAGCTTTTCAGATTTAGAAAGGTGGCAGAAAATGTCTAGTAATGATGCTGCTGGGAATTGAAGCTCAATACCGTGGTCAGTATAAAAGTGATATAGCTATAAGAGGTATTTTATTATAGGCCCATTGTTTTTTATTAAATGCTCAAGCTGGTGTAATTTACAGATATTTTGAAGTTGCTTATGTTTTTATCAGCTGTTTCAGTATTTCATTTGTTTGAATTTACACCAAAGAACCTTTTATTGATGATAATGTGCTGAAACTTTGGAAAACTACAGAATGTAAGGAATACAGTACTCTAATAATGTGAAAAAGGGGATGTCATTTATGCTTTCAATACAAAAGGGAAAATATAAGAAATCATTACTAAAACAGGTATAAATGTAACCTTCACTGTAGTTCAGTAATTATCCCAGTCCACAGTATGCTGTTGGTACCATGATTTCCTTTATTTCCTCTTTGTTTTCATTTTTATCTGGGTACTTCACTGGTGAGTAATAGCTAAAGGGAACCCATTTATGCAAGGCGAGCATTCAGTTTGCAAGTGAATTTGCTTGTAGCTATTGCCACATTTGAACCTCACTAATGTATGTAAATTAAAAACTCTGGTATTTGGATCGCTCCTGTTTGAAATAAAAACAGAATCTGATCATTACAATCTGCAAGCCAGGTATTATCACTGGACTAGTGAGCCGCTGATGATAAATTGTACTGAATAGCTTGTGGATAGAATATTTTATCTCAGTTCTCTATCACACAGCACTGCATAAAATAAGAATGATTCATCAAGCATGAGAGCTGGTGGTTTATGAAATTCATTGCTCACGGCAAGTGTATTTTTTAAAATTCAAAAGACAAAGCAACTCACAAGGGTTATTTAGTAATCAGTGTGAATTACTTCTAGGTATAAGCCTTAGTGGAAAAAATTAAAAATACATTTGCTGTACAGGAAGCATTATTGCTGTAGGTGCCATAATTTAACTGCTTCTCATCTATACTTTTGTTTTATTGTGTGTGTGTGTGTGTGTGTGTGTGTGTGTGACCATTTTGGATTCCAGTTCTCCTCCCCTTTATTTTTAGAAGTGAAACTGCATAATCAGTTGTAACAGGATTATTACATCGAGCAAGTCTATTCTATGCTCTCAGCAGAAACATCTTCAGGGGCTTGTACACCTTAGGCTGCAGAGGATATTTTGTTTATTCAAAAAGACATGTAAAAGGAGAAGAGCAATATAAAGTCATCTTTTTTTCCTTCAGATTTACAGTAAGAATGTTTCATTTCTTCTTGTGTATTGATGTCCCAAGGCAATGTTCCAAATGAAAAGATAATAACTTATGAAGAAGTGTCAAAAACTAATTAAGTTTTGTAACTTGTTTTTCCTTCACATAAAGTATATTTTTCATCACACTGTCCAGTCACATGCTGGGATTTCTGCTAACATCATCACATGCCAGTCACACCAAATCTCAGTGGTTCTTCTCCTCCTGTCATTATTTTCAGCATCAATTAATTTTCTTGTGACCTCGCCTTTAGAAAATGTAGCAGGGAATTATCAGTGCATGCTTTGTACAGTCTATTTGGAAGGCATTAGGCCACTGTGTGTATTTGAAAATGGAGTAGGCCAAACATTATATTTTCTCACCTGCAGGGTTGCCTAGTAACCTGAATTAAGGATTTTCACCAAGCCTTCAAGACAAATAGAAAAACTGTAAAGCAGGTTGACCCAGGTGGGAGACTCAGACCTACTCATGTACATTAGCATTTTGAGAGGGGAAATATAAAACACAGCTGCTCATTAACATTATTGTGGAAATAGTTTTTGTAATTAAAGCAGCCTATTTTCTTGCAAAGTGAAAAGCATGTGATGCATCATATTTCACTGTTGCTAAATTTGTGTTGTGAAGCACACTTTGTTTTACTTTTTGACATATTATTTGCTTATGGACTGTCAAAACTGAGCACTCGATGAAGGGATTGAGGGAATGTCTTTAAAACATGTAAATATCTCTTTGGTGGCATTCTCACTAAAAGCATGCACACTTGCCTGTGTTGGGTAGCAGTTCACGTAGATATGTTCAGCTTTCATTTAATCACTTCAAGGAACTAAATTCCTTGTTTAATGTATTGCCATTGAAAAGAAAGATTAGTGTACTTTAGAGGTGGGGGTCATTCTTTGTAACGCTATTACAGCTTTGTCCTTGACATGCAAGATTCCTCCAGAAAAGGAAGGGGGGTGGGGGGGGGAGCTGGAAATTCTGCCTCAAAGGTACAAAGCAAAGAAGTAGCACAATTAGAATGTCGGCACATAGTGACAGTCCTCTGCAAATGATGGTGTCAGGCCACTGAGGGGCCGAGGGTGGCAGGAGTGACATTCACCCTAGCAAGATGGAAATAAATGCCCTGTTTGATAAAAGAAAACAGACAATTTATGTATACCCTGAAGAGTTAACAGCTAGTGAGCCATTCCTATGGGTCAAGTGCTGCATTTGCATTTTGATGGGATGTTATCAAGTAATTAATGCACCAGTCAGGATTTATTACCTCAGGAGTGAACTGAAAGGTTCATTACAAAATCGGTTTCACTTGAAGATAGGCATTTCCTCAGAGTTAGCTTTTGACATGTTGTTCCTAGCTCTCTCTGCCTGTGGCAGCAATGGTAGAAGGCCAGTGAGGTGAAATTCATTGCTTAATAAGGGCATTCACTTTGGGTATTCTTGTGATAATAAATGTATACATCAAGGCCGCACTGCCTTGTCAGTTTAATTGCTTCTTGTGCTCCTTAACAAGCCAATCTTAATCAGTCTGGACCATGTTATGAATAATTTAGGGATCAGCAGACTTCACGCTTAATAAGATATACTAGATTATAAAACTTAAGTGCACTGTTTATAGAAAGCACGGAAAACACTCTAAGTTTTTATTAGCAGCAAGGAAAAAAAACGAAAACAAACCCAAACCTAGTAGTGAGGTTTTCTAACACTTGCATTTTGTGAGCAACAGCTGTGTATCTCCGTGCTGAAACCCCCTCCACTTCTGTCAAAGGGCCACAGTTCGGCCTCTCTGTCCCCCTAAGCCTCTGCCAGACATAATGGGAAATTTGAGCAGGCCATGAGATTAAAGCCCAGAATCTCTGGCAAACCAGCAATTGTCATTTTAGAAAACATTCTTTTATCTTTTTAAATGCAAAGCAGATCTTATTTTAAAACATTTTCTGATGGACAAAAATTACCTTTTTGTTGTTTAGTAGTTGACTGCCTACATGGATTTTAATGCAACTATTTAGATTTGAGATTGGGTTGCCAAACCTATATTAAAAATATGATTTTTAAATGTTTTTCCTTTGTTTAGTGATAAAGGTGAAATATAGGCTCGACTGTAAATCATTCATACATAAAATGTGAATTATTAAAGTAAAATACTTTTTATTTATTAAGGTGATACAGAAATACTTTAAAAAGTAACAGAAATAGTCTCCAATCTCTCTGAGCCTGTTATGATTCCTCCATCTGATAAGTGTTGTTTGATTAAAAAAGAACATTTAACCTTTTTGTTTTAAAAGAATTCTTTGTCCTCCATTTTACCTCAACATTTGCAGGCTATAAGTTGTCCACAGAGTAATGCATCATTCAGTTTATGACATCTAATAAAGGCCTACTGCAAGCATTAGAACCAGGTGCTTCAACAATTTTGCAGTCTGCTTGTAGCTGCTTCTGTTCTCTTGTAACCTAGATAGGAAAGAAAAGGAAAAAAAAAAGAAACTAACAAAACCCCGCAACATTTTTCATTATTTTCTTTTTTATTCCTTTCTGTTTAAGCCTTGACACATGCTGACAGCACTACGGTATCATTTGATGCCCGTGTAAACAATAGCTGCATGTATTTCTGAACAGAGAGCGTATTTATTAGTATAAATAGAGATGTAATTAAAGGCTGTGCTTTCAGTTGTTAGATAATGTATTAAAATAATGTTATTGTTCAAATACATTTATGAATCAGGAAGATAGGTACCAGTAAATGAAAAACAACTTCAAACCTATTTCCCAACCTATAGCCGGACTATCATACTCCTTTGTTCTTGTGCAGGTTAATAGAGATTGAGGAGATGGGCAGAGGAAAAGCAGTGCAATTTTCTGCTATTTAAGCTTGGCGAAATGGCACTCTTCAGGAAGCAGCAAAAAGTATGAAAGCGTAATAGGCATTTTAAAAGTAGAAGTCCATATAGCTGCTTGAGGGATCCTCAGATTTAGGCATGCATAGAATCACGAATGAGATAATCAGCATTGTGAAATTGAAACCTGTCTGCTGCCTGCTGCTGTTCTTCCCTCTTTCAGTGGAGTGATTTGTAACACTCATCTTCTTCAGGCAAGGCAGCCTTCAAGATTATCCAGAACTGTCAATAGTAATTGCCAAAGTATTTTATTACCTACAGAAAATCAAAGGAATTTTATAACCAACAGTTATCAAGTTTCAATACACGGTATAAAGAGAGCAATTTTAGTTGGAATACAATCGTGTTTGGCTTGCTTTTATGTTCTTGAGACAATTCCTGTGCAACCAACTACAACATTCACTGTATTTAAGCTGGAGGCAAGAATATGCATGTGTACTTGTAGTTTAAAAAAAATTACATAATGCTTACAAGCTTCTGCAAGCAAGTGGTTTTTAATTGCCATGCAAACTATGCCTTAACTAATTACTTCTAAAAAGAATGAGGTTTCTGTAAAACTTGAGATGACATTTTGAAATTCTGACAGTAGATACAAGTTTAACTGGGGCATTCTCTGTCATGAGGTAAATAAAATGCCTGGAAATTAGCAAAATATGACACTGATTATAAAGTCTGAAAACATTAATGTTGCAGATCTTATTATAGCCTCTGAATATTACTGCTATGTGAACCACAGTTGTGATTGTCAGCCGTTCATTTAACACAATTCTGCTTTGCTGCAGGGTCACCCATGATTCAAAGCTTTTCAGATGCTTGCCTTCTCACTCAGGCTATGGATGAGTGAGAACTGCATCTTCTGTTCAACAGTGCTTTTCTGAGCCGTGCATTTCACTTTCCTTCCCCAACACCAGGGAAAAGGAAAGTGTGACTGTCTAAATGTTTGGTGGGAGAAAATCTAGTTTCTACTTTTTACAATGTATTTCCCCTCTAATTCATAATGTCAAGACTTCAATGACATGACTGTCTCTGTGAGTTCTTTTAAAAACAAATATACAAGTTCACATGTGAAAAATAAATTGGCATGGGAAAATGCCTCTTTTAAAGTTCCAAACCAGATAGGTGCACTTGTATTTTGAGTCATGTGCACAGGATTTTATTCACAGCACCAAAAAGCAGGTGTCATTTCTATTGAAGGGCTGCACTGAAAGAGAAATAAGCCATGAACAAATTTTATAATACTACAACCATGAAGCCATGATTATAGCATAACAGAGAGCTCTCCTTTCAACTGTGAACCTCCTTGCTCTTTCTCCATAAGCTTTTGTTTTTAAAAAAAGACCTGTTAATTGAATTATTAATTGTTGTTGAAAGGGTAAAGTACTTTACCAAGAACCTGCTTTCATAGCACTGCAATATATGAAAAATTTAACAAAATGGTAATTAGGGGAGAGGTTATTTATATACTATTAAAATGCTGATGTAATTATCAGAGAGTTATTCAATTACACCGGATAATAGACATTTTTAATGTAAGGAAGATGGCTAGCCTGCTGGAATTTTGCTCATATGAGGAACCTACCCTGGGTCCTGTATTTTTTTCACTCTTATAATTTATACTAATTTGTTTATATTGTGCAGTGCATGAAACATGCATTGCTACATTATTCCATCTAGTATTTCTATATGGATTACAAAAGTACATTATATACATCAACCGAAATTCTGCAGATATTTAAGCACAAAAGGGACTAATTTGTTCCTTTTGAAGAGAGTTTCATTACCTCACCTGCACATTCTGAAAGGAGGAACATTTGGGGCTAACACGACAATCACATTTCTTGTTTACTTAGAGCTGTGGGTTTGAACTGAATAATGGCAGGAGAAGCTGATGTTTGTATTTTTGAGGGCCTGGAGCTGTGTATTTGGACTAGATGGATGCTGTTCCCCTTAGTCCCTGGTTGTCGTAGCAGAATATTGTCCCATTAATAAATCGGAAATTGTCAAGAGCCAATGAGGGCATGTTGCCACTGTAACATATATATATAAAGTATTGGGGGTTTTTGTTTGATTCATTTTAGTTTACACTTTGCCACTCTGGTTGTATGTTCAAGCATTTTAGAAGTCTCATTAGTTTGTTTATTAAAAGGAAGGAATCTAAATAGTACAGATGAAGCATATACTCTTCTTATTCCAGATACTGAATAGCCCCAGAAATGACTAGTGATCATTTTTCCAATCAAATGTAAGATCATGGAGACTGTCATAATGTAATGGTGATATGGACATGTGGCTATAATACCATTTTCTCAGAACAGGAATGAATTGTCTCTGATTCTAAGCTGATTGAAGTATTGGCATTCAAAGAATCAGAGCATAGGAACAAAAGAATCTGTCTTTGCAAAGCTGTACTACAACTCATATTAACCTAAAATGTGTGGCAATAAAATTGAGTCTTTTTGAAATGTTCTTTTTTAAAAAAAAAAAAAAATCCAGAATGCAAGTTGTTGGAAGCTTTAAAACAGAGGGAAATGCAGAACAGGATATTTGTAGATCATAGTCCAGATACAGTTTTCTGTTAGGACACAGAATCTGAAAATGCTTCAGTTAAAATCAGCTTAGCAATAGCACAACTCTATTAAATTTAGCAGAGCTAGTCTTAATTTTCACTAGTTTGTATGAGAAAACCATAATTGTCACTCATTACTGAAGAGAAATAAATTGCATTTCTTTCTTAAGTCTTTGTTTGTTTAAACCCTGTATGGTTGCATTTAACACTGGATTAGGTAGGGTAAGAGTTTACTGAGAAATTGCACAGCTGTATTTGTACAGAGCTGTACCTGATTCCCACCTCCTGTAGTGTGAGCAGTGGTAAGTGAACTGTTTCTGTGTTGTTCACTCACTCTGTCAGATCGAAATTCAGCTCAATAGCATTAAACTAGCTCCCATTTGAAAGATTTGTCTTACAAAACCCTGAAAACTGCTCTGAACATGCATACATTGATTTTGTTGCTGGAATCTCCTGAGCTTTGATGAAAAGGAGACTCCACATGCAGGTGAATGAGGGTTTACCTCTTCAATATTAAAAAGAGAAGATTAAGGATTTTTGTTCAGCTAAGACTGAACTAATCAGTGGCATATGAAGGTAAGAGACCTGGCCTCACACCTGTAGTATGATAAAGTTATTTTCTTTAGTTGAACAAGTTCAAATTTCTCCAATAGCTGCCTCTGAGTAACTGTTTACCATTATTCTCATTTGCACAGGTAATTGAATGTCCAGGGGTGCAGCAGTAAAGTTTTTTTATTTTAGCCACAGAGAGGGAGCTATTTGTCATGTTCATTGCAGGAAATTTGCTCAGATTTTGTCACGGAAAAGATGCAATTGTGATATCAATTCACTGAACAACATCTGTATGATAGTATTCTAAATGCTGAGCAGTTTGGTATTTGTGGAGGGGATAAGACATTTTTTGTATTCAGAAGTACAGTTTCCTTCCATTAAGTTCTATTAAAACATTAGAAAATGAAGATGAGTGATTTTCACAAGCTTTCAGGTTTCACTCTGAAGAAAAAGGTTCTTTTAGCCTTCCAAGTTGGAGAACCTTTCTTTTTTGTCCTTGCTAAAGTCACACTCTGCACAGTACTTGTGGTTATCATAGCACATACAGCTATGCGAGTTTTAGTGGAAGAAGAAGAGCAGGGTAGCTTTAATTTGCACATGTCATCGCTGAGAAGAGAATGCCACCACAACGTAATGCACAACATCCGGGGGAAAACAACATTTTTTCACCTTCTACTGTCTGATCCAGCTTTCTCTTGTATTCACCTGTGGAAAGTCATATAGCAAAAATGTTGCTTGAAATTGTGGCACAGGAAAGGCTTTGCAAGATATAGAGAGAGGAGGCAGTAATTGTTTGAACAAACTGGCTATACTGTAAGATATCACAGCACGTTACAAATATATCTAAACTTGTCTTATCAGCCATGCTTTTGATCTGTAGTAAGAAATACAGTAACAAAACTAAAATGAATGCTGCAGAGACAGATAAAACTAGATAAGATGTTTTCAGAAATTAGATAACATTTATTTTTCATCATTTATAAGAATCACTTCTTTTGCCTCTTAGGCATATGGTGGTTGCATTCTTGCACAGTGTGGTTTTTCTTCAGCAGATCAGCTCCCCTGCCATCCTTAAACTGAGGTCACACTCCACAAGCACATGGAAGTCCAAATAAAAGAGAGTAGCTTCTTAAACATATCTCATCGTTTTAAAACTAACTATGACTTATCTGGAAAACTAATTGTGGATGATGACTTAGCCTTACTTCAGTCTGAACACAGAGCAGAGAGGACAAGAAAAACAAGCTCTGAAATAACTCACGGGACTGGAGGAGTATTTCTCTAACTCAGTGAAATTGGGAATAATCTTCAAATCCTGCTGTAAAAATAATGTGCAAATACTGCTCAGTAAATTTGAGTTAAAACTCAAATGTATTTAATGACCACATATATTCTTAAAAGTATTTAGTGCTTTTATTGACAGAGAAATATTTATTTTACTGCAGCATTTCCAGTTTGCTTGACTTACGAGACTCAATAGCACATCTATAGCAATTCCAAATTGAGGAACTTAAAAGCAGTAATGATGAATTTAGGCCAGTTGCAATTTAAAGGAAGGTTGCTGACATTTTAGAATTACATGATTCTCTTGGAATTCATTTCATACTTTAATTCTGTTATACCAAGAAACGTTAGATGCAAGGGTAGAAGCTGAACTGGTAGTATTTTTTTTTCCTAAGCCAATCCATAAAGATGTCCCTTCACCTCTTTGATGTGATAAGGAAGTGTTAAATCAAAGTGAATCCTTATTCTGCATCTTGGGACAGAGTACTGCTTAAGCCAATTGTTACCATTCCTGAGTGTTTTAGACAGTGAACCATGCATCTCTCTCTGCACATCAGAGAAGATTGTAGCAGTCATTGTGCCACCTGCTATCACTTAATTAGTATAATCATCTAATTTCCAGTTGGAAATAATGGCATCATGCACTTTTTAGTAATTGTAACCATCATAATATATTCCAAATTATGTTACACTAACATTATGTGATTTAGAAATATTAGGAAGGGGTATTTGCTTTGCATTTGTACACTGGTCTTTCTGATCTTGACTCTCACCCAGCAGCAAAAGTCCATACACAGTTTTCTATTTTATTATGATCCTAAAGATATCACTGATTCATATCATAACTCTGCAAATGAGCGTTTGGTAAGTACAATTTAACCTTTAATGGACAGAGGAAAGAAGAAATAATGGAAACAGCAGCTTGATATAATGTAAAACACACCCAGGCTTCAAAGAATTTGATCTTGTTTCTTAGCAAAATATTTTTTTTAAAAACAGAATATCAGTGATTATTTATGCAAGTTATATTTTATATGCTTTCTGTTTGTGATTCTCAGTTTAAGGCATAATTTCAGTTGATCAGAATAGGTCTTAATGTTTAAACATTACTATACTGCAGCAGGTTTTTTGCTCCTGGAGATTTCATCACAGCAAATGAATAGGTAATAAATGAGTCAGTTTGGGGCTGCTTCATTTCACTGGACGGCTTCAAAAACAGAAAGAGAGAGAAAAAGAGAAAGAAATAGGCAATGACATGAAGAGATACAGGCAAACCTGAGCCACTGTCAGAGCTAACCCTCCCCCACTCCCAGTGATACTGTCTGGCTAAGCAAAGCACTGCCACATATATATCAGGCAAGGTTATTACCATTCTGCTTTGTAAACATGCTATGCCTCCTGGACATCTTCTATTTTTATTTCATTTTTGTGTTATATCTTATATGTAAATCTAGGCTGGAGAGTCAGGAGGCATTCATAGCATTGGGCCAAATTCATTCCAGGTGCAGTTCCAGGTCTGTTGACTTCAATGAAATTACACCTGGGATGAATTTGGTCTATTATTAACTATAGAGATTACATGTCCAGCTTCCATAGTATACTAAAATACCCAGAATACATATAAATAATGAAGTATGTAATTACAGTCCTGGTTTTAATTTGTGTTCCTGAATGTACTGATGCTTTTGCACATGTTTATACTTATAGCTATGCTATTGTAGAATATTTTTGTTTAGTGCAAATATATTTGAGTTTTTCTTTAAAACAGAGATACACACAATGTTTACTTTCAAATGTCTCAGTAAGTCTTTCAAAATCCATTTGATGGCTGATTCCATATAACAATATTAAATTATATTGGTCTTAAATATCATACATATATATATAGCGAGAGAGAGAGAGAAATATATGCAGCATATCACAATACTGCCACTTAAAACCATTCTGCAAACAATGAGCTTACCTTCCTATGGATTATATGTTAATCAATACACACAAATAGGTGATCTTGGCAGAGTTGATACGAGCCAATAGAACTGTTACCTATCAGTACAAAAAATTTCATTTATTTTTATGTTTCCTGTCTCAAACAGTGCATAGCAGGTCAGTTGACAGGAATTTGTGCCTGACCAAACCCAAAAGCTAGGCAGTATTTAAATGGACTCTGCCTTCATTAGGAGATGTAAAAAGCATAAGTATGACTTACCTCTGCATACATCAAATTCCGTTTGCTTCCCCTGTATGGTTTTGTGCATTCCTGCATCTTTCAGCATGGCACACTGTGAGGACCTAGTAAGAGAGTTAAAGTCAGATGACGCTAACGAATCCCAGCGCAAATGACTGAATCAATAGGAAACCAGCCACTGCTGTTTAAGTGTATCGATAAATGTACCTTTATTTTCTCTTGAATGGATAAGTGTCGCAGTTAAGAGTCCTATGGATCTCTTAATTGAAAGTTAATTTTAAATCAATAAAGAGAGTCATTTAAATATTGATCAGTCCTTTCTACACGAATTGTTAGCTGATTTTTTTTTTTAAACAACTTTGTTTAAATGCAATCAATAGCCCACAATCAGTGTGTTCCATAAAAAATTGACAGATGTTCCCAAAATGCCTGCTAGGCATAATCTTATCTGTTTACATATGTAGCATAGATATTTCAGTCCTTTTCAAATGTACCCAGGTATCTATGGCAGAAATGTGATTTCCTTAAATACCAGACTGCACAACTAAAATGCATTCTTGCCCTTCTTTTTCAATAAGGTGGTTTAAAATTAAAAAGGAAGAGTTCTTGGATTTCCTTTGATTCTACAAGTAATATTCTTATTGTTTTACTAGTGCAGGCAGACTGCAAAAGGAGAATGCCCTTGTTTTGCACATAGGGAAAAGAGAGATAAGCACTTACATGAAGCACATGTTCTCTAGAATTTGTGTGTCATAATCCATCAGATGTATTGCTATATGCAAAACTATACCTAGCTTTTAATTATATAGACATTTATGTACACTTTGTGTATGCATGTTGAATAGTAATGACTTTTAGCTTTATTTCATGGATATGGTCTCTCTCCTCAGCAGCACATAGCAGGACTATTTTATCTCAATTTGACAAGCACACAGTTGAGTTAAAAGGATACAAATTTCATTTCATGAGATTCACTGAGATTAAGCTAATAAAATAAACCTAGCTACATGTGGCTTTCAACATTTCAGCAAATATGAAACTCTTCTAAGATGCCTTCCCACAACACTACCAGTAATTTGCCTGTAGTGGCCTGGTACAATTTAGTTTGTCACACCTAGTGATGAAGTCAGACTGGAGACTTTGGTGCAAGCAAAATGAATAGAATTTTTCTCCTGTACCCTCTAATTAATTACAAAGTTGTACTTTGATGTACACAGCTCTGAAGTCCTGAAGCTGGCCTTTATTATAATTTTCCTTATTTTTCAATTTTCAAATCCAGTGCCTCTTAAAGGAGGTTTGTACTTCTGAGTAATATGGCCCCTTTTGCAGTATAAGAGCATAAAGTTGATTGTAACAAATCACAAAAATACATATATATACAATTTGTCAAAATTAGCATTTTTATTTTCAGTGATCTGACTTAAATATAAAATAAAATTGACTGACAATTATTTTGACTGACATCTAACTGAAGAGTATTGCCGTAATAGTGTTTCCTAAGTGACAAACTAAAAATTAAGTCCCGTAATTAAAACTTTATGACACATAGTAATTTCAGGCAGAAAATAATAAACAATTTTTTTTAAGAGTACTGTCTAAGGAGAATAGGGGTTGCTTGGGGGGAAGAAATCTGACATGCAATATAATTCACTCTATTTTTGTTATTAATACAAATGCTTCCTGCTGTTCTGAAAATCCACTATTTCTTAATCCAGCATTATTGTCCTCTTAATGCAACATTTCAAGCCCATTTAGCTCCATTTTCTGTTAGAAAAGCCATATCAAAAAGGAAGATTAAAAAGGAAGAACCAGGTATCACTGGTTCATATGCATATGGGTTCAGCATGTGAGGATGCTGTTTCTAGGACCAGCCTTAAGATGTGACTGATAGATCTTATTTGTCTGATAGAGTTGACCAGGGAAATAGAGCTACAGCTGGTTACTTCATTAGGTCCTCTCATTGATTGAACCCTGCTGAAGTGATGCAGCAGGCTCCTGAGATAACTGCTGGTAATAGAACAAAATGAATTCTTATCACAGAGATTGGAAAGGCCATTAACCCTGGCCTCCAATGCTTTTCAGAGGTCACAGACAGGAAGCCAAGCGGTGACTGGGAAAACTGTTTTGTGTCTAACTACAGGTCATGTTAGAGGGGGTCTGTGACTTTTTTACCCTTCGGCTTCTGTACAGATGAAACTGTTACACTGGCAGATGTTAATAATCAGCTGTAAATAAATATTGGAAGCAGAAGAAGAAAAATGAGAAAGCACAGGAATTTTTTTCAATAAATATTTAATAAAAGAGCAATTGTTTCTGTGATATTTACTGCCAGTTCTGCTGTAGATTTTTGCCTAATACTTTTCCATATAAATTGAAAAGAGAAATACGTAGAGGCACTTAAAAAATGAAATTTAATATGGTTTTATATAAAAATACCTTTCCTTCCTTCCTTCAAAGATGAGAATTATAATTGCCTGCTGCCTGCCTGCTTCCCTTATTCAGCAAGCCTATCACCAGTTCATCTGTGAATTAGTGCAGGGCGCTGTTTGCCTTTCACCTGGTTGAGAAGGGTATATATCTAAGTAAGAGTCCTATAATTTACATTTAATGCAACCTTTCAATTGACCAAGAGCCCACAACCTAAGCCCCCATCTCACAGCTGAGGACTTTCCCACATTTGTCAAGTCAGTGCCACTCCAGCATCAGCCAGGAGAAATCATCCATTTAAAGCCTGGAGCTGCACATGACAATTTTCCTATTGCTTGTAAGGAACCCAGCCATGGCAGAGGTAGCTTTGTGTTTTACTTTTTTGACTCTTGCTTTCAGCAGCAGTGTTTTATTATGCACATGGATTAAAAAAAATATAGTGGGATGCATCTTATAAAATTAAATTGAACATTTTCTTTTTATTACTGACATATTTAAGGCTATGCAGATATGTGTTGTAGGTTGATTTTAGCAGTATGTTGGTGGCTTCTATCCTTGTGATTGTGATTTAATTTCAGTGTCTGTGGTCATGTGGTATTCTCTGCTGGAGCCAATCTTTCACAAGGAGCAAGTTCATTTAAATGTAAATGGGGTCCTGTGGATGGAAAAAACTACATACTTCATGTCTTCAGCGACCCACCCAAGCATTTGGTTTGGCCTTCCATGCATAAATAATAACAAGAAGGTATGCTGTCATTGCCTTGCTTGAAACACCAGAAGTGGTTTGGCACAGCAAAAACCCCAAGCACTAAAAAGAGATTGGTTTGGATAAACTCACAGTTCAGATCCTCATCCTGATTAAACAGTGTAAAAAAAAAAAGGAAAAAAGTAAGAGAGAGAGAGAGAGAGTAGAGAGAGTTATGGAGTTATTTTGAGGAGTTGTGAATTACAGGAACAGCTGAAAACCAACTCAGGCTAAGAACATACCATGCCTAAAAATACTCTGAAGTAGCAGAAAGCTTGTCATTTTGTTAACTTGAATGGATTTTTGCTCTTAATTGTTTGTAGCAATTTGCAAGAGTGGGATGTGAATGTGGTATAAGTGGCAATATAATTAGCATTAATTTAGCATAAAAATGCAAACCTACATTTTCTAAGTAGTTACCTTCCTTTCCACTAAAACATGGAAATATATTACATAACTCTAAAGTATGTGTGGCTTTTTTTCAAGGTGTTATTAAATATGACAAAATGGAATGCCTTTTCTTTTTTACTGTTGTATATAAGGAGATATGAAGGATTGCACAACTTCTTTTTATCAAAATCTTTGTGGTATATATATATATATTTCCACACTGCTAAACTCATGTGTTGGCTTTTCATAGAAATACTCCAGGTGTATTTCAAGAGAATTGAAAAATCTCCTTTAGAAATTTCCTTTCCTACCAAGCAAACTCATAAACAGGTTTTCATCTGTGTGGATGAACAGATATATTTTCAGGATTACTTCATTAAGTGCACACTTTTATTTATCTCATTTATTAAGAATGTTGTGTTCTGTGGCAGATGTTTCAGGGTATGACACATGGGCCTGGAATCTCAGTGTGTGATACCTTTGGTGAAACTCACTTACAAAACATCCAGGCTTCCAGTTAGTTATGTTCTGCACTAGGAACTTAGCAGAATTTTGACTTTGTTCCAGAGCTGTAATAAAAGACTGGTATTTACTGTTTTCAGAGATTTCTGAATAATATTTGATAAGCTTTCCTCTTCTTTTTATAAAGTGGCATTACTTCAAGACAAGCTAGATTTAAGAAGTACAAGATTTGCTATCCCGGGTAAGAAACAGGATATTAGTGTTTGTGTTACTCAGCTATATTAGGTGTAGCTGTAAATCAAATTATTTTATCCTGGAAGCTTCAAAACCTAAAATGTTCATCTGTTGGTCCCTCTTCCCTTATTTCCCTTATTTCATTGAGCTGGTTAAGTAACAATAATCAAAGCTCTAGATTTCATTTTCCTAAAGATTCTAGTGAAATAAATGTGTTATAGGTACAAACAGTGATGAGCAAATAGTGGTTTTTTATCATATTATTCACCATTAAGGGATATACATGTGCTGTTTTCATTATTTGGTTACATGCCATACCAACTAATTTCCACAGAATCTCTTAAGTCTTCTAGATGTATTTGCTGACAACCCTATACTGTTAGAGTGTTTTAATTAAAAAAAAAATAATAATTGCGCTCCAATACTGTCATACGGATCTGAAGATCCAACCTATTTCTCCTATCAGAAATCTCAGCAACATATCTGCTATCTGAAAAACAATGCTATTAGTTGCAATGTGGGCAATATGGGATTTTCGTTTTGTTTAGAGTGTGTAAAATTATTTTGTTTAAGCTTGTAATTTGCAAGACATATAAAATTATTGGAGAGGTAAGTCCACCTCCTAATTCACTAGTCTAAAGGAACAGACTTGAGAAAGCAGTGCAAGTGTCAAGCACTTTATGAAAGAAAGCAAATCCAAGGGTAGGTGGTGCTAATCTAGGCACATTTGCAGAAGTGGCGTAGCAATTGTGATATAGAAAATAATCTAAAGACCATTAATAGACTAAGAGCCATTACCCCTTTTTTGGAAAATATTAGGTTTCTTACATAATGATAAGCTATGGCAGAGAGAGAGTATCACCACATTGATTAATTTTAAGGCAAGTTAGAATTAGAAGGGTCTTTGAATAAAGCCTTTGAAAAAAAGGATCTCTGAAAATGAGTTAATATGGCTAGATCAAAACAGCAGTATATCATTTCATGGATATTGTGAAAAGTATGAGCATCCTTAATTTGGTCACTTTTATTAAAAAAAAATTTAAATGGGATCCCCTTCATGTGATTGGAAAGACACTTGAGAATGGGCAAAAAAAAATTAAGCCTCTGCTCAGCAAGGACAAAGGGGAATCCTTTCCCCAGAAAGTTGGGCATAGCTTTTTTAATGCAAATAGTGAACTATGAAAGATGGCATCTTCCTGCAACATAAATTTTACTCCACATATTCTGGAGCAAGATATCTAACTAAAGCACCCCAAGGGCAAAAAATCCTCATTGCCCCTAGGAGCCAAACAATCTGTTAAAGGAATGAAATCCACCTGGCTTTCAACCATTTTCAGTTTGGGAGGTAATACACAAGAAACTTCTTGAGGTCTAAATATTGAAGCATAAAACCATAAATATGAATGGAATGATAGAATTATTGATGTCTGGCCCAGGTCAGGAGACAGGGTCCAAGTTCCCAACTGGCTTCCAAGACAGTGATCTGGCTTTGGGTTTGAGTTAGTGTTTCTGGAAGCTAAGCGTTTGGTATGGCAGCTTCAAAAGCTGACACAAACACAGGCACTACTGTTTTCCTGTGGCATTGAAGATGCATCCCATCATATTTTTCTAGACTCTACAATAACAAATGGAATTTCTGGTTTTGTTTTCTTGCATTTGTAGGCTGTGTTAAATGTTACATAGTTTTCTGCTGTCCATGTCCAATTTAATCAATATTACAAGTGCTCCCATGTGGTAGGCGGAACAGTGGCAATAAAGTGAAATTTCCACAGCTTTTACCCATTGAAATTCTCAGAGGGCAAAATACTTATAAACTTCACTTCGCTTCCTCTGTAATAGATTTAATAGCTCCATTCAGGAAGAAAGTCTGATGTGCTTTCTCATTTTCAAAATGTAGATAGCAAACCAAGCTTTATTCTATTTCCAGCTCTTGAAGAAGTTTGAAATTTCAATATTCTTTTACCATGTGCGTTGAGAAATGTACTTGTCTCCAGAATTGCACCAATGTCCCAGTGTGACTCTGCATTTAAAAATGAGGGAGTTAACTGAGGTAAATTCCAGACATTCCCAAAAAGTTTTTGAAACTGGTGTGATTTAGGTCAGTTTAAGGCTGTTTCGAATATCTTATTCTACACATAGGAATTGGTAATGTCCACTTTGAGTGAACCGACTACATTGGCTCTGTGCCACTGGGCATCCTTTTCATTTCAGAGCTTTCCTCCCAGCCATTTAAACCATCTTTTAGGCATCTGTGTGCTGCTGAAAACAACTTTATCAAAGCCTAAGATCTGGTCTTTAGTCCCAGAGTTCATTATAATAGTTTAGAACTTGTGTGCTTCTTGTTATTTTGGTGTCCTCTGTTACAAAGAATTACTGTATTGTCTTCTTCCTTGTACAATGCATCATTTGGGCTCAGCAGTCACTAGCAGAGTTCTGCTTCATTCTTCATGACTGATTATTTGTTGTATTAGATTCTCCCCTAACAAAGAAAAGTCATGAAGCACTGTAATCGAAAGAGATAGTGGAAAGTTCACACTTCTTAGAAGATGTAGCACCAGTTCTAGCCTTTATTTATATGAAATCAACATTTTTGTTGCTATTGTGCTCTTTCAGTGAGAAATAAATAAACAGTAGGAGGAATATTAAACAAGGGGTTTAGGAAAATTAGGTTAGATGAAGAAATTATAAAAAAAGATTCCACACAATTCAAGTGAAACAGCAGGGTTTAAATGATCCTGTACCTCTATAAAGTTGTGTATGAAGATTTGCTGTTACTTGGTAGGCCAATCGTTTTCATTTTATGTACCATAAAATTATTGTAACTGCATTTCTGCTTAAGCAAGGGTGGAGACTCTTTAAAATGGAACAGGCTGTGTACTGTTTTCTTAATCATAGGAGCCCTAGAATAATTATCAAACAGTGTTTTCCACAGAGTTGATCTATAATTCATCTGAGGAAGAAAACATCTTCTCAATAAAAGATTTTTTTGTCCTCAATTGTTCAAAGGTTTCTTTTTATTATTATCATTAACCCAATTATCAAATTTCACAACTTCTTCATTTCTCAGCTTTTTTTTTTTTTTCATATGCTTGTAGCTGGAGGGGGAAAACATAGGTGGAGACATTCAGTAAAAGGGTTTTTACAAGGCTTACAGTTATTCTAAGTTACAGCCAAGGGAATTTAATTGGGGAAGGTTTTTGGAGGGTAACTTGTATTTTTTGACAGTTTGTAGTAATTTCAATTCCATATTTCAACAGTCATAAGAGCGCATTACAATTCCTGATATTTATAAAGAACTCAAATTTGAATTATCAGTGAATTGATTACCTGGACTGTGGCTCAACCAGAGCCCATCTGCTGCCCACACCACTGGCTGCAGCCCATAGTTACAGAGTACATGACACAAAATAAATATTGCTCTATCGGGTCTGCTGTGCTCACTGCAATTTAACACTGTTTCTTCGTTCCATGGATTGCTCTTTACAAGTGGAAGTAAGAGAATTACTTCAAAAGTGAATGTACTAAATGTGCTCTTTTAGTGTAGTTTACATTTCATTTTGCTTTATTTAAGTAACCCCACCTCTGTACTCTGGATAATTGTGAGTTGATTATAACATATTTGGGGTTGAGTTTTAGGTTTTCTATTTGCTCAGGCCTTATGTAATGGTGGTGGTGTTTTTCAAATTGGTTCTTCTTTTTTTTCTCAGAACTACGACATTGTTTTATTGAAGTTTGTTATCAAGTGAAAGCTCGTGTTCTTGCATAACTCTTAAGCTGAGATTGTGGGTATAACACCTATCATGAGACTTTCCATAAAAGTTCCAAAAGTTGACCATTCTTCATCCATTCCTGAAACAAGAAATTTCTGTCCTGTTGCCAGCAGTAATGCACACCTATAGCTTAACCCACAGAAGCACCTTACTTGCCTTTGGTGGCTAGGGGCTAAGCAGCGGGTCTTGGCTTCCAGTAGCAGTCCATTTTTTGGCTATGAGGGAATGAATGACAGCAGTAAGACTGAAAACTTCTCTATTTTGAGCTAAAGAACACACATTAAATATGTCTTCTCTAAAGTTTGATCAGCAACTGCTTCTGGAAGAAATTCATTGAAAGCTGCTGAACCTGCATGTTGTCTTTGAAGTATTTAAGCAATTTTGTTTTCACCTTTGATGTTTTTTTCCCATCAGAAGTTAAGGGTTGAGGTCAAACTTAGTTATGCTGAATTTATGGTAGTCTCAAGTGGTATTTCTTATATGATTTTCAATGAGTGACTTGTAAGGAAGAAGATTCAATCAGATTCCATTTTCAGCTTGTTTCTCTTAAGGGTATGGCACCTGATTTTTCAGAAAGAGCTGAAATACATTCCATGTCCCCAAATGGACCTTCTGACCAATCCTGTCTCTATTTTATTTGGAAATGCAAGATGTATGGGCTTGTCATTGCTCATAAAATCCTGATGAAATAGTATTTTCTTTCTATTTTTAAAGTTGGCTTTAAATGTCTTAGTTAAATAAAGGTAAAACTTATTTTTGTTACACTGATGCCTGTATTTCCTTATTTGAGAGATGCAAAATACTTTTACTTAACCCTGTGACATGTGTAAATGAATGTACACCCCGTGAAATGTAAGTGTTCAGCTTAGTTTTGTTTCTTTTTTCATGTTGAAGTATCCAGCTCCCCGGTTAGGAGCAAATTTAAAGTTGCACACTTCTTCTGATTCCTTGTGTTCTCAGTTTCTGTTGAAGTCATCTTGTCAATTGATTCTTCTTTCTCTGTAATTATATATATATATATGAGCAAAATATTTTCTCTTTGTAATGACGTTCAGCTCTGTAATAACTTTGTGAGATGGTCTCCAAAAGCAGCCTGCAGTACTTGTATGCACAGACTTTGAAATGGGCACAAGTCACGCAATCCATTTGAGCTTAGCATCCTGCCTGGCTGACATTCTCTGAAGATACAAAGACATGCATGTGATCCCTCTTAGCCATCAGCTGCAACATGGCTTTTGTTAGTCTGACAAATGGTATGCTGCACATGGGGGAATGAGTGAGGAGTGTCACCTCATTGTCACATGCAGTTCAAAATAGATCCCAACTCCAAAAAGCCTTGTATGAAGAGTCTCTTCCTATTTTCCCCTCATTTGAGAGTATAACAAGTATGTTTGTCTGTGCTGGTCTTGACTATGTCAAGTGTGCTGTGCTCACCAGACGTGGAACCTTTCACAAAGCATCCAGATAAATGTAAATGACAGACTAATGACAAGTTCCTGCCCAAATAGTGTTCTTATTGATGATGCTCCGTTTCATCTCCACAAAAAATTCTGAGGAGAGAGCCCCTCTTCCTTCTCCTATCTGTGGTTTTGGGACAGAGACTGTTGCAAATAAAACAGGCAAGAAAAATCTTGAATGCAGTTTCTGTGAATTGAACTGGAGCACTGCTTTTTAACCACACAATCCACTTTAAAAAGTTCTGTGAGTAGCAAATGAATATGTTGTACTCATTGAAGAGAAAAAGAATATCTGCCCAAGCTTCTTTGGGATACCAAAGGGAGTGTATCTCAAAAAAGAGGTGTTTGGACAGAAAATAGTGGTGCCTCCAGTAGTTGCTTCATCTTACATTTTCACACAGTTATCTGAAATGCTTGTCAGATGCAAGCATTTCATGTCTTTCATGTGTGTGGCTCAAAAATGTCCCCAGATCAGCAAATCTGACTCTCTGTCAGCAACATAACGATAGGACTGTGCCTAAAAGCCACTTGTTTAATTTTCAGATTTTTTTTTTGTTAAAAAAAGATTAATAGAAGATGTAAAAAGCCAAACTCAAGCTCTTTTACCCATATCTCAAGAAGATCTCAACGTCTATGCTCAGATGCTGTATGAGACTAAAAATAGAAGTCTTTAAAGATGCATGGATTAAGTATACAGTAAGCAACAGAATTTATTTTACTTTTTTATGAAGGTGCCTAAATTAATCTTGCTCTTATAATAAGAAACTTCATAGAGTTTTTTTTTTTCTCCTGGTTTTGGAAGTTATGTGCTGCTTGCTTCACATCATGTTCCACTTTTCAAGTGAAATACTACTATAAACGAGTGGCTATTATAATCCCCAGACCTCAAAGCCCAGCACACATGGCTTTGTGAACACATGATTTGAAATGAGTAGAACTTTCTCAATATATTTGTAGGTTGGTGTGTATGGAGGATATGTTTTATGGGGACTATAAAATCTGCTTAAAGGCCAGGTGTTGACCATCTATTTTGCATTGGTTAAAATCCTCTGAGCCTAATGTGTGGCGTTTTTCTAATTCCTCTGAGACTGTGGAGATTCTCAAAACTGCTCAGCTTTCAGCCCATGGGTGCTAAGATTAACACTGAGCACTTCTGGAAATCAAATGTCGTGTGTTCACTTAAGCCCATTTTTCTGTAGTATGACCTCTGAAGATTTGAACTTCTGTGAATACCTTTACTCAACCAAAGAAAATCCATCCCAATACTTCAAAAAGTCCATATATTTTTTTTCTATTTTTTATCTTAGTGATAACTGTAGAACTAATTTATGCTGAGGTGATCAAAACATCTTGTTTCAAAAAGAAAACAATAATTTTCACAAAATCCTCCAGTTGTAATTGTCTCATCTTTCTTGTCTCTTTCCATCATAAGAGAAGGTACAGTTTTTTGCAATTACAACATGTATGACTTGATTATTGTCTGAAAACACTTTTTTCCAACTCAAAATTATTACATTTCATCAGTATTAGAACAGATATCTGCCTCACTATGATATTTGCTAGCTACAGTCACTACAGTATGCCTAAACTCCTATTCCTAAATACTACTCCTAAATTAGCTAAGTTGGATCTAGTATAGTAAAGTAAATCAGTAAAATGTTACACTTCTATTCACACCATCCCTGTAAACTTCAGCCTACTTAGTGCAGGAGTGTGAGGAGAAATAATGTGGTGTATATTTAAGACAATGAAAAACTTGCTTCCATATCTCTTTCTGCTGGAGAGCTCTTTTTTTTTTTCCTAAGCAGGTCACCTTACCCAGCCTTTTCATAGGAGTTCACTAACTGTGTGGCCTTCATTTTCTAAGTGTTTGATTGGAGGCTCTACGATAGTGTTAAATAAGTGCTGAACACACAGAGCTGCAAATGAAAGCAATCAGTGCTGTGCTTTGAGCATATTAAGTGCTATATAGTGCTATGTACTTTGAAAAAATTGGGTCCCATCTGTATCGAACTGGGTTCTCCAAGTTAGATTTTTTTTAACCTCAATTTCTGTATAACTTCCCTTTCTGAAATTGCAGAATTGCCTACTCATCTCTTAGGAGATAATGAAGATAAATTCATTAATGTTTGTGCAGCAATAAGAAGTCAATAATGAAAAGAATAATTTGACTTTCAGAATAAGTTGAAGAGATGTAGTAAGTAAAACATGTGACTTCATGTTAAACAATAAGCAACAAAGTCCTGAATAGCTTTTCACTGAGTAAGTATCAATAGTTTTGTGCAGTGAATAAAGCAAGAAGTTTTGCATAAGGTAAAACTTGATCAAGATATTAAATATTGTGTCAGGAGGGAAGAGTATTTTTTAAGATATTAAAGTGTTTTACTTTTGTGATATTTTGATACACAGACCCCCTTACTAAAGCTAGCAAGCCAGCTGAGAGTAGCAGAATGTTTTTGTCTTCTCTGTGGATAAACACTGGTGAAGGGCAATGCAATAACAAGAAGATTTATAAGAACAAAAAATCAGGGATTTAATATTGGGCCAAGGGGGACACCATATTTTTCCAAATTAAGTTTCTAATCTCACTGCCTAGTAATCATTGTATTCACCTATTATTTTCTCTGTGCATTTTTGTACTCTTGGTCCCAGCCAGGTCTATTTCCTGCAGTCCAGTATGGTGCTCTAGTTTGGTATGTGGCTGATTGTAGTTCTTCTCTCCTGCCTTCTATCTATTTTTCATTTGATCCTAACTTTCCCCTCAGTTTCTCCTCCCTTCCCCATCTCCTGGTCTTTCATGTTCTTTTCCTGAGACCACATTCTGCTTACTTTTCTCCAGTTCTTACTCTGACCCCAAAATCTCCCTTCCATACCAGTTTTGCTCCTGCCAACCTATAAGCACAGAGGGAACATGCTGCTCCTGCTCTCCTATGGCTTTCAGCTCACAATACAATGATACACAACCCAAAAAATTATTAATAATAATAATAATATTGGAAATATTGGTTTTACCCTAGTAAGACCAATGTGGTTGCAGTCTACTTGTGCAGGGAAGCTGCCAGGGGAATTTGTGTTTTAGAAGACCTATTTAAGTTGTAGTCCCTCTCTGAGGAGGGAATGTGCATTGGTTAGTTCAGACAGGAACTGGGTGAAGAGGTTTGTGGAAGCTCAGTGGGATGTGGCTGCCTGTGCACTTTGGTGAGCTCTCAGCACTGTGGGGGGTGTGAGTGTCTTCAGTGATTACAGATTCCTAGCAGAATGTCAGCTCTTCAGTGCAGGGAGCTTTTCTGAGCATGAGTAAGTAGAATTTTTAAAAGCTATATTGCTTGGCTGAATTCGGGCAGTTTAATCCAATGTACCACATGCCAAACATCATCCTGTCTGCCAGATTTTGGGTTCCAGATTAAAATCACTGGAACATTAAAGATTTCCAAAATGTACATATACATATAAAAACATATTTGTCCTAATCCTATTCTTAGAAGTAGATAAATCACTTTGGCTGAAATTAAAAAATAAAATAATAAAAAAGAGCACATGCTATCCAACCTGCAGCAGGGATTCAGGACAGCTGATTTCAGTTCAAGCACTTAAATTTTTTTTTAAGCTATAAGCAAATGAAAAGGCATATGTATGGTGGGAAGCCTGGATTACACTTGCAAATGGGTCCATCTACTTTTCTAAAGACATTAAAAACAAATATTAAGTTCAGGTCTTGTTCAGAAGCTTTCTCTGAGGTATTTTCAGCAGTATCAACATAGCCACCTCACAAGGCATTTCAGGACTTCAGCTAGATTGGCATTGAAGATTTGTCCTCATTAGTTATGAGTGAGGAGTCTATAGGCAAGAAGTCTATAGGCAAGGGATGCCCTCCGCTTCCAGGAAGGTAAAATTATATTGCTGACAATGCAAATTAACTTAGAGGATGTGGGGCATCTGCTGTGTACGGAAGAAAGAACATTCAAATTAGACCAACATTTAAGAAAGGTAAGAGTAGTGCAGTACACAGAACAACGAGAATTGAAAAACTTAAGGAAAGAGGAAATTAAAGATGGAAGACATTATCTACTATGTTCACTGGTTTAGTAAAAAGCAAAATGTATACAAACCAAGCCCAATCATGCCCTTCTGTTGCTGTGATACAGGCAGCTTTAGAGCAAGACTGAGTGACCTGAAATGCTTGACTTGGCCCTGGGAGAACCCCTTGATATAATCGGCATTTTTGAATTCAGAAAATCTATGTCTGCCATTTCCTCAGTATTTGTGAGTCACACATGATTGTGCTGAGAACCAAGTGATATTGCTCATCTCCAGAGTATACCATCGAAGTGTCTCCAACAAACTTGGCAGTGGACTCTTATTAATCAATAGTACAGTGTAATTCTTGACCTCAAAATGCAGCAAGAAAAGAGCAGGTTGAGTACTGAAGCTCAGTACTGAAAGTATCCTGCTACTGGGGAAAGGGAATAGAGATTTGTGATGTTATGACTATGCCTCCCAAGCACACTAAAATACTATAATACTGGAACATTCCATAAAACTTCATAATACTCATGCTATTACACAAAAGTTTGTTGTCTGAATTTTCCAGATTGGGTTTTGAGAAAGCAAGGAAAGACAGCAACAAAAGGGGCTAAGAGACAGCAAGAAGGCAGGAATGTACTGCTGTTTTTTACTACTTTTACTGATTTTGAGAGGCAGACTTTTATCTTTTCCTCCTGTCAGAGGAGTTTGACCATGTGTTAGTATACTATATTTTTAATAGTACAGCTCCAGCTAAGCCAGGAAATCCAGTTTTTACAGAAGATTTTTTGGAGTAATTTGCAGTGCATGTTTTGGTGAAGACAAATCTTCTTACAAATCACTCCAACATTGTGATCTCGGTTGGAGGAAAAGCTAAAACAGCACCTGTGTTTCTTTCTGAAAAAAAAAAACCAAACCCAAGGACCTCTTCATGTATGCATACGTTAAAGAAGCCAAACCTAAAGTAATATTTGCAACAAGTAGGTTTGTAAAAAAAAAAAAAAATCCATGGATTTCTAGATATGCTATAAACTACTTCTCAGGTAATTGTAGAAAACAAACAAATCAACACCCTCCTCACCTCAATCTCCCAACAAATAATTCTGTACAGATTATTTTTTAAAAATTCAGAAAGTGTTTTTGTTCAGGAAAAATATTATTCAGTATAAATAGATCACCTACTTCTGCCTGTGACACGTAGCATCAAGAAAGAGGAATATTTAAACTGGAGGGCTGTAGTTAGCTACCTTACAAGATATACTACAAGAATTTATTCAGGTCAGACAAAGTATCCTTAAAGTGGAAATAAAGCCAAAGTGATGTTAATAAAACTGAACATAGAGATTGGCTATGAGGACAAAACATGTGGAGGTACCTAGAAAAGCTAAACAGGAATCATTAAAGTATCTCAGAAATAGAAAGCCTGCAGGAGTCATTAGGTCTGCTAGACCACCAGAGAATAGTCATTCCAAAATGATCAGGAGATGGCAAAGAAAATAAATTCTTTTACTCTAGTATTCTCTAAAGACAAAGAAGAAATATATGGACTAACAGAATTCTTTACAGATAATTTCAGAGACATACTGTTGCGAGCCAAAAAGAGGTGAACAATTCCGAAAGAAAGTCTGCAAGGTAAATAAAAAGGATTTTACAGTGTATTTCAGAGAGAAGCCCCCAAACTGAGTCACTAATAAAATACATAATTTAAATTACGTTTTAAATGAGTTCTTAATTAACACTGTGGTTTCTTTGTAAATAAACTCCAAAGTATTTTTCTGAAACTGTGAATGGGAGACTCAGTCTCACCATTTACATGATATATTGAAAACTCAGCTTTATGCAGGAAAAAATGCAAGAAATTAGGGACAGTAGAAGTGTTTGCATATGAAGGGATATTGAATACACAGATTGAACAGCAAAATAGAAAAAGTAAAGTAAAGTGAGTCATACTGTGAAGATCCAGTGTTTTGCTTTTTTTCGCCCACTGGCTTGCAATGAACATCCAGGACACTGGTGAACGTCAAGAGGAAACCTTCCTTGACTTTCTAAGCTTTAGGCCAGGCTTAGGTTCACCCAGATAACTTCCAGTGTTTAGCAGCAGTGTCCAGGTGAAAAGTCTGCATTCCAAACACTAAACTTAATTTTAAAATCCTTCTGTAATCGGGAAGGAATTAGCAATTCACCTATGTAAAGTCAGAGTTGTGCCCTTAAGTCTCCCTCCACAGAGAATAAACTTAGATCAATGCCTGAAATTAGGCAGGGTATATCCAGCATGTTGAATAAAAATTAACAATGAGGTTTAATTTTCTTTTCTACATAACCTTGATGGAAATGTATTAGTTTTCGAGTCAGACAATGGTAGTGCTCTTCATGCTTTATGCTGATGGGGGAAACAGCATTTTCTATGAACCATAATGGCAGCCAAAAGAAAAGTAATGATCAGTTGGAAAAGTTAGACTATTCTCAATATAGTTTCATGCTTCAATGCCTTTCTAGAGATGGCCAAGTAAGAAAAGTATCCCTTTCTGCATAGTAAATGATTAACTGTACATCTCCAATCACATCTGGAAAGCATTTCTGAGTTTCATTCTGAATAGCTGACATTCTCTGTTAATGGTTTTGTCAGCATATGCTTCTTTTGCTTCTTGCAAAATATTTGGTAAAATATTAATGTAGAAATAAAACAACAAAAATACAAACTACAAATTTTCCTATTTTCTGATAAATCAGTATGGCTCACCATAAGTTTAGCAACAAATCTTTTCAACATTTGCACTATTATCAGAGTAAAACATTCTTCTTTTCGTGATTTGCTCTGAGACTACGGGAGGGAGATTAGAAAGCAGACAATCCCAGCAACAAGAGGGAGGGAGAGCTTGCACACCAGCCGGACTGGAAAGGACACCCCACCCCTCCCAACTTCTGGGGAGAGCATTCCTTTTCAGCAGTTGGAAGTAGACTGCAGTTTAAAAAATAAAATTAAAAAAAAAAAAAAGAAGTAGAATAAACTAGATTAGGAAATAATGAAGTGCTGGGCAGATTAGCTGGTGGTAATGAATGTTTTCTGCCTTCAGAAGCTAAGAAGTAAAACCAAGTAGAGTAGATGAGAGCTGCCTCCCTCCAGCAGCCAGAGGGGTGAGGCTGAGTGTGGCAAGTGGGGAGTACAGGCTGCTGGGTGGAGTGGGTGGATAAAGTGGGTGTGATTTGTGACACTCTTTGGGAGGGAGCCCACCACGGCACACTCTGTCCAGCCAGCTTTGCAGTCGGCCTCCTCTGGCACAGTGATACATTTCAATGAGAAGCATTAGGCTGCCATAAAAATTCAAATGATGCACCACAAAACAAAATGATACAATTTGATAGTAACTGCCAGTTAGCACTTTCTGGTCAATATGATGATCATCACTTAATTATAGGCTTGTTTGTGGGAAGTTCAGCCTTCTAAGAGCTCTAGTTCTGAATATAACACAGTGATTAGAAACAGTTATTAATGGGTTGGTGCCGTTATTCACCCCGAGTCCCTAAAGAAGAAATTAGAAATCCTGTTTGAAGATGAAATATGACCACTAGAGGATGCAGTCAAGATCCTGAATGAGTGAGGTGTCCTATTCCTCAGTCATCTTCTGCAAGACCAGCCAGAATATAGAAGAAATACCTTCTGGGATATTTGACTGACTAAATGACAATGTAGGAGTCAGGAACAGTTTATCAGCAAATTAGTATAACTAGGGTAACCCAAAAGTCAATCTACAAGCCCTACTTTTATTTAACTTTTACTTCTTTGGCATAGTCTTTGGGTTTGTCTTTGTTTTCCATTGTTTCTCCTTTCCCTACATTATCTGTTGTCTGTCCATCCCTCCAAGCTACACCCTACTATTATCCTTTACTAGTGGTTACCTTCCCATCTGGACAGTTAACAAACCATTTACTCTACCAGTTGAACCTGGGATACACCTGTGCTGAACACTTATGGGTACCTTAGATTCAGCTACTTATTGGACATATTCCGTAAAAAACACAATTATTTTTTAAAATCTCTCTCATTTCATATTTATTTGCTTACTACTTTAGTCGATTGATTTATTTGTTCCCCATCCATCCGGCCCTCAGCCACAAACACTTGCTTAATCTTGTTTTCTCTCTCATAACCACAATTACTCACCCACAACCAGTAGATCATCCTTATTTAGGAAATTACTTGCAATTTGTAGAGGGCAAAAGGGATACCAACAACAACAACAACAACAAAATAATCCAGGACCAAAACAGGAACTACTGACTGTTAATTGATATATCAATGATGTAAAAAACCCCAAACAAACCAAAATCAACCCTGAAAAGAATATGTTTTTTTAAACAGACTAGAGAACAGACTCCTAGTGCTGCTCATCAATAGGGAAACTTCTCTGATAAAACACAGGGAAAGGTGATTGCCCCTGTGATTATCACAATGCATTTAAATTCAAGGTGAGAGGATTGTTTCAACTTGTCCATGTCTTGTTTTACTAATAATTATTTAATTTTTAAGTTTATACTTTTCTGCATACCCTCCCTTGTTTATGGTGTATGTATCTGTTCCTTAAATCACACCTCCATAAGTCAGGCTTTTATAATATATGTATGAATATTTCTCTAATTTTTTTACTGGTACCTGATAATCAGCTTTGTCTGAGGCCTGGATTTTGCAATTGAAATCTTCACACATTTTGACTTCATTGGACTGAGGAAAATCACAAGGGTCTTAACTTCATAAAATCAGTACAGAATTAGACCTGTGTGTAGATCAACATACTAAAGTATAAGACATAAAATATGGAATCTACAGTATCAACCGATTAATGTTACCTCTGACACAAGAATTTTTCGTTTTTCCTTATTTCACAGTTGTAGTGCAGAATGCTGCTAACCTCATTTTTATGTTTAATTCTAAGTCAATTGAGAGGAAAAAAGTTGATAATGGCTAAATTCAAGACATCCAACATCAAAAGAAATTTTCAACATTTGGACAAAATAAAAACAGGTGTGAATAAAATATCATATTGCAATAGTAAGTGTTATTAAAGCCATTAAAGTGCATTTGAATCGGGTGCTCTATTCATTTTCAAAGCTGACATTTGTAAATGTATATAGGCAGGACTCTTGTAAATTCAAAACAGAATGTTGGAACTTAACTCTGGAATCTGTAGCACAATCGTACTGTGTTTCGTTGATACATCATAATTCATCATTTTGTGTCGTTGAGCAGGGGCCATCCGATTTTTATTTCTGCATGGTATTCTTGTTGGTTGGCATATGTAGTAAGAATAAAAATATTACTAAAAAAAGATATTTGTTGCATTCTGGCATAGGAATGTAATGTCTTTGATAGCTACATTTCCTCAATATCTGTTCTGACAAAGGGTCTTCAGGATTTTTTGTAATTTGCTAACTGCTTTTAAATTAGAGCTGTTTTATTTCCCTTTGATATATGTCGTGACAGTGTGAGTCTCAGACAACCTTTCCGTAATTTTGAAGGAAAATAGGAGAAGTTGTATTATCATTTCTGTCTATGAAATTTACTTCTGAAGTGAATGCCATACATATTTCTGAAATGAATGCCAAATGTATTTTCTAGAAGGGAGTGCCATTGAAAGCCAAGGCAGGCAATTTATACCATGCATAATAATGATATTAATTTTTATGGTGTGTATAAGTTACATTTTGATTAGTTTTTTGCATGATTAAAAATTTGCAAAGCCTTTATGGCCCCCAGGAGCCTACCTGTAATAAACAGCTCTCACCTTCCAAACCATAAAACAGGTCTGCAGTACTTGAACATTACGGCTAATTGCCTTGCTACATCAAAGGGAGCACCACAAGACTGAGAAAAATCACAGAAAGGGGTGGGTGGGGAGCGAGGGGCAGTTTCACCTCTAAAGGTTATGTGTTTGTGGCTTGGTGCAGCCCTGTAAAGTTATGGCCTCAGAACTGCTGTTTGCGATTAAGTTGATGGGGAAAGTCTATCCCGCAATCTCTCCCTGCTGCTGACACAGAGTCTTTGTTCACATTCAGATTTCTCAAACTGTTGCCAGGGTCAGGCTGAGGTCAGACACCACGATGATGTATAGGAGAACATGTCTGGGAATTTCTCTCACACTTAAAACACATACCAGAAAAACAGGAGAGCACCCTGCAAAAATTGTCTGATGAGACCCAGATGATACTGTAGCTTTTCTTTTAGTACCTTCATAATTTTCTTTCTCTTTGCCTGACACGCACACAATGTTTTATTAATGTGTGCCACGATAGCCCTTACAATTTTATGTCCCCTCAAGATAAGGACACTCAGTAGCACTTTGACACTTCATTTTCCAGCCCAGGGGGATTGGGCCAGTAAATCTAGTAAAAGAAGCAATGCGTCCATTCCCAAGGATGAGTCGAGAAGGGATTGCCATCGGCTCCGTGAGGCCATGGGGCCCGACGCTGGATCCGAGCCTCCCGTGTGCGCGCTGGGCGCTGACACAGCCGGGGCGGGCGGGATCACAGGCGCGCAGCGTCCCGAGCCGCGCTCCCGCCACCCCGACAGCACCGGCGCGCTCCCGGCTGCGCCAGGGATCTCCGCCGTGTTTGATTAGCCATCAGCGTGGGAGGAGGCGGGGGGCTGCAGGGAGGAGAGCGCTCACACAGCATGAGGGGGCTTCCCATCGCATGGGATTTTTTTTTTAATATTTTTAATATGCAATTATTTTTAAAAGAAGGGACTGTCTTTCTCCCTGCATTGTTCCAGAAAGTGGACATACATGCTTAGTCCTTAACCTATTGTATTTCCATGTCAATGCAAAACACATTGATCTGTGGTCAGGATTTTTTTTTTTTTTTTTTTTTTTTTTTTTTTTTTTTTTGGTGTGGGGAGAAGGTTGGTTTCCAAAATTTCAGCTGTGTTTTTCTCTTCCAGTTTACAGAAGATTTTGCAGAGAGTTGAGAGTCGGATAGGTTTGCCACATCGATCTGAGGCTGTTTGCCTAGGCATAGGGTTTCAGTGTATGGCTGGCAGTAAGGCAATAGGCAGCAATTTTTTTGTGCTCAGCTGCTACATATGACAGAGGATATTTCATTCGGCTGTCAGAATGTTATTAATAAAACATGGGGTGCGAAGAGGGCCACTATTTCCCCTTTCAATCACTATAGCATTTACAATGAAAATTTTATGCAGTGTGTAATTTTCAGTTAATGCTTGACACTTAAAATGTCGGTAGCTGCATTTTGTATGGTTCCTGAAGGGTTAATTGTATCATGTTCCCTGCATAAAAGCTCTGCTTATCAAAAGTGAATAGAAGAGTGTATGCAAATGTGTGTCTGTGACCTTTTGCCTTTTCAGGGTTAATTTATATGGTCATTAAAGATTTTATGAAATCGAGCGGCCTGGTGCTTCGAATCCCATTTTACCTTCACCTCCTAATTTATATAATTCCTACCTGAACAGGGAAATATGATTTTTATTTTTCTGTCTGTGTATGTGTGTGTGTGTGCTGCAATGAAAACAGCATGCTGTGCTGTAGGGAGTTGCAAGTCTGGTTATCTGGCATTACTCAGATTGCTAAAAATTCATTAAAATGTGACATCAGCACAGTGAGAGACAAATGATCACAGGATGAAAAGGAACAGTGGGCCTTTCACGGATTAGTGCTACACAGCCCCAGCATAGAAGCTAACTGCATAAACAGATTAATCCACCAGTAGCAGCATAGCTAAGATTTACCGAATAATTAAATGGGCTTGAGTTACTGTGAAGATTTCCATGTAATCTAGCTGGTGTGAACACGTAAGTGAGGTGTGGGTAATGCTGCTTCTTCAGAAGCCGTACACCAAGTTGCATCATTTATCCTGAATGGCTCCCCCTGGAGACAAAATTTGAGACTTCTCCCGCAAAGCCAGAGGTTTATATTTAATACAGTACCTAATACCTAATACTTACTTACTGCAATTAGCGGGATACTGCTGCACTAATAGGATTTATATTTGAGTTCTCCCTTTTTTTTTTTTTTTTTTTGGCTCTAAGATGCATTTTTACATGTGCTTGCTTTTGTTCCAGCCTGTGGGGGGTGTATGTGTGTGTGTATGCGTGTGTGTGCATGCATGTGCATGTATTTTAACACAAATCATTTCTAGCCAAAGAATATGAAATGACAGGCAATCTGTCACACTGGGGGAAAGCAGGTACTCTTGTAAAGACACAGTCAGATTTTGAAATACTGCAAATTATTTAGAATTAATATCCAACCTCTTTAAAGCACTGTTCTTTCCCTTTTCTTCCCCCCGACCCTTCTTCCCCCTATTTTGCCACCTTCTGTTAGTGCTGCTCTTATTACAGGACATATTTTTTAACTGCTGTTAACTGGTCACTGAGTTCCTTTCCTGAGATCTTTTCTGTGTTTGTCCACAGAAGAACAAGGTGAAGACACAGAAGGGTCTGCTAAAAGTACATCAGTGGCTGTGGCTGATGATAAAGACTCAAGTGAGAGAGACAATAGTGAAGGCAAAAAATCTAGTAAAGACTCTGGTAAGATGCTAGAATTTTGTTTTCTCCCTTTTTTAGCTTATGAAACGCTCTTTCATTTTAAACTGTCTGGACATTCCCACTACTATTCATTGCATGTGCATTTTGCATGTGATTTCTATCAGTAGCCTCCCATTGACCTATTTTTAATCATAACCATCTGACAGGATAGATGCGGATAAGTTGAAGAATATTACAGGACGACCAGTGAGATTATTTTTTAATCAAATCAGTTTGTGTGCTTGTAATTTTTTAAGCGCCTTTCATTAATCTTTGCTGTACTTGTGATTCCTCTGATGGCATATTAATTTTTCATAAGCATAGGATTAGGTACCACTTGAATTTTTTCTTCAATCAGGTTTTGCCCCCCTTTTAACCCAAAGAATGTGGGGGTTTTTTGTTATTGCTTTTTGCTCTTGCTCACAGATTGCTTACTCCAAAGAATCTGGCCTCTTCCTGGGCATTTATTGGAGGCATTTACAAAAAAATACACAAAATCCAGTGAAAAAGTTTACAGATGATTCAGCCTAAGAAAGAGGAAATATCATTGAAAACGGATTATGGGTTGGGTAATTTTGATCTCCTGGAATAGACAAAACCCAGTAATGAAAGCTACTGTCTTTGAAAACAAAACCTCTATGTCATGACATTTACTTGTGCACAAACAAACCTAGGGCCAGCATCTGGTGTAGATACCCAAGGCTTTTTCTGTGTTTGATTTGGCAAATATGTGACTTCACCCATGCTTTTTATGTATGAGATGGAAATCTATGGTCACAATGAATATTACATTGGCTACTTTTGCCGCACGCTATACCTAGTTACATTATGTTGGATTCACTGAAGCAGAAGAAGTGCTGAAACAGGTTGAAGCCTATTAGTTTCAGGTAGTCATATATCTTTTCCTTGTATGCTGATGACAGCAGCATACAAAGGAGGTTGTGTTATCCATAAAGACATATAGTTGTAGAAAAAATATCATTTTACATCTGAGTTCCTTTACACCCAAATTCATCCATATTGCAATTTGCTCTTTACATACTAAACATTTTTGAATTTATTTCAAAAAAAAAATATAGCTGGCCCTTTCTATGCCAAGTCAATTCAGAAGACTTAAAGATTAAAGCTTCCTTTAAGCTTGCTTGTTGACGGGCTAAGGTCAGTACCCATCACAGTTTACAACCTCGACTGCTCTTCAGTCGCTTTGTTTTTTGAGATCAAGAGGCTGAGGGAAGGCTGATGATGACGAGGATGATGTTGAGCAAGAAGCTGTGTTGTGGTTTAAAATATATATTCCCCTTGGCTGGCTCTCTGACTTGGTCAAAACTGTCTGCAGGGCAGTAGAGCCATGCTCCCAGGCTGACACAAGTCCTTCTGTGCAGCCTCCTCGGGGGCTGGCCTGGACACTCTCCAGGAGAGGAGTGACAGCCACTTGCAGCCTGCACTTCCTACCATACGCCTCATCTAGGGGACAATATGAACCACTTCAGGGAATTTAGCAGCCCTCTCTTTTTCTTAGGCTGGTCCATTTATAGTTGTTTAGGAATGAATATGGTATTAAAGCTCCAGGAAATAAAAAAAGGAAAAATAAGAAAATGGAATCTAGAAAAAAAATACTGAAGGGGAATTCTCAAAATTCCATCAGGATTAGCCACTCGTAAGGGCCAAGTTTAATTAGGACAAACCTATATCCAGATGCCTACTGGGTGCACTACAAAAAACCAGCATAATTGTTCTGCATTCCCGTGCCAGCAATTACACAAATAACTTTGCAGTAAGATTCATATAAAAACAAGGGCTGAAATACATGATTGCCTTTGTGCTTTGCAGAAAATAGTTTGTACTGTAAAATCCTGAATCTTTTAGAAACTTTTATTTTCCTGATCTAAATTAATTCTACATATGTAACATTCCTACCATCATCTTAATTTTCACTCAGGTGACAGGTATTTCTAATGACTGCATAACTGCTTCTGTATAATTGAATGTTAATTTGGGCTTTCTTATGAATTGAGTGTTGCAAGTCTTGCCAAAGAAATCTCAGGAAAACCAATAAATTAATCACAATACTAACAAGTTAGACAGGAAAGTGGTGTGACCCTTCTTTAGCATAGAATCTATTAGACAAGAAAGGATTAACATGTATTTAGTAACAGTGTGTTTGTGTAAGCTGTTGTGCTGCGTTGCTTACCTTATCTCAAGGAGAAGAGCTTTCAAAATGCGACTTGGCAATATGCAAGTTATATTTGTTGAATATTCATTCAGAATAGAAAAGCCTACTAATGCCTCATTTATATTGTCATTTAAATCTAGTGCCACTTTAGATTAATTATAATCCAAATTACAGCTCTATGCAGTGCAAGAATTAATATGGAATTTATCCAGATTAATACATTTGCATTGAAAATGTAATATGTCTCTGCCATGGCTAAGGGGAGCACTTTTTAATAAGGTAGTAAACATGAGGAAGGATGGAAATTAACCTTCATTATTGCAATGAAAATTATCCTTTCATTCTACTCTAATTAGAAAGAATACTCTACCAGTAATTATAATTTTAGAATTATTTTGAGTCTGAATAACATCATCTGATGTGACAGAAGTCTTAAATTATGCAATCTTTATCAAATACAAAGATTTATAAATAAGAAAATAGTGGTTTTATCATGGCTTTTCTGGGATTTTTTTCTCACTAATATATGTACTTTATTAACTTTCTCCTTCTTATTAGTCACACAAACATTTTTATTTTTATTTTGGGCCATCAAAATATAGCACAAAGGTGATGACATCTGAATTGCAGTGAATTGTGTCATTTTTATATTAGCAATCCTACACAAGTTAAATAATTCTGTTACTGACAGGCAATCATTGCCTAGTCTATTTCATGGCACTTATTTATAATTAACTTACTTTTTGAGCTAAATGTATTGAAATTGCATTATTCATCTAAAATAAGATGCGTATTTTATAAAAAGAATTTCCGATGTGTTTCACAATTGCAAAAAAAAAAAACCTGCAAATAATGTGTCTCAAGAATAAAAAGTTAGTGTTTAAAACATGAATAATAACTGAATTTCTTCTTTTCCTACAACTGCCTGGTAAGAATGACATGGCAGTGGGATGTGTAGCTATGAAAAGAGTGCACACAGTATGCTCAAGACCATAAGATTTTCTCTTCTCCTTACCTCCTCCTTTGATACCCTTTCTAGAAGACTGTAGGTGTTTACAGCTTTTCTGCCAGAGCTCCCTAAAAGAGCGAATTGAAGGTGGAAAGCAGAGTGGTGAGATAGCGAGATAAGGAACTGAGTGGTAGTAGCTGGACCATTGAATGAAAAGTTGAACTCTGCTTTTGGCATGTTCACTGTGGCTTGGGGACTCTGGTCTTCTCCATGTGCAGGGGCAAGTGACTCCCCTATGCCAGAGGGCAAAATCAACCCATCTTTTTTCTTTTCTTTAAAGCTCACCATAAGTCCCAGACTCAGTTACATTACTATTGGCCAGATGCAACTTCAGTCATATAAGAAGTAACAGCACTTGAGGTTGAATGAATCCAGAGCCAAACGGCAACAAAAACAACAAAGCCTCTGTAAACTTTGACAGTTTATATAAATATAATAGTAAACATTGTAAAAAGCTGTGCTTTGTTATGCATTTATTGACCCCAGCACAGTGTTTTATAACTCCACTGTTTTATTATATTAACCGCAAAAGAAATTTAACCAAAAAACCCCCCTTGTTTTTATAGAAACAAGAACTATGTGTTTCATGATTATTATAGGCCCTTTGAAGTAATTAAGTTATTCCATCCTGTGGTGGAAGATGATGTGTAATATTAACCTTGTGTGTGCCCAGGCACACACAGAGTGCGCTTCAAGATAAATTTCACTAGCAGTTAAATATCAGCTGCCAAAACACATTTAGATGCATTTTCACAAGTAAATTTTGAAGGAGAACTTTTTTTGTAATTTCTGTAACAACCAGTTGAGAACAATCTATTGTGATGAGGGGAAGAGAAGGCAGAATTTTTTTCTTTTTTTTTTAAATTCAGCTTCCATTTACATCGACTGAGATTCTGGCCTATTTGTCTTTAAAAATGATATTTTAAAAGTGATATATTGTAAGGTAAGAAACAGTAGAGACATTTTTAACAGTTGGAAATGAAAAGAGGTTAATAATTCGAATCTGTTTTTCTAAAACCCTAGAAATGACCTTTCTCTCTTAATATAGCGTGTCACTTTTTTACTTCCCATAATTCTAACAGTTAAGATACTTAGATAATATGTAAATACAGACAGGCCAGAGAGTACTCTATTAATAGTCATAAAGCAAAGCGAGTAATAAAATGGTGCCTTATGTGATTTCTTCACTTAGATTTTACCTTTAAGCATAGGTAGTCCTTTGGGTTGTTGGCCCAGCAGTGACAGAGCTGTCTAAAAGAGGCCTCCAAGAGCTGTTCCTGAGAGTGCAAAAATTCAGAGGGCTCCAAAAAGGGACTTGTTCAGATGATAAACAAATGATGATGAATTGATCATTATAAATAGGGAAATACGGCAGGAATAAGCTTTCATTTGAGCTAGAACATGCAAAAATTACTCGCCTAAATTACATCAAAAGAAATAACTTAGGAATGAAAGTCAATGTGTGGGGAAATCACCATTAAGGTGTAAGTAATAAAATATGTTTATGGTTTCTTTTTTTTTTTAAAGTGCCCTTCAGTAAATGTCCCTGTATGATTCAGTTTTCAATTAGTTAGTATTATACCATGAGGATTTGGTGTTTACCTTGAAAACCCTTCTCTTATTTTGCTGCTCTTTAATGTTGTCTTTGTAAGATCAAATATTGCACAAAGTCTATATGAAAATAATGTAATAAAGAGTTCTCGAGTTTGTGTTTTCTTTGTTCTTGTTTACTTTGTTGCCAAAATGTCCATGACCTTATTTTTAAATTAATCTTGGGTTATTGTGCAATGAGGTGCAATTTGTTCATTTATATGAACCTTATGTGGATTGAAAAAATCAAGATAAATCTTCATGCACAGCATACAATCAGATTACCCCTGGACTATATATTTACGTTGGGTCTGATAGCAATCAATGGTTTAGCTTCATTGCATTTCAAGATGTATTTGCACCCAGTGTCCAGTGATAGTGTCCTCACCCTGGAAATAATTTAGTTGCAAATTGACTGGAAGATGGTGAAAATTGAAAGTTAAAATTAGAAATACTCATAATAAACAGCAGAAAAAAGGTCAGATGATGCCGCACTATGATGAGATTGGAATGGTTGGTAAATGAGGTTTTGTGTTTGTCATGAGATGTATGTGACATGCCTACCCAATGCTCTTGTAATATCCAGCCTAGCAGAAGAGATTATCTGGCAAATTGACGCTGGAAAGAATTTTCTGATGGACTGGGAAATTAGAATTGCACTCTTTTCTTTGATGTGTGCAAGACTGGGCCACATTACACAGCTAGCTCAGGCATAATATTAAATATAGTATTTAATACTTAATAGTACAACTGTCTATAGAAAACAATTATATTCTGGTTTTGATCACAAATGCCAGACTATAAAAATTCACAGTGTAAACATCTAAAGCAATCCCAAATGACTGATCTTTGTATATAATTAATATTAAGTTAGCTCTGAAATCCTATTCTCCACAGTATTTCTTTTAAAGCCTCGCTATATTTAGCTTCAGAATAGTAACCAGGCAGGAGTTATCAAAACAGCACAATAATCATATTGCTCAGACAGTTTAGAAAAGAGAGAGGGTAATTAAACAGCAGCAAATTAATTATTTGGAAAACAGGCTTTTTAAGCAAAAGCTGATTTGTTTTAATGTAATACACAAATTCATACTGAGCTGCTAAAGAAAGAGCATTATTGATTAATCTTTAAAGGCAACCTAGGGTTATCTAAACAGTAGAGAAGAGTCCATTTTTAAATGTATTTATATAGAGTATCAAGGATAAAACTGTATTTTCACCTTTGTGCTTACCAGACTTGTTTTATTCATCTTTATTTTTTCTCAGTGTTTAAAAAACAAGCAAGCAAACAAAAAAAAAAGACCCTCAAAGACAATACAGACCTTTGAAGTCAGAGCCTCTTTGTAAACCAAGGCATTTTTCAGCTTAAAACATGTTCTCAAAAATTATGTTTTCAAAACAGGAATAGTTACACCAGAGAAGGAACCAAAAGCAAACACTGTGGCAGGGGCACAACAGCTTCTTCTGGCAAAAGAAGAGGATGGTGCAGCTAAAAAATCAAAGCCTCCAGAGGACAATAAATTTTGTCATGAGCAGGTAAAAGGAAATGTAAGAATTTAATTGCATTCTAGAACTCTTTTTCAAATAACTCAAGAATGAAACAGAGATGATATGCTGTTAAAAAAGCTATATCAGCAAGTTATAAAAAGCACATTGACTAATAGCCTGCATCTTAACTTGATTTTTTTTCAGTTCTATCAATGTCCTTATTGTAACTACAATGGTAGGGACCCAAATCGTATCCAGATGCATGTCCTGTCGCAGCATTCCATGCAACCTGTTATCTGCTGCCCCCTCTGCCAAGATGTCCTCAGCAACAAAATGCATCTCCAGCTTCATTTGACCCATCTGCACAGTGTGTCCCCTGACTGTGTGGAGAAACTGCTCATGACAGTAAGTGCTGCAAATACTGATGCACGTGCAACACAGACATACGTGGGCCTTGTGGGCAATGTATTGGTTGTGACATAGTATTAAGGTAGCTTGAGGAGAGGAGTGGGTCGGGACTCTTAGGTTCTCTTGTCAGCTCATCCAGTGACTGCTGTCCCTTGGGAAAATGGCTGAAGGTGGATTTCACAGATGCAAAAAGCCTGTGATTCCTCATTAACCTTGGAAAAGTTAAACCAGTCCATGTCTCTATTTGGTCTAATAATATCCAGGTCTCAGAGGTATTGTGACTTCTGTTTGTAAAGTAATAGGAACTCCCTGAAGAATGCGGTTCCCAAACATAGTTCCTGTGTATATCTGTACTGTACATTACATTACATGAAATTCACTGTAAAACAGCAGTTCAAACATCCATTCAAAACAATGTCAGTAAAAGCACAATCAGGTCTTGTACTTATTTGTTATTACAGCATAAAATCAGTTAGAAAACAGACTTCCTAAGACAAACTGGCTCTGGTTGTCTTGCCTTCATAGATGGAAATGTAGTTGGAAATCTCAGTGATCCAACTCCTTAAGTATTTACTTCTGTATCCATAGATGACTCCTTCATGTATATAGGTGTGTTTGTAGATTCACCACCTCATTCCCAACTAAAGTGGCAAAAATAGAGAATTGAGACCTCTTGACTGAAGGTCTAGAGTTCCTTGTGCTTAGAGCTGAAGAGCAGATACACACTTGGGGAACTTCTTTTCTTTTCCTTGGTTTTCTACTAATTATAGGTCTGACAGACCATGTAATTTTGGCCCACTGGAAGGAAAATGCAGTAGAAATTTAACTTTCACAGACCCTTTTAGGAAAATGAAAAAATATGGAAAAACTCCCCCTCCATATTGAGCAGCCCTAGCTTTCTTCTCAAGTTCTTCATGATTCCCTCTATGCTGATAACGAAGCAACTTTGAAATCTTTCCTCATCAGGTGTTGGGGAGTTGTCCCAATGTTTCTGAGAGGGGAAAGAACCCCGATGTTTCCCAGAAAAAAGATTGTAAAACATAATCTTCATAATTGAAATTGTCATCATTGCTAACACTAATATGCTCTGTCCATTACTGAACTCTCTGACAAAAAAGTAAATACAATTTATAGCATTTTTTTTTCCCTCTGGGACATTTAAAGTTCTCTACATAATTTTTTAAAAGACCTTCCCTATTGAGTAAACTCAAAATCATTAGTCCTATGAGAGGATGCTATTAATGCCATGTTTAAATCACAAATGTACTCAACACAGATGGGTTTTTTAATGTCTAGAACATTTTTTCCAAGAGGCAATTTGTGTATATATATATATATGTAATTCTTATGCATTCAATGTTAGAGGAACAAAAGATATCTCTACTCATACCTCATAATAAATGTAGCTTTCATTATTTATTTGCAACTCAAAAATCTCTTCTGTGGATAATCTTTTTATCTCTGTATGAAGGAACTCCTATCCTTCTGTTAGAGAAGAGGAGCTGCAGCATGGTCTGGACTGATTTACCCAAGATTCTTTAGACAGAATCTGGCAGTGCAGGAGCTTGAACTTAAACTTGTTAAGTCTTAATAGGACAGTCCTATATTTCTGATATGAATTTGTTTTAAAGATCAAAGTAAAATAAAAACATGAAATGTTGAGCAAGTTGATATTCATATCAACTTAGCTAAACTGAATATTACCAGAGTAAGAATGCATCCTTCAAAGATTTCTGTCTATAATTTGGAAGCGTAATACAACAGATAAAGCAATCTGAAGATGATACATAAGAAATTGAAGTCAAGAAAGAAAAAAAATCTAATTTTAAATAGAAAAAAGTTGTTATTTCCCTATTGAAATAACCATCATGTTCTTTCAAGGACCATGGAATGTCCAGCATTTGTGTAAAAAAAATACAGGTGAAGAAGAGTGGGAATGCCCTCAGTGAAAGATTGACTGGTGACCATATCTCAACATGATCTCTGTCTTTGGAGGATATCCTTGGAGAATTCTCCTGATCAATCCAATGACCCTGGCAAAGTCAGCAAACCTTCTTTGTGGTGATACTGAGACCAATGAAATATTGAGTGCATGTAGTTCTATAGCATCCCCCTATTGTGGATTATGTTGAGTTGATTCTCTGCCAAGGGATGCGTGATGGTCTGGATTATGATCTGTCCGAAACCATAATCAAGGACTGAATCAGGATCTTTATTCTGACAGTCATCCAGATATGGTGGATCTTTTGAATTATAATTTCATACTGTTGTATACTGTTAAATAGTGGGACTTTTTCTGTAATAATACCTTATTCTTGGTTTTCAAAGGTTCCTGTACCAGATGTCATGATGCCCAATAGTATGCTATTGCCAGCAGCTGCTTCAGAGAAATCTGAACGTGACACACCTGCAACCATTACAGCTGAGGGATCTGGGAAATATCCAGGTATGCAAGAAAAAGCCCAGACATGTAAAAGCTAGGTATGGGCAATTTGGAAATAAAACTACTTGTTACTTAGTAAAGAGAATTTTTTCTGGCTTGCTTATAAGCCGCAGAGATAAAAAAATTGTAGCAAGGGGTGTGAATTTGACTGACCTAGTGGAATGCACATGTATGCCAGACTCCTTGCTTTTGGTGGAGGTAAAATCAAACAGCAGTAGCTAGCCACTTTGAGGGCAAGATCCTCATTGTTTAACCAGCAAATAAGACCCAGTCCCAAAAGACAGTGGCACTTTCACCATCAATGGGGAATGTTAGGTAAGTGATTCTGTCTTTATTTCCAGTAGCAGGTTTCTGATCCTGGACACTTACTGTATTATGCTGGGAAATTTTGCTAGTTGTCACAGCCTGCTCCTCCCTCTCTCCTTAGATCACTACCATCCTCTTTCTAATCATCTGTCCTACCTATTGTCCCCATTTTTCTACTCTTTCCCTCTTTCCTACTCTTTATTTCCTTTTCTTGTTTGGCGCTCCCATTGTACCAATAAACTTCTACCTTCTGGCAAAGAAAAGCCCTATGCCACTGCTCAGCCAGATGCCACTGCCAATCTGATCATTGTCTATGGGTTTTATCCCTTTATTTAAGTTCCTGTTTGTCCTGCCTGCTTTATTTAACAAGGACAGGTTGTTATATTTTGCTAAGCTGACACATGGCATACTAGGTGCCTTTCTTGATTTCTGATGAAAAAAGTAAATTAAAATGAATACTGTGTGCTTTCTCTTCTACTTGTATAAAAGACACTTCACTTTCTTTAACTAGGTGAAAGTCCTGTGGATGAGAAAAGTACCCCTAGGATCGATGAATCAAAAACTGGAATGGAAATTAAGACTGAGGAACAGAAGCCACCTAAGGAATCTACTGAAACACCAGATTGGAATAAGAGCAGCAGTAAAGATATGAAGACCACTGACTCTATGACAGACCAGCTAAATGAGCAGCAGAAGAAGCAGCAGCTGTCTGTTTCTGACCGCCATGTCTATAAGTACCGCTGTAACCATTGTAGCTTGGCTTTTAAGACTATGCAGAAGCTTCAGATACATTCCCAGTACCACGCTATCCGGGCGGCTACCATGTGTAGCCTTTGCCAGCGTAGCTTCCGTACATTCCAGGCTTTAAAAAAACACTTGGAAGCAGGCCATCCTGAACTCAATGAAGCTGAACTTCAGCAGCTGTGCGCATCTTTACCTGTCAATGGTGAACTGTGGGCAGAAAGTGAAAGTATGGCACAAGACGATCATGCACTAGAACAGGAAATAGAAAGAGATTATGAGATGGACCAGGAAGGTAAAGCAAGTCCCGTAGGAAGTGATAGTAGCTCTATTCCAGATGATATGGGCTCAGAACCAAAGCGGACCTTACCTTTTAGAAAAGGGCCAAATTTTACTATGGAAAAATTTCTAGATCCATCTCGCCCATACAAGTGTACAGTGTGTAAAGAGTCTTTCACCCAAAAGAACATTCTCTTGGTCCACTATAACTCAGTGTCCCATCTGCATAAGCTCAAAAAGGTTTTGCAGGAAGCATCAAGTCCTGTCCCTCAAGAAACCAACAGCAGCACTGACAACAAACCCTACAAGTGCAGCATTTGTAATGTTGCATATAGCCAAAGCTCTACGTTGGAAATCCATATGAGATCTGTGCTTCATCAGACAAAGGCAAGGGCTGCAAAACTAGAACCAAGTGGTAATGTAAGTAGCGGAAATAGTGTAGCAGGGAATGTGAATAGCCCCAGCCAAGGAATGCTAGAATCTGTGAGCCTACCAGCAGTTAACAGCAAAGAAACACATTTAGATGCCAAAGAATTAAATAAAAAGCAAGCTTCTGAATTAATTTCTGCTCAACCTACACATCACCCACCCCAGTCACCAGCACAACTTCAAATGCAACTACAGCACGAACTGCAACAACAAGCTGCATTCTTTCAACCGCAGTTTCTAAATCCAGCTTTTTTGCCTCACTTTCCAATGACACCAGAAGCACTGCTCCAATTTCAACAGCCTCAGTTCCTTTTCCCATTCTATATACCTGGGACAGAATTTAGCTTAAGCCCAGATCTGGGTTTGCCTGGTTCTGCCACGTTTGGTATGCCTGGAATGGCTGGTATGACAGGATCACTGCTTGAAGATTTGAAGCAGCAAATACAAACTCAGCACCATGTTGGCCAAACCCAGCTACAGATACTGCAGCAACAGGCACAACAGTATCAGTCCACCCAACCCCAACTTCAGTCCCAAAAGCAGCAGCAGCAAAGTAGTAAGCTGATGAAAGCAGAGCAAAATACCTTAGTAAGTACAGACTGCCAGCTGATAAAGGATATGCCATCATATAAGGAGTCAGAAGAAGTTTCTGAAAAACATGAGAAGCCAAAGCAAGAGTTTACTAATGAGAATGAAGGACTAAAAGAAAACAAAGATATGAAGAAGCCAAAATCCTCAGAATCAGCCATCCCACCGCCCAGAATAGCTTCTGGAGCAAGGGGGAATGCAGCCAAGGCTTTGTTGGAGAACTTTGGGTTCGAGTTAGTTATCCAATACAATGAGAACAGACAAAAAGTGCAGAAAAAAAGCAAGACTGGGGATGGTGAAAACACAGACAAACTGGAGTGTGGAACCTGCAGCAAGCTTTTTTCCAACATTCTTATTTTGAAGAGTCATCAAGAACACGTGCATGGACATTTTTTCCCATATGGAGCATTAGAAAAATTTGCCCGACAGTACAGGGAGGCGTATGACAAACTTTATCCAATTTCTCCATCTTCTCCAGAAACGCCACCGCCTCCGCCACCGCCTCCACCACCACCTCCTCCTCCTCCTCCTCCAACTCCTTCTCAGCCTTCTTCAGCTGGAGCTGGAAAAATTCAAAACACAACTCCCACACCTTTGCAGGCCCCACCACCTACACCACCACCACCGCCTCCTCCACCACCACCGCCACCTCCTCCACCACCACCACCATCAGCCCCACCTCAAGTCCAGCTTCCCGTTTCACTTGATCTCCCACTTTTCCCTCCTATTATGATGCAGCCAGTGCAACATCCTGCACTGCCTCCTCAGCTTGCCCTCCAGCTGCCACCAATGGATACTTTATCTGCCGATCTTACCCAGCTATGCCAGCAGCAGCTGGGATTAGATCCCAATTTCCTGCGGCACTCTCAGTTCAAGCGTCCACGTACAAGAATCACAGATGACCAGTTAAAAATCTTGCGGGCTTATTTTGATATTAACAACTCTCCAAGTGAAGAGCAGATCCAAGAAATGGCTGAGAAATCTGGTCTTTCACAGAAAGTTATCAAGCACTGGTTTCGAAATACGCTGTTTAAAGAACGACAGAGAAATAAGGATTCGCCATATAATTTCAGCAATCCTCCTATAACAGTATTGGAAGATATCAGAATAGATCCTCAACCTTCAGCTGTAGAACCCTACAAGTCTGATGCGTCTTTCAGCAAGAGGTCATCCAGGACTCGGTTTACTGACTACCAGCTTCGTGTCCTCCAAGACTTCTTCGACACAAATGCTTATCCAAAGGATGATGAAATCGAACAGCTTTCAACCGTACTTAACCTACCTACTCGAGTTATTGTCGTGTGGTTCCAAAATGCACGACAAAAAGCTCGCAAAAGTTATGAGAATCAAGCTGAAACGAAAGACAATGAGAAAAGGGAACTGACAAATGAGCGTTACATCCGAACCAGTAATATGCAGTATCAGTGCAAAAAGTGCAGTGTGGTTTTTCCCAGGATCTTTGATTTAATTACACACCAGAAAAAGCAGTGTTACAAAGACGAAGATGATGATGCTCAAGATGAAAGCCAAACTGAAGACTCTATGGATGCCTCTGATCAAACAGTGTATAAGAACTGTACAGTTTCTGGCCAAAATGACTCGTCAAAAAGCCTGACAGTCACAGCAGCAAACTCTGGCTCTGGTTCTAGTACTCCTTTGATTCCATCACCCAAACCAGAACCTGAGAAGGCTTCTCCTAAACCAGAGTCCACAGAAAAACCAAAACAAAATGAAACCACCTCTAAGCAAACAGATACAACTTCCCAAAGCGCCAAACCTGTACAGACGAGTCCAGTAACATCTTCTGACCCTCAGCCCTCAGCTTCTCAGCCACCACAACAAAAGCAATCCCAGATTGTAGGGAGACCTCCTTCTGCACCACAAAACACACCTGTTCCTTCCAGTCCTTTGCCAATTTCAATGACTTCTCTACAGAACAGTCTACCTCCTCAGTTATTACAGTATCAGTGTGATCAGTGTACAGTTGCCTTTCCAACTCTAGAACTTTGGCAAGAGCACCAGCACATGCATTTCCTAGCAGCTCAAAACCAATTTCTTCACTCACAGTTTTTAGAAAGACCAATGGATATGCCCTACATGATATTTGACCCAAATAATCCTTTGATGACTGGACAGTTACTTAACAGTTCTCTTGCTCAGATGCCACCACAAACTGGGTCATCACATACAGCACACCCTGCTACAGTTTCTGGTTCCCTGAAAAGGAAACTAGATGATAAAGAAGACAACAACTGTAGTGAGAAGGAGGGAGGAAACAGTGGAGAAGATCAACATCGTGATAAGCGTTTAAGAACTACAATTACTCCAGAGCAGCTGGAAATACTCTATGAAAAGTACCTGCTAGATTCTAATCCCACCAGAAAGATGCTAGATCATATTGCACGTGAAGTGGGACTGAAAAAGAGAGTCGTACAAGTCTGGTTTCAGAACACAAGAGCCCGAGAAAGAAAGGGACAATTCCGTGCAGTTGGTCCAGCCCAGTCCCATAAAAGATGTCCTTTTTGTCGAGCTCTGTTTAAAGCAAAATCTGCTTTAGAAAGTCACATCCGCTCTCGACATTGGAATGAAGGAAAACAGGCCGGCTATAGTTTGCCTCCAAGTCCTTTGATATCAAATGAAGATGGAGGAGAAAGTCCACAAAAGTACATATTTTTTGATTATCCATCACTGTCATTAGCAAAAACTGAATTATCAAGCGAAAATGAATTAGCCTCCACTGTATCAACCCCTGTTAGCAAAACTGCAGAAATGTCACCGAAGAACCTTTTAAGTCCTTCTTCTTTTAAAGCAGAATCTAGTGAGGATATAGAAAATTTGAATGCCCCTCCCGCTGACTCTGGATATGATCAAAACAAGACTGACTTTGATGAGACTTCATCAATTAATACAGCAATTAGTGATGCCACAACAGGAGATGAAGGGAACAATGAAATGGAAAGCACAACTGGCAGTACAGGGGATGCAAAACCTGCATCACCCCCCAAAGAACCAAAACCGCTTGTGAATGACACACTACCAAAAGCAGCAACTACACCTACAAATGAGAATACTGATGATAAATTTCTCTTTTCCCTAACAAGCCCTTCAATACACTTCAGTGAAAAAGATGGCGACCATGACCAAAGTTACTACATTACTGATGACCCTGATGATAATGCCGATCGCAGTGAAACTTCAAGCATAGCTGATCCAAGTTCACCTAACCCATTTGGAGCTAGCAATCCCTTTAAATCCAAAAACAGTGATCGGCCAGGCCACAAACGTTTCCGAACACAAATGAGTAACCTTCAGCTTAAAGTTCTCAAGGCTTGCTTTAGTGACTACCGGACTCCCACCATGCAGGAATGTGAAATGCTAGGGAATGAGATTGGTCTGCCCAAACGTGTGGTTCAGGTCTGGTTTCAGAATGCCCGGGCTAAAGAAAAGAAATTCAAAATTAACATAGGGAAGCCATTCATGATAAATCAGACTGGACCTGATGGGACAAAGCCAGAATGTTCTCTGTGTGGCGTGAAATATTCTGCACGTTTGTCCATAAGAGATCATATCTTTTCCAAACAACATATTACAAAAGTGAGAGAAACTGTGGGAAGTCAGCTAGACCGGGAGAAAGATTATTTAGCTCCTACAACGGTTAGACAGCTGATGGCACAGCAAGAATTGGATCGCATAAAGAAGGCTACTGATGTGCTAGGATTAACAGTACAGCAGCCAGGCATGATGGACAGCAGTTCTCTTCATGGTATCAGTTTGCCAGCAGCTTATCCAGGACTCCCTGGCCTTCCTCCTGTTCTTCTGCCTGGAATGAATGGTCCATCCTCCTTACCTGGATTTCCACAAAGTTCAAACAGTAAGTCTATAAGGGGATGATTTTCTCATTTTATTAATTTGATCATCTTGCACAGTCACCATCCCCTTCCAAGACAAAGCATATTCGTATCATGCTTGATAGACTGGTGTGAATAGCTAATAAGTACTCCTGTGGGGTATACTCAATGCATTTCTCCAATGATGCTGTAGCCTGGATGATACATCTGACTTCTCCAAAAAAAAAAAAAAAAGAGAGAGAAATGTTTTTAGCCTATGCTAGGTTTTTCTAACAAAAGCAATAGAAGTATATAATTGTTATACTTATTTGTTTGTTTTAAATGATACTCCTTTAGTCAAAACATGGGTTAGAATTTTGTATGTAATTTTTTGTATGCAAATATTTAATGTAATATCTCATTAAGCACAAAATAGAGTCTCACATTGTCAGTTCATCAGGCAATTAGTTCATCTCTTAGACCACTCCAACCTGTTGTTTAATCCAGAATAAATATTTATGTAAATGCTGCCTAAGACCCTCTATTATATTTCTGAATAACTGCCTGCTAGAATAAAAAAGGGTTTGCTGAAGGTGATTTGTAAAGGCAGTTTCAATTGTAATCCAAATTCCAGTTTAAAAGTCATTGCAGACATGTACTGCTTCATTTAGGCTAGCACTTTTAACAGAACACCTAACTCATTTTACTGACAATTTTGACTCTCATGTGACTCTGGGTTTTGCTAACATGGGAAAGCACTCCCTCTTGGAATAAGTTTAACTGATGTTAAGGAACCAAGTTTTCTGCAGCAGGATTTTTTTGGTCCTCAAAGAATGAACCTAATGTATTTCTTGAACTAGGCTCCAGTTTTTCACTCTAGGTTCATTGTGACTGCAGCCTTGCAGACTGAAGCTCTCACAGTCCTCTTCTAATTTTGAGTGTTCATATCAAATGTGTGCACAGAAGAGTTAGGAAGCTAGTCAAGACCCCTCACCTCATTTTATGCAGTAATCCCACTTGCTGTTGATCTCTAAACTGTGCTTTAGAAAGCAACACACTTTGGCAAGTAAAATAAAGCCTTAATCACCAGAGTTATTAGACATACTGAGGCTGTAGCAATGTCTTCTCTACTACCCAGGTCTGTTTTGATTGATGATGATCATGTTATTGTTTCCCTAAGTGGTGGTCAAAGCATCTTGTTTTTCTCTTCATTGGATCAGAGAGGCCTTCCTTCCACAATGGAGTCTCTGGCTGAGTGCCCTCTGGCTTTTGTCAAACAGTTATTGGCACAGAGATTGCATATAAAGGAAATATAAAGTTGCTGTATTTCCTTCTTAATGGCATACAGTGTCCTGGTCCTAAAATGGCTGATTGTTGTTCATTAAAATTATAGATATGGTTTCTCTATATAACTTTGCTAAATAGCTTTGGCTAGGTTGACCTTCAGGTAAAAAGGGCTTCAGAAAACTCAGGATTTGTCTATATTGCTCAAAGAAATTTACTTGGATATATATTCTTTTAGTTCAATACCAAGAAGTTTCCATGCAGAGTGTGTCTGGGGAATGGTCATGGACCCATGGACCCACCCTCTAAGCTGTGCTCAGGAGTTGTTTAGGAGGAAGCTAGTTGGTCCAGGCCAAAACACTATCTGTAACTATTCTTTCTGTTTAAATTTACAGAAGGTTTTCTCTCAGTTTCTGGGAAATGTTCCCTGATACTCTTTAACTCACTAGTATCAATGTAGCCTCAAAGTCTGTAAATTGTCCTGTTAATAATACAAAAGACATTATTAGAGGCCAACTGTTCCATAACAATTCCATATTCAGATTTTCTAATTTCCACCAAACGCCAGTTCTTCGATATCATGCACAGTGCATTGCCAATTGAGATGGATTTTTACCCTCTTTCATCTTTCATTTTCTTAAGGTTAATTAGCCCATTGTGGGCAAAGCCCACTGTGTAAACCAGCTACTAGAATCTTGTTGTTAACTTCCTCTTCTGCCATATGCTAAACAGCCCCTACATCCCCCTTTTGTTGCCTGGAAAATACTTGCATACATAAATCTCCATTCCCTAATGATACATAATGGAGCAGTGATAGTGAGTGGAAAAAAAAATAAGAGAGATTATTTTAATCATTCATCATAGAAAAAACAGTAATGTACTTAGATGTGCCCCAGTATAGGCTCAACACTAGTATTTTCTGCACCTAATTAACCCATTTCTATTTTCTTCTCTACCCTTCTCTGTCTGATAGCTCACATTCATATTTGATGCTAAGAATCATTTAAGTATCTTTTTGGGAGCAAGCTTCCAAGCAAGCTTTTCCTTGGCTACAGTTCTTGCAGTGTGTATATTTTCAGTAAGCAGGACAATTGCACTACATCATTCTTTGCATGAAGGATTTGCTGAAACTCCCATTCAGTTCAAGTCTACTTCTTGTGAATTCCTCTGCAAGTGTGTAATTTCTTCTCTCTAGGACCCAAACCCAAAAATGCGCTTCAGAAGAAGCATCACTGGGATCCCTTATATTCAAGTATTTACTTGTTTTTACTGATGCTTACAGGGTTGATAACTGTTTTCCCTGTAGCAAAGCCCATCCATTATGTCCTACATATTTGTCTAAGGGACAATATTAATGTTAGTAAGATCCTCAATTTGAAAGAATGTGTTTACTCAGACAGGGAACTATTGAAACCTAATTGTAAACACCATACTTAAAATTCTTCTTTGTGATTCTCTAACGTCATACTTAAAATTCTCCTTTGTGATTCACTTTCCTCATGCTAGACAGAGAGGTAACACTGATTAGTTTCACTGTTTAATACAAGTTTATAACAGATTTCACTTTCATGTTTGACCATCCAGTATTTTTTATGGATTTCCAAAATATAGAAAACCCAGCTAAATTTTGCAAAATACTATGCTTTTTAAAATGCAGTATTTGCTTTTACAAAAGGTTTGAAATGGAACACATGAAAATAATGCTAATTCACAAAAGATGGAACGATTCAAACTACAGTTCATTTTATCTTCTTTACATAGTGCTTAAACTAGATTATTACTTGTGAATATTATTAGATTTTGCAAAATAAGATAGCTTCATATCTGAATAAAAGGATATATTAACTTTAAATTATGTTATTTTGTTCTTAAACAAATGGGTTTTAATGTCAGAATTACTGTTTGGTTCTGAGATTAGGTGTCACAATCCTCTCACCTGTGGGATACATTTTTCTAGATAATGTAATTTTACCATCTTATGGGCGTCAAATGCTGAGCAAGATCTGAAAATCACTGCAGTGTTTGCTCAGCATAATTCCTAATAAGGAGTTATTTGGTGGAATTCTAATTCATACAGAATTTTAGTTTCAGCTCATCTTTGTTCTTCAAGCTTCTTCTTATTTTCTAGGTGACGGTAGATAGAAGAGTTCACCTGCTGTTTTTAGCTGTTCTTAAAATTCATATTCTCTTTTTTCTTAGCTTTGTGTTTTGCCTATGATCCCTTGCAGAAAGCTAGTGCTTCATCTTGCTTCTAGCTATTGATATTGGTTCTATGAACCTTTTAATGTCATCATCATTACCATAGGTTCTTTGCACATCACTTAAGCCTAGGCTGCCTTGAAGATTCACAGCAGCTTTTTCCAAGAATGCACACATCACTGGCTAATATGTACTTAGTGGGTTTTGAAATCTTATCAAGAGAGGAATTTGATTCAGCAGCAATGGCTTTCATTAGTGCATTAAATTCTGCTCTCTGTTTGCTTTTGGCCCATTGGTAGCAGTTTTATTTTTGTATTTTTAGCCCTCCAATTCCTCCAAGTGAAAGAGGAGTTTCTCCTCTTCGATAGTCACTTAAAAGACTTTGCAGGATTAGAATGTTTGTTCATGATTAGTGCATTTTCTACTCTATATCTCTCTTGTCTGTAAATTGAGCATTAGTTTCATCAGGTTTTTTCATTTAGTTTTGGAAACCCTTATTCCACATTTACCTTCCAGTAAAACAAGTGGATTGCACTGTTCTAAAGCAATCTGTCTGGATATTTCACTGAATTATATGTATTTCAACTAAATTCCAAAGAATATCTGGAAAATGGAATAGATCTTGCCTGTTCTGAGCATCCTCACTGTGATTAGACTGAAGACATCAAAACTTACAAGGGTTGAAGGGGTTGAGAATAAAACAAAATCGGAAAAAATCCTAAGTAGGTGGCAAGCCCAAATAACCATGACAAAGCTGGGGCAACAGTTCACATTAACTGCATCATTTATGTGTTTTCCATATACACTATTTATAATTTCATATATTTTCAGCAGGCTCCACACACAATTGCCTGTACTTCCTGTTGGAGGCATAGGGGCAAGTAATAGCATCTTCAATGTTATTGTGCACTAACTCTAGCAATTACCCACTTTTTAATTATAGCTGTTGTGACTTGTTTCACTGTACTATCTAATTCGTGCTCACAATGCATTTTAACTCCTTAGTGTTCCCCTACCATTAAGTAGGACTAATGACACAGTGACAAACATTAAATGGCCTTTTTGTTAAATCTGATAATTATTCTTTTCGAATCCTAATTGCTTGATTCTTAAGTAACGCTAAGCACCTGGATATTGATGATTTAAACATTATTCTTGTTCACTCCATTAGTGCTTCCTTGTGGCTAATACCTATCTAGCCTCCATTACAGAGCCTGCATTTATTGTTCTCTTATCTG
>VWZV01013680.1:0-67500 GCA_013397155.1 Irena cyanogastra | reverse complement strand
GCCTTGTAATTTGGGGGGGGAAAACAGACAAACCAAAATAAATTATCAAAATGCAAAACAAAGTAATGATGATGTATTAGTTATAGTAAAAATTTACAATTAAATTACACAGTTTTGTTAGTGGAAGAACTGAGAGACAGCACGATCTGAAATGTTTGACAATAGCATTGATATTTTGAGGTAGAGTCCCATTGTGAATCATAATCCCATCTGCTGTGCCTAGCCCTAGTTTATGGCATCATTAAAACAAGACCTATATGATGTGGCTCCAGATAAAAGACGTAAGATTAAAATGACAATTAAAATAATTCCTCTACTTGTAGTTACAAAACTTTGGATATCTGCTCAACCCATTGGATGGGTGCTCAACCATTTTGGAAGCTCTGTGTATTTTGCATCTTTTAGAAGTTGCTGCAAAATCACAGAAGCTAGGAAAGGGAGCAGTTTGTTAAATCAATTGTTCAGCCCCCACTCATCCAAAACTGCTCCCCCTCTGAAGTTTTGTCCAGTTTAGATTTAAATGACTCAAGCAGTGGTTCTCCTGGAGCCTCCCTTGAGGGTAGGTATCAAATCTTCTTGCTAGAACATTGTTCTGTGCTCTTTGGCCTTCATGTTCCTTCTTGAGAAAGACGCATTCTGCTAGCAGAGATAAAGACTGTCTGGAGAGGAGAGCTGATACTTGTCAAGATGAGACAACTTTATTTTCCAGAATCTTGTCTATAAATGCCCATATCTTCTTGAAAGTTAAGGCCTCCTCCCAAATTCTGGACTCCCATCCATTCCCAAAATTTAAAAATTATTATAAGCTACTCTGGAAGGTAGAATATAAAATTGTCTGATTTCATATAATTTCGACAATAAAGAAAAGAAGTGCCTCACCCTACTGACAATTGTTTCTCCCTCCTCCCTTTGATACCATGTAAATTATAACAGTATAATATTTGCCGTGTGGCAAATGGTCAATGTCAAAATGCATAATGTTTATAATAGATTCAAAACTTTATATGGCCTTCAGTTGTGTCTCTGAAATACAGATATCCAAAGTTTTGTAACTACAAGTAGAGGAGTTATTTTAATTGTCATGATTCTGTATTTTGTATAATTTTCCACCAGAACCACATCAGAATAACTAGCAACTAAAACGCCTGTAAAAAACATATATCATGTTGATAGCCTAATATTAACTATGAGAATTTGTATTTTGCCATTTTTCTTGACACACAGTTGAGCACCTTCAAAGCACAGGCTTTGCATGTCTGTACATGTAACTTTTTTTTTTAAATTACTCTAATGAAATTAGGCAGGGAATCCATCCTAATGAAAATACTCCTACAGAATAGTCCTTACACAGAAATTAACCCTCAGGGGTGACTGGCTCATGTGACAGATAATATTTAACTAAGAAGTTAGCACTGATGTGTTAGGACAGGAACTAGCTTGTTCTTTTAAAATAAATTTTTAAAAGCATATGCAAGTTTAGGATAATGTATAGTGATATAAAAAGATACCACTGAAAATGAGAACAGAGCTTCCCAATAAACTTCCCAGTTAGCTTAGTGGTAGGCTACATGCATTAAAAGATTTTACCTATTATATGCCTGTAGATTGAGAACTTTGTGAAAATGAGGAATCTCATTTCCTTTTTCATATTTTAGCTTTTCAAAGAACCTTAAAACTAATCAGCCAACTTAGAACAGCAGTGATAAAATACTATGTAAATGCATATATTTATTCCATAAATCATACAAGGAAAGACATTCTTAAGTAAAGCCGATGTGTTTTTTATATTGGTTACAATCTGGTTGTACCCAATGGGAAAATGCCTTCTTGGAAACCTATCCTCTTCTAATGTGGCTGGTCAGGTGAGAATTAAACTCTTTTTTTGCCAAAACAATAATATTACTGCTTTCAGCAAGGTTGCCATGAGTTCTGTTAGGAATAGATACCATGTTTTAATGGCCCACAATGCTATTGTTTATCATTGCTCTCTGGAAAGTTTGGTAAATGGTGTGATATCAAACAGTGGTAAGTAAACCATAGTAGTGAGGAGTTTTTGGTTCTTAGTGGCATAGTACTAAGACCAATGTAAAATGAAATGTAATAAAGGAAAATAAATTATTTTAAAAAATAGTAAGACCTCCCTATAAAATGTGAAGAAACCAAACCCGAACCCAACCAAGACAAACCAGGATCTAAACTAGTATATGACCAAAGTAACTTTGCAAACACCTTTTGGGCAGGAGGGGTCTTGGGGGGTGTTTCAAAAATAGGCAGAGATGAAATGAATGGGATTTTGCAAGAAAGCCAGTTCAAGACTGTAGGAACCATCAAAGTGAAAACTAGATTGCTTGCTGGCTTGGGTCTGATGGGGAAAGTCCCTCCATAGTGGGTGATTTGTAAGCTCACATTCTTATTTCAAACAGTAGGTTGCCTGCTCCCTACTGTTTGAAGTGAATTTAATATTCATAGATGCATCTACAATCTGTTTACTCTGACTGAAGTGATAGGTGGTGTTGTTTAGTACTCCTGCTGCATGTGATGGGGCTGCTTTGTGACCCTTCTTCCACAACACATGTTTTCAGGACTCGAGCATCAGTAGGCCAGGTTGGTATATTAGTCAAACAGCTTCTTCCCAAAGAAAGTCAGAGGACTGGGAGGGAGTGTGTGATCACAGCCTTCTGGGACCCTTTCACTTAAGTCCTACAGATTCTTGGGTGCAGCATGTATTTGCAGAAACTCTGTAGCTTACATAGTGTTCTTACCAAAACAGACATACCCTTGCTGCCTGTGGTAATTTCAGAGATTTCATGTCACATTTATGAGAGCAAAGATCTTAAAGCTGATGGCCTGGCTGAAAATCAGTCTGGGTAAAAATACTCTGCACCCTCAAATTCCCCACTTGTTTACACAGAGAAATGGTGTTCTTCATTTCCTTTCCAAAGTCATGTAGTACAGAATTGCAGTAGAGCAGTAAACAGCTGCTCTATTTCTCCCCTACCCCATTTCACAGAGACTGTTTATACCAGTTTAGAACCTGCTAGAGTGAAAAATACTACCTACATTTAAAATTAATTATCTATATAATCTTTTGGTGTTTTGCCAGAACATAGATCTTCTTTTGCTTTTACCCAATAGCTATTAATTGCTATAATTGCTATTTTATTTCTTACACATATTTATCAAGTAGTTACCCGCACTGTCTATCTGATGACCCTGTTAATATTGCATAAAATTCCCCTGATCAAATTGCTTAGGGTTTTTATTGGAATAACTCACCATTTCAATGAGACACAATTGTTTTAGACCAGATGGTGTGAAAAGTATATGGTGATAAGTCATTATTTGTTCAAAAAAGATTTTGTTGACACTAGTATTTAAACAGTCATGTAATATGCAGGAGCTAATTCAATGTCAAGGCATTAGAGATCACTGTTTTAAATCCTTGTTTTCAGCTCAAAATAAGAAATCTTGTAGGAGTGTTTAGTTTGAAGGCACACTAGAAAGCTGAACATTAAATAATTAGGCGTGGAAGAAAGTCCACCTGAAACTTACTTTATATCATTCCTGGTTCTGTCATGTACTTCTACCTTTCCTTTTTAATTATAATTTATAAACTGTTTCTATAAGAAATATTTAATAATTCTTTTAGTTCATTTATCTGTTTACTGATTTATGATTACTGCATGATGTTCTGTAAATCATTTCATTTTCCATTATTCCCTTAAGGAATTTTTTGTGATATTTTCTTTCTTTCTTTTTTTCTTTCTTTCTTTCTTTTCTTTCTTTCTTTCTTTCTTTCTTTCTTTCTTTCTTTCTTTCTTTCTTTCTTTCTTCCTTCCTTCCTTCCTTCCTTCCTTCCTTCCTTCCTTCCTTCCTTCCTTCCTTCCTTCCTTCCTTCCTTCTCACTTTTCCTATGATACACAGATACACATATTCCTCATGTTGGTCTAGTTGGTCTGACAGGAAGGGTTTTGCAACTCACTAGACTTCACGCACAGGAAGTGAAAAAATTATTGCCTGTGTGAAACTCACCACTCCCTATGACCATTGGTGCCATGAAAATGAGGGGAAAAAAAATAGATTAGCTGGGATTTGTGGACTGGGAATCCCTAGTCTGGAATTCTTAGACAATTATGACCAGAGAGGTTTGCTTTCTGCATTACACAGGCCATAAAACTTCTTTGAGTCTAATATAATGCAGAAAATAAATTCTTGCGTATAGCCCAAGTGAACTGAGCTCAGAAAGGTGCATTCCTTTCTGCCATTGCACAGTCTGCGTCTCTTACCGCCCCAGGTCTCTTACAGGCCCTTCATGGTGGAGTAATTTGCTTCTGGTCCGTCACACAAGGTTGAGCAGCAACCTGAATATACAAATACTTGCAGCATTCATTATTGATAAGACTTGGAAAAGCATTAGATAATGTGTTACTTCATGTATTTTTACTTAATGTATTTATTGTAGGCAACTTCAGATGGATGATGGCTTCAGATACATGAAGGATTGCACAGCACTCAGCAAATCAACAAAAGTTTTTCTGTTTACTTTTATGTGTGCATGAAAGTCATGATGAGTCAGCTGCAACATAAACCATTGACACAGCAGCTCTTCAACACAGTTTGTCTGTCATCAAGGAGATGGAATTATTGGAGGCATCAAGAGAATTGAAAATAGTTTCTCTATGCAATCTGGGCAGCTTAGGTGTATTTAAAATCACAACCCAAAACAAATTTACACTAGAGAACTTTGATGACACAACTTTTTTCATGTTGTGTATAAACCTCACAGGATACTTTGTCATACAGCACTCCCTCTCCTACCTCCTCCAAAGTAATGAAATTATGTAGAAATGCTACTGGCTCTAAACAGCATCCCTCAAAGGGTAGGCCTTCTAAAAAAATCAATTAAAGAAAATTCAGACCCCAATACTCTTCACCAGATAGTGTTTATCACTTTTAATCTAATTCTCATGACATAGGTGTCATAGCTATTATGACAATTAAAAATTACTAATTCTGCATCACACATTGAGTTACAAATCATAGTAATGACCCAAAATCTTACTGAAGTAAATCAACTTTAAAAGCCTTGCAGTAATTAATAACGTAGCACAAACCAGCTAGCAGCTGAGTTAAGGTGATCCTGTGCTTTGGGTGTGGTGGCACAGCAGGATAGCTTCTGCAAACTTTACACTTTGGAGGAAAGAGCTTGCTGCATACCATTCTGGGCAATAAAAGAGCCACTGTTTTTCAGTAGTTAACATTAAAACCAGGTAGGAAGAATCATCTTTTAAACCAGGCAGAGCAGCACATGAGCGCAGAAACATTGCTTTTGGAAGCCCAGCTAACACCAGGTTTTGGACCATTTCAGATACCTTAAAATCGCAAAGCAGCATGGGATGACTGATGATACCTGTCAATGTGGCATCTTCCAAACATCAGTAATATCCCTGAAACAGATTTGCCTTCTAGGGAAGAACTGCTGAGTATGCTGGGAACAGAGTGGAGGATGAAGCAGTCCAGGGTATGAGAGCAGGGAAAGATGAAGCACAGTTGGTAACTTCCTGGGCAGAAATTCCATACTATGCCACATTTGTGCCAGGTGTGTTATGCCACAGTTCTCAGTCAGGAAAAAAAAAAACCAGCAGAAAAACCCAAAAAAACCCTAACAATAACAATATCAATGAATCAAACAAACACAAACAAAAGCCCCATAGCTACCAAAAGCAATAGCTGAATGCCAGATTCTCCAGAGAAGTTACAACCTTTTTTGCCTTTTCAAGCCTTCTGCAAGATGGTTTAGCTGCAAGCTCAGACATTATGTGTTTTTCCTGGAATGGCTCCCATTTCACTTATAATTTTTAATGTTATTGTCCCAGTTACTTAGTAACATAAAGTTGCCATACACATCCTTCCCTTTAAATGCTATTCCTGTGTTACACTTGATACTTTAAATCACCCAGTCAATTCATTTATGTACATGGAAGGATCAGAGAAACAACAGGTTTTATTGACTGGAATATCAATGTGCTTTAACTTCAAAAAGCTGAAGCATTGTTCAATGTTAAGGGTTTATTTGTAAGTCAGTGTTCCGGTCTTCCATGCTAAATTAAAAGATTATTTTTTTAAAAAGTATATTTTTGAGATATTAAATGTATTATGAAGCAACCCAGTTCTACAGAAAATGAGAACTTTTCAGAAGTGATGTGGCCACATCCAACCTTAGCTGACAGAAGGATAAGTAGCTTATTTACATTTAAAGCAGTGAAACATTTTGTCCCTTGATTGAGAATTACAGACACCCACATTTGTAATGCTTATTTTAGGCTTGCATAGCTCAGCTTTGAGTCACTGGTCAACTCATTATGATTATGCATTCTCTGTTGGAAGTGCTATCTGTTTTCTCTGCACTCTACAAGTACTCCCACAAGGCAAACTTAAATTCCCACGGAGGTATCTTTGGAGGCATTTGTAAACTTGGAGTAACTCCTGCATACTTGTCCTTTTATCTCTCTTTTCAAGTGACAGAGAAGTAGCAATGGGAATATCTAATATGCCAAGATGTGCACTGTCAGATTCTCACAATACCACCCCCCTTCCGTCATTCTGTCTTTGTTAGGCCAGGGTAATTAGTTCTTCTCATGGCTGGTAATTAAAGCCAGATCTCATGGACCTAAACACTTTGGGAAAGAAGATTAATGATAGGGCCTCTGGTTTTGGGCCTCACAAAGGTGGGGAAATTGTAACGAGTAGGAGGAGGAATGTAGAGGAAAGAAGTTGTTCTGTGCACTAATTGGAGAAAATGACAAACACATGACTTCTGGGAAGAGAAAAGTATAATGGCATTGTCTTCTCTATTTTTGTAAGAAATTTGCTTGCAGTGCATTTCCCATTCCCTCAACTTGAGTGCACCAGGAAGGATAGAAATCATTTTCTTCCCACTAGGAAATGCAGATAGAAGAGTGTGGAGGCACCCAGTATGGCTGAGTGTGGCTCAACTTTGACTGATGACTGTGAGCGAGCCTGCATCCCAGATATGGTCAGGGCAAGGGCTAATCACTAATGTATTCCTCCTATCCTGTGGTTTTATTTTAGAATCTCAAAGAGAGATTAGAAAATCTGTCTTCCAAGATGCTGACTGATGTAGAGTTTCATGGGTTTTAGTTTGTTTTTTTTTTTTTAGTAACTGTGTAGGGCTTACTTTAAAAATAATTAAAAGTATTAGCTTTTGAGATTTCATTCCCCCACCCCCAAAAAATTCTTGATGAACATGACAAATTTTGAAGCAAACTATTTGGGACAAAATGTAAAAAATATGGTTTAGTTCTTCAAGTATACATCTGTATCAGCATTCCTAGAATCGTAGAATGGTTTGGATTGGAAGGGACATTAAAGATTGTTTAGTTCCAACCCTCCTGAGAAGGGCATGGACAAATTAAAACTCTTAAATTCAATGGAATTTATGTACATCTCATGTCCAAGAACAGGTCGTAAGTGCTTGATTGCAAGATCAGCTGTTGCTGTTATTAAAGTTTTGTAGTACTAGAACACTAAAGGGACCTTTATCTAATTAAGATCCCATTCAACATTGGAATAAAAATAAATCTGTTGTGTAAGGAAGAGTTCACTCTAACGTGGGGAGACAGGTGAAGTGTATTTTGGAGGAAGGAGACAAATGACAGAAAAAGAAGAAATACAGGGGAAAAAAATAAACTCTTTTCAAGTGACCTTAAGAATGTGCAGTGAAGTATTGGTCAGTTCTACACCTTTGTTTGGATTCCAGGTGCAAATAGACTTAAAACTGAGCTAAAAAAGAAAAATCAGTTAGTGGCTCACAATAAACAGAGAAAGAAATCAAGCCATACAAGTCCATATGCCTGCCTTTTTTGGTCCTAACTCACAGTCTTTGAGGAAAAAACACAGCTTGAGATTTAGCTCCCATTTAAACAATTAAAATAAGCAGCTTAGGGACAGTTGCTTTTACTTCTGTTCCAGGCCATAGCTATCCTATGTGAACTATACCTAAGCACTATTCAACAATGACAGAGCTAATTTTAAATAATAAGGAAGTTGTCCCATTAGGTTCTCTAGTTACGTAGAAACTTTTTCCATCTCCACAAACACAAATTAATAGGAAATTTACAGAGCCGGATCCATGCCACAGGAATCTGTTTCCCTGCTTCTTCTTTCTAACATGAGTCGGTTTTGTACACGAATTTTTACCAGGTGTGGAAATGTATGTTAGCACTGAGATTCTGTAAAACTTCTAGTTCAATGGAGCTTTACGTGTCTGAATTCCAAATATTTAACTTAGGTTTATTGGCTCACTGCTCTTTAAGGAACCTTATGTGGATTAAACTCTGCCTAGTAGGCCATACATGTGAAGTTTCCAGCAATAATTTCCCCCCTAGTTTCTCACTTTTTTTACTAAGGATCACAGAAAGACCAAAGTAAAACTAGTAAACCAGGAAGAGCTCACCTTTTCCAAATCTTGCCAGCAGTTTATAACAGTATCTGTGCTCCATCTTGTTATTTATTTGATTCAGTTTTTTAAGAGTGGGCTCCAAGTTTTAGGCAATAACTTGCATGACTCAGACCTTGGAATGACAGTAAAAGAAAGGTCGTTCACTAAGAGCATCTACACAAATTTTCATGTGTGTGCACATGCATATATATCAACTGAGGAGTAAAAAATACTCTTCAGATGTTCTGCTGCACAAAAAAAGGCCTTTTATACAGTCTCAAAAATGTAAGGGATAGCAGAATGGGAAACTGGTGTATTATGGTATATTTAAAACAACTAAGATGCAATTCAAACCTTGGCTGAAGTCAAAGCAGGCTTTGGATGCCAAGACCTGAAAAGCAGATCCCTACAAAGTGTGAAAAAGATTATTGAGAACTGATCCAAGTGTTTAAAGGATTAGCAAAGTAAAGGCAGGCTTGGATTTTCTCTGACCTGACAGTACTGGCTTTTGAGCCAGCTTCCGAGAGTTTTCAGTATTCTTCATTGTTGTGATGGCTTGTGTAGTTTCCAGAAGGTCATGATTAGTGACAGAGGCTGGATTAACTGAGAAATTTACAAAGTTCAGAATTAAAACTCATGGGTTGATAAGGGTCTAATTAGCATTTTAGAGGCTGTGGAACCATAAAAGTTACAGTCTCTCCAGGGAATGGAAGAGTGACTGAATCTTTTCTGAAGGAACTTGTCATATACTTCTGGGACAGGAGGAGCCATCAGAACAGACCTAATGCTAAAGAAACGGTGTGGGAAAAGCCCAAAGGCTCATTTGGACCTATTTATCTCATGAGAAAGAACTGAGACTGTAAAGATGAATGCAACAACTGACAAGCAAAGTAATCTAAGTAAAAATTTTCAGTGCAAGAGGGTTGAGACAAGAAGGAATTGTTTTTGTAGTGTAGGCTCGAGAGTATGTGATTGTTCACATGCAAGTAAACAACCGTCATAAATACACTAGTCATCCTGACTAAATTTAAAGGTAAGTAAATATTTGCTTAAAATTATTTTAGTATAAGAATTATATTTATGATAGTGTTGACCAGATTTCTGTCCCAAATACTTTTTATTTGTAAGTTTTTCTCCTGATATTACAGTAAGGAGTCATTCAAAATTCACAGCATTTTGATTCCTATAGTTTCAGGCTTTTGCAGGTTGCTGTTGCAGAAAGAAAAAAGAATGTGTGATCTATAGTGATGGTGGGAAGACAAGTGTTAATATTCAGTCCTGGCCAGTCTGGCCATGAAGAAAGCAGAAGTGTCTATTCAATTCAGGGTGCAATTCAGATTGTTTTACAGAAGAGCAAGCTTAGAGAAAAAAAAAATTAAAAAAGGAGAATGGAATAAAAGGAATAAGAACCAAAATCTTCCAAGCCCTTTTTCAGTTCTGACCCAGATCATGCGTACATTTGCCTGACTAAAGACTAAGTTACATGCTAGCATTTAGCTATGAACTTTTTGCAAGTGTGTGACTGTGAGTGTTGTAAAAGATAGGACCTACATTCGTCAAGTTAAATAAACATAATGAACAGATACAAGTTATATCCTGGAACTCTATGCTTTCTTCGTATTTTTTAAATGTTAGGAGGATAAATTGGATTTGGGAACTTTTAATCACCTTTGTTGTAAGCCAGTCTCTTCAAGGGGCATCCGGAGCAAAGCAAGCCACAGCCTGATTGATCATTTTTAAAGGGATTCCATTGGCCACACATGCACTCAAAGCTGAGTCTTTTATATTTTCTGTGACAAAAGTAATCCTGGTTAGGTTCACAAGGTGAATATAGAAAAAACCCCAAGAGAATGAGAACTAGAAGAAACTTGTATTTCTCATTTTCAGGCTTACGATACACAGTGTTTCCCACCTTCAGTCATATGGGAATTCCTCTCCCACAAAAATAACTGAGTAACCAAATCTTTTTGCTCTTCTTTTCTCAGGAGACATGAAACAACTAGAAGCTCTCAGAAATGCTGGATAGTCCTAAATAAGAAAACTGGGGAAAACAAAAACTACTCCCAAACACTTTACATATAACCTGCATCATCTTCATGTAAAAATTGACTTTGTTGTTTACTGCTGCACTCAGTTTTTAAAACAGTAATAACAAGGAAGAAATTTACAGCCATTTAAACACTGTGGACAGGCTTTGCTAAGCTGCAGTGCTTTGGCTACTGATAAAACAAATTAGCATCAGAGTAAGAATAGGACAAGATAGTGCTATGACAGAAATAATATAAGGAATACTAAGAACCCAGGTGTACATAATTAAGATTGTAATTCAAGCAAAGGGTTCTGGTGACATAATTTATCAATGTCACTGCAAACTCTCAATGGAATTACAGCTTTGTATGTAGAATTCAGATATATGCGATTTGTTGGAATACATGAGGAATGTTTCTATTAAAAGTAGACAGACAATATGTTAACCTCAACTAGTGGTGGTGACAGGATGAGATACAAAGAGAAGTGGTTTTTTTTTCCTATTCTAGCACAAAAGAAGGATGAAACAGCCAGACTATTTCTAAGATATTTGGAAATTAAATTTAATTAAAATACTGACTAAGGGCTTTTCACCCCAAAAAAAGCAGAAAAAGTTTCAGTCCTAATGTGATTTGACATGTCAATAAAAAACAGAGTTTTACTGCAAAAATGAACAAAGGAACAGCCAAAACTACTTATTTGTCCATTTCATAATATAGCACAAAATCACATTAAAATAAGCTCAAGAAAAAAATTTCCATTAAAAGGATGGTATAAAATATTTACAATTAAACATACAGTAAGGCTAGTAGTAAATTATTAATTGCAAATTAACTCATTTTTAGCAGGAAAAAAGAGTGAAGATTGGTGCTTGTAAATACATGTGCTGAAAGGAGATATTATCCTTACTCTTTCTGAATGTCTGATTCTAGTTTTATTCTTACAACCAGAATACTTTTGTGAACATAATTATGAAACAGAAGACCCACAGTCTGTGAGAATTTAAAAGGCCTTAACTGAAGTTAAATGCTAATTAATGCAAAATCACATTCCTAAATTACGCTCACAAATATAATTTCAATGCCAAGCTACTTGTTACTCAGTTACTTTGTGGATTTTTCAGCCTCGCTCCGATGCCCACAGACCTTGCACAATAAAAGTGAACAGCATCTCCTTGAGAAAGCGTCACTCAGGAAAGTGATGCATCCCAGAAATATGGTGCAGAATGGTTTGAGGCTTGATGGTGTGAGGCTTGACTACTAAATGATTAGAGAGAAAGATCCTAATCAATGCAGTGAAGAAAAGGTTTCCTTTGACTTGATAAACTTAGCACTAAATCTCACCTCCATGAAGTGCCTACAGCTGTAGCTATAAAAATTCGCTAAATTAATCAAGGCACTGTGGATTTTTCAGTTTTGGTCACTTTCTGAATTAATTAAACCCCATAAATTGCATTCCATTTTAAGTGTGCAGCAAAACTTGTGATGCTCTTGAATACAATCTTAAATGTGTTTCTGGATTCTATACAGTCACTGATAATATCACCAATTTTTCAAGCCTGTCATTTGCACACTGCAATACTATCTCAAAAGATAATATATTCTCTGAAACTTGCAGAAAGTGCTGACTGACATAATACAGCCATGGGGTAATTAATTCTTTTTAGAGAGTTGTGGGGGTTTTAGTTCTCTGTTGTTGAAGTGAATAACTTTTATGAAAAATGAAATGCACAATGACTTAGGAACTTGTAGAGTAGCAACGCTTCTAGTCCAAGTTCACAGGTCTTGAAAGTCTAGTTTGGTACATCATGCTTGAAGAGAATAGCTTGAACAGGAGCAGTTTTGACCTTGAGTAACTTAATTTGGAAAGGAAATTTGGCCAAACTAGCTCAATGTGGGAGTTCTCATCAAGGATTAATGCAGAGGATCAATATGAACTTTTTATAGCAGACTATTTTTGAAAGAGGACAACAAAAGGTTAGAGTACTTTAAAACTTGAAAAAGCAAATTAGTATGACTTAAAGTGGGCAGTGTAGGATTGAGAACGGAAAAAGCAGGAATCTTGATTTCATGCCAGCATTTAGTAATACCATACAACTAAAATACCGAGAAAACTGACTTTAAAATTATATTTTTGTATCTTTTTGCAGCCGTAGCTGAGTTTATAAACATTTGACTACCCTGTCTCCTCATCTCTTCATGGTGGTGCTGAATGATAAACACTCAAGATTGCAATTGACTGATGTTACTGTCACAATTTTTCTATTTTCTACAAGGTCAAAATTGCATATAAACATATGTCTTTATTTGAAAATTTAAAGACTTAATTACCTTCTAAACAAAAGACTTATAGAAAACACATAAACATAGCTCTTCCTTGAGTTCCTGTACACACAAATCCCACTCCTGAAGTGTAAGAGCTCCTGTAATGGGGAATCAGGCCCCTTAATTGCCCTGTCAGTAGCAACAGATATTTATGCATGACCTTATGTTACCTTACCTAAGGAGCTAAAGGACAGATTGATCCCACTTACTGTCCCCACCACTGTCTCCTTTCCCCTTGCCTCTCCCTTAGCTACAAATCAAACTCTAATATGGCTTCTTAGCCCAACTCACATCTGACATTTTTCATGTGGCGCTCACAAAAGCTGACTACCTACCCATGTGCCATTTCTGTTCAGCAAGTTCCATGACCACTGGGGGTGTTTAGGAAGTCCAAAAGTCCAGGTCCAGCTACCTGCAGCCATTCCAGCATACTCATCTGCGACAGATTCCAGTGAACTTTAATCCATTTCAGAATACTGTTAAAAGCCTGGTTAACATCTTTGTAGGTGGCACTAAATGTGCTTTAAGAAATATTATCCAAGCTTTATGAAAAACCAAAAATTTTCTAGCATGATTATTTAATTCAGAGTTTCAAAATTTTCTGTTTGACACTTGCTAAGCAAGTTTACAAGTAGTTTCCTTTTCTTAGGCCTCTTCAGTCTTGACCTGTGCTCTTTTGAAGCAGGGCAAGCTAAGTTCCTAAAAAACAGCAAATGATTTTTCCAGATGAGCTATCTTCTTGGCCATAACAGCCATATAACTAACATAGATTGATATTTTATAGGGCCAGTAGATTTTCTCATTTTCTCCTTATGCTTTTTCCTTGAGGATGAGTCAATGGCACCAATTCTCCTTATTCAGATTGGGGTGGGGAGAAAAAGGGTATTTGTCAGACAATGGTCTCTCGTCCCTGAAATTTCAGTTATTCTTTGTTCTCCTTTTCCTCACTCATTTCTGCTTTTTGTAATTCCCTGCCTCCCATTTGGGTTCCTATACCCAAACATTTGGTATTTCTGCTCTTTGGACTCCACTTCTTGTCTTCCCTCTCCTTGAAGCTGACTGTATGTTTAAAGAGAGGTGAAGATGCTTCAGGTGATGGAGAGAGACCATGATCCCTTTTCTTCAAACCTCTCCATTCTAGTTTGGAAGTCAGCTGGGGTTCAGTGATATTTTCAATAATGGCTGGTTGATACACTGTTTCCAAACATGAACTCTGCTTTCAACAGCAGAACAATAAAGATGTAGTGCTTAATAATGAAGAACAGCATTTTTTATTTTACTAAACAAGCCTCTCAGCTTCAGTGGTGTTATTCATGAATAACACCTTGTGCATATGCATTATGAGACAGTGCTTAATTGAATGATTGCATAATATGTTGTTCCACAGAATAAAATATGAAATATTCATTGGGCCAGAGAGGGAGTTAAAATGCCTGGTGGTTAAATCACTCACCAGGGAAATCCAGCTCCTACTCCTTCCTTCAAGTGAATATGAAAGTAGTTTATATGAAAAGGCTTTAAAAACAACTAGGATTATTTTCCCCAAAATCTACTATACCCTCATGGCTAGTGTGCTATCCCAACAGGCAGAAGTATGCTCTGACTGAGGCATGGAAGGACACAGTTAAACACAGATCACCTACATCCTTTTGTGCAGTTAAAGGAGTCAGATCTGCCTTCACCAGGCAGCTGGGTTTAATGGAACCAAAAACTCCCTACTGTGTTTATTTTCCAGGAAATTACTGTCTTGGTATAGGTGCCTCATTCAGGAAAGGGTTTCCAGATGTGGCTCCAGAAGAGAAGGAAGAACTTTATGCAGTCTGAATTCACACTCAGTAAGTTCCTCCAAGAAACATGGTGTAAGCAGTCCGTGTATATCCTGAGCTGAAAGTGGAGGGTTCTCCACTCACTTCCAGCTGCTTTGAGCCAACTGCTAAGAACCCAGATCACTTCCTGCCTTGAGCTGGGAAACAGGATGGTGGTAGGACACCAAAAATATTGCAATAATCTGCAGTTCAACACCTAAATCCTGTTGCAGACTTAACCTTTGCTAATCTGTGAAGCAGAAAGATCTTCCAGAGACATATTTAGGTAAAGTAATATCTAAATAATGCCCTCCAAAAATTAAATTGATCTCATAATCATCGTGCCTATTGGAATCATAAGAAAGCTTATTGAAGTGATAGGGGAAAATAAATTTGAAATGGATAAAATTAGGAGAAAAATAATGCATCTTAAAAAATTAATTAAAAATTATTTACATCTCAGATGACAGTCGGCATTGTCAAAAGAAATGTATGTGTTTTATGAGTTACTGGTAAAGAGCAATAAAAAAAAGCCTTTTGATTTTGTGTAGAGTATCACAGAGAGGCATTCTCCTGGCATATTTATTTTTGCATTTATTCAGGAAATAAAAGAGAAAGTGAGATTGGGGAAATAGCTCACTCTGGGGAGACAGAATCAGTCAGAATAAATAAATATGCCCAAAACAATAACAGAAGCAAATGTGGCACCAAATATCACTGATAGACAAAGAATACATTAATTCAGCATTGCAAATTACTTTTGCTTAAGGCAGATGTACTTGGTATACCCTCTTAATTATTGCTCTTCTCATCAGTTTGCAACTCAAAGCACATTCTCTCAGTAGCAATTAGGGAATGATATAATTATATGAAGCTTTAGGAACAAGAGAAAGCTTCTGAATCAAAATGCTAAAGAATTTTTTTTAAAGTTTGCATTGTTACAGATGCATTGTGCACTGTCCATCTGGAGAACCCATTCCACGTCTACGGAGGCTCAGCAAGCAATCTGTGTCAACAGACACTTGATTTTTATATCATCTTTTCAACCCATCTTCTCTTTGAATGCTCAGCCTCCTCCCAGGCATGGAGAAGACAGAAGTAGGTGGTTGGTGAATTAAAGAGTTCAGCTTCTTGGCTCCTGTTCATCCATGGAGTGGTTTCCCTTGAGGACATTCTGCTTACGTATACACACATGCATCTACAGCTCTAGGGAAAATCTCTCTCAGTACCTGACTGGTCCTAGAAGAAGCAGCTGCTGTACAAAGGCAGGGGGCAGAAACTCTTTTGTGTTTATCTGCTTTTATGTGTCCAAAGGATTAGAGGTCTATTAAACTCTGTCTGTAACACCAGCAGGACAAAGTTTGAGAGCCTGTCTGCCATCATCACCCAGGGGCCAGGAGTTTAACTCACTCTTCTTTTTCTTCACTGACCTTCATGCACTGATGAGCTAGAACATTGTTAAGAACATTTCTGTCTAAATCCACCTTTTAGTAAAAAGTCCAGGTTGTTTCAGCAGATCAACCCAAAAGATATGCAGGTTCTTAGAATTCACTAATGTGAATATCGATCAATATATGTGGACTGGCTAAAGTTCAAGGTTTTATGAAAGCGGTCACCATAGTGAACTTCTCCTCAGTTTAAGAGTTCATAAGAAGGCAAAAGTTTGCTGCCTTTATATTCTTTTGGCCAGTGAGTTTAGGATACTGTCTACAAACGAAAAATAGTGAATTGCCTTCTCTATTCAGTGCTACAATTAGTTAATTCAGCTGGAGACTAGAATAAATACTCATTAAAGCTGTTAGGACTGTTAAAATCATTAGGATGACTGTGGTATTAAAAAAAAAAAACAAACTACAGATATGGAGCCTTTAATATTTTGAGTAGTCAATTTGAAACAGATACTTTCCCATCTGCTGTGTTTTACATAAGGACCACACCCATTTTCTTCTTAAAGACAAAACAAGAAATAGGGTACTTAGTTTTGAGAGATCCTGATTTTTTCAGATTTAAATGGAAGAGTAGGTCTATAGTCAGCCATAACAGCCATTTAACATGGGTTGATATTTTATGGGGCAAGTAAATTTTCCTGGTTGCATAAGTGGTAGGTAATTTAATTTTTAGAAATAATAAAAAAATAAGATAAACATTTCTAAAATCAATCAAAGAAGGAAAGAGATAAAGATTGAGAGAATTTGCCAGCAAGGAGCCTATTTATTTACAGTTGACCTCTGGAATCTTGATTTTTGGTAGAAATTTTGCCAACATGCAAAACATCTTGAAGTGTGTAAGTATGAGTAATTTTATTCACCTGTCCTAAGTGGAGAAATCTGTCCTAAAGTATCATAATTTTCCATGTTCCATCTTTTTTTCTTTGGAATACAAGGCAAGCTGTCATTTTTTTCTTTTGCATTAGTATTGATCATCATTATTTTAGGAGTATATCAGCCTAAGAGAAGTATTATATGAATTTAAGTAGGTCTAAGGTTGGGAGAGCTGCAGAGTTTCTCAAGAACTGGCCAAATAGAATTCAAGCAGAGCCTTGGCTTAGGTGTCTACAAATCAGATATATGAAAAATGAAGGAAAGCTGCCTTTGCAGCTTACAATTCCTTTGTTTCTGAGAATATTCCTTTGAAAATAAAGTAAATTTCTGTAGTAAATTTAGTAAATTACTAAAATTCAGTAAATTACTAAATTTCATTATAGTAATGTAAGAGTTTCTCAAATTATTCACGTGTGATGAGGATGCCATGCTGCTGTTGCTTTCCATGAAAGGCAGTTAATTCATCAAGAATATTTTATTTCATGTCAATGTCAAAGAACAGGTATTACAGCCATTATCATCCCAAACTGGGTTCCCATCCATTATAAATAGATTTTATACTATTCTGAAGCTGACATGTCAATAGTAACCCAGAAGACTGAGGCTGGGATGGATAATGCCTGTGAGACGACACGTGAATACGGAGGGGACAGTTCCAGTAATATCCATGTTCAGCCTGTTTTTCAGAATGTCTACTATAGATATATTGTCTGGCTAATAGTGTGCATTGGGCTTTTCATCAAAAATCCAGTTTTTCTGGAAGTTCATCTCTTCCCTTTCAGGTAGGTGTTAGCCCAAACGAAGAGCATAGCAGGGAGTCAGAAGGTAGCTCTGATTCACTCAGGATGAGGGAGTGGTCATACAAATAGATGAAGATAAATCATGATGAAACATATGGAGGGGAAAATAATGGCAGAATTGAGATTAGTACAAGAGGTCATAAGTACAGCCAGATCATGTTACAGCAAAATGACTGTGATTTCAGGACACCACACCAGAAAGTTTAGGTGATCACAGGAGGAATTTGGCTGATTTATAAATTAACTGAAAAGAAAAATCAGGTAACTATTCATTTGAAGTGTGCTTTCAATAGAATTCTATGTTCTATTCCAATTTCTGACTTGAGAAGGAATATAATCCTGGCTGCTCTAATGGAAGCAATTATTGATAATGTGGGAATTTGGCTGGGGTAGAAATGTTGTTGCTCACTGCAGCAAATTTTCAGTGAAAGTAATTATTGACTAAGGATTCCACTTTATGATAAACTGTAAACAGAAATTAGAAGGGAACAAAAGACTGCAAAGAAAGTTGGGGCTACATTTGAGTAAAGATACAGCCTCCTTTTCCATTTCTCAGTCCTCCTCAGGGGAAGGGGGCCCATGGATCTTGGGAGTGATGCTAAGGCCATGTTAGCAGGGTGGAGGGCTGATGGCAGTTTGCCACCACGTGGTATGGATTACAAAGGAAGTATGACCTGCACTGGACGAGTCATTTCCAGATGGTTCCCAGATGTGTTATTTATGAAGTCACGGCCTACTTAAACCACATTCCTGGTGTCTTGTCTTCTTTTCCTGCAATGTCCAAGACATTAATGAAGGAATGTATGAGAACCAAATAGCAGACCAGTTGTCAAAAACCAAATGGCAACAGAAATCCTTTCCTGTCTCTGGATATATGTAAATACATATTAGATTAACAAAACCAGCTTTAAACAGCTGATCCCTGAAGAGTCATAGAACTGGCAGTAGTGCATTTTAAGGACAGTACTTATCTTGGCCTCATCATTCCCTCACGAATCTCTACCATAAAACTTACCACATTATCCTTGATGATTCTGTTCTTATAACTTCCTTCCAAAGAGCCTTCTCTCCCTTAGCTTCCTCAGTGCAGATAAAAAAATCTTATATATAAAATCTAGGTCATTCTTTAAAATACCAAGTAAATCTGGATGAATGCTGTAGTGTTTCAGATGATCTGACAATGTCAAATATAGTTTGTGGGTTGATTGGTTGGTTGGTTTGTTTGCTTAGATTAGTCAGGTCTGGCAACATGCTGATGTGACTGACTGGTCATGCAAGTTTCTTACCAGAAGGTAATTTATTCAGTTTGTGTAATGCATCTGAGGCAATGCAGTAACGGTGTATTAGAGCAGAATTTTCTATTGCTTTTGTTGGTGTGGGGTTTTTTTGTCTTTTGTTAGAAATGAATAGAATATGATTTGGGTTTTTTTTTTTCCAGTTGCTATAGTTATGAGAAACAATTCCTGAGTCATTGCCAAGAAGGTAGAAAAGAACACTGCAAACAAGCTACCGCTTTGTAACATCCTTGAGACAGAACTGTAGCAATATGACTTGACATACAGAATAACATCAGTTGGCATAAGTTTTATTGATTACTATCTACCATGTGATGGGCCCTCAGGTTTTAATAAATAAGCTGGAATTCTACTGGTACAAGAAGTAACAGAACTATGTTTAAAACTATTCAGAAATATTTATTCTGAATACAGAAAGCTCATGACAGATTATTTTGCATACAACATTTTTATGCAGCTATTCAAAAGAGACAGCAACCTGTTTGCTTTCTATTCCCAGAAAGTATGGGATATATATTAACACTGATTTTTCATTACAGTGAACTGTGTTTCTTTCTCAATTTATTCCCTTGGTGCGCAGTTTTCCTAGGGGGAGGCCAGTGTAAATGAAATCTGAATATGTCCATAATATGAAATAGTGCTGCAAATATATTTAGGGTCAATGGGATTTTTCTATTTATGTAGTATTCTACTTTAATGTAGATACTAAGAAAAATGAATCTCCTATAATCCATTTCAGACAAATACAAAACAGCAAAAAAGGATGTGTGCATCACATTTTGGATAGGTACAAGCACTCAACGATAAAGAGATTGGTCATCTTCATTATGACAAAACATTTTATATCATTCATCTGACCGTTAGAAGGAGAGAAAAAATATGGTTATCATTACAGAAAAACTCTGGAATCTGTTAGTTTCTTGTTAGAAAGATTACCCTTTGTTAATACTATATGAAGTTAATACTACGGAAGGGAACAGTGATACACAGATATCTATGTTTAGGCTGAAGGCATGTGGCATTTTATACATACATTAGAGGACATACAGCTCACAGATTAGTTTGACAAAGAAGTGAGGGAGTAATTTATTGAAACAAAACCAAATGAACTACCTGGCTTTTACCATTGTTTAAATTACAACCTTATTGCACAGATATATAAGCCAGGTTAAAATCATTTTAGAACAGTAACAACTGGCAGAAAAGAGCACATCAGTTGCATCAAAACTCCCACAAGTGGAAGTTAATTGAAAAATGCATTAATATAGTCTAATTATTCCAGATATTTTTAGACATTAAATTCTCACAAATTTACATTTCAAATTAGTGGACCAAATTAGTTTATATGGTCATAATCTTATCTTTCCCAATTTTCAGTTAAAACTTGATTCCAGTACAAATTCATCATTGTTGTTAACTGTACCGTAAGTGCAAAAGATTTGATCAGTGTTTGATTCATCCCAACACATTTTTATGAGGAGAATACACTTTTATTTTTCGTATTTAACCTATGTTTTACTAGGACTGGTTCAGAGAGGAAGTGACTTATAAATTAGCTTCCGAGTTGCGTAAAAAATTTATTAATATCAGACCACAGTTCTAGTACAAGCTTTTTTGTTCTTAAGCCCTCAATATCTGATGATGAAATGTTATTACCATTTTCTATACCCTATGTAGAGATACTAACAAGGATAGTGCAGTTTGGAGTATTATGTGTGAATACATATGAGCTGGCAACAGGTAATGAACTAATTGCTAACTGCTAAATGCAACTGCTAACTTAGTCTTTCCACCACATCTTTCTTTGCCATTGCAGTATGACCTAGATTGAATTTGCCACTCACTTAACGTTCCTGTTCCTCCTTACACAGTCTAAGGTTCACTTTGATTTCTGAATATTCACAGCACCAATATGCCTGAATTGCTGGGAGCTCAGAACAACAGCTCCTGTTGTTGGGAGCACAAAAGAGCTAGTAAAAGATGGACAGAAAGAGGGAAAGAGACTTGACAATGAAATAAGATCACTCAGAAAAATAACATTAAATGATCTGGCTGATGGGACAAGTTTGTTGAAGATACAAAAAAGTGAGGAGTGGTTGGTTTGTCAGAGGGTTGTGTGGCCATCCAGAGGGCTGACAGGAATCTTATGATATTCAAAAAGGGGAAGCAAAAAAAAAGCCCTGCCAAGCAACAGCCTCATGACCTGGTATCTCCTGGGTGGTGGCCGCCTTGACAGCAGATTTGCAGAAAAGGACCTCAGATTCCTGTGTGGGCTGTAATATGCCCTGGCAGCAAAGAAGGCTAGTGGTATCCTGAGCTGCATTAGGAGGAATGTTGGTCAAGGGATGTGATTCTTCCCTTTTTCTCAACATTGGTGAGGCCCTACCTGGAGTACTCTGCCCAATTTTGGATCCCCTAGTACAGGCGAGTCATGGACATATTGGTGAGAGTCCAGTAAAAGGCCAGAAAGGTGACAAGAGATGGCATCTCTCCTCTGAGGAAAGGCTGAGAGCTGGGACTGTCCAGCCTAGGAGAAGTCTCAGGTGGGCTTGTGAATATCTGCAAATACCTGAAGGGATGGTACAAAAAGGACAGTCAGGGTCTTTTCAGTTATGCCCCGTGACAGAACCAGAGGCACGGGGCACAGCTGGAAATGCAAAAAGCTCTACCTGAACATCAGACAACACTTTTTCACTGGGAGTGTGACTGAGCAGAGGCACAGGTTGCCCAGGGAGGCTGTGGAGTCTTTCTCCTCAGAGATTTTCAAAAGCCATCTTGCAAAACTGTCTTTAGGAAGCCCTGCTTGAACAGGGGGCCTGGGCCAAATGACTTGCAGAGGTCCCTTCCATCCTCAGCTACTTTGTGATTCTGCGACCTTGAGGGAAAGGAATTCATTATAGTGAGAGTGCATTAATTAGACTAAAAACAATGCTATTATAAATTACTCTAGATCAAAATTATCAAAATTTGACCATTTTTTCCCAAGGTTCTTTAAAACCTGTCTCCATAAATAAAAATTTTTACTTCATATGGCAAACAAAATCCTTCACCGTTATGTATTTAATGGAAACTTTTTTTCTCTCTATAGGATCCAGAAACATGACCATGAATAATCTAGTATCAGCTTCCCACTTGTTTCATTAACATTTGAAACTTAGTTTTGTTAAGTTTTCATTAGTATTTTTTGAAACCTAGAAAAAAATTTAAATTACAAAATGGCAACATTTACCATGCCAAATGATTTTTAAAAGTACCCAACTTACACAGATTTCTAATTTAGATGCTTTTATCATCCCTGGTTTTAAATATTGGGCTGTAATATTGACAAGATAATTTGCAGAGCATTACTCATGCCATTTAGCTTAAGTCTTCACTGTTTCTTATTTCCTTTTGGAAGTTTTTAAAACAGAGATGATTACCCAAAGAACAAGTCAGATCCTTTATCACAGTGAAAATTACCAGTAATAGATTAAATTTATAGATATTAGGAAAACATTATTTTAAAGTTACACTTACAAGAGTGTTTGTTGCTTTACATAGTGGTTTTCAGGGTTTTATATAGTTTCTATTATTAATGCACATTGTTTGACTGGGGAATCAAAAGAAAGGTTGAAATCTGAGACAATATTAAAATACTTTAGAAACTTTAAAGCATTATAATAGCTATTTCAATAAAACTACTTCAAATATTTCTTCAAGAAGGAAACAATTTGGAGTTCAAGTTCAGCAGCATAATAACTGAAAATGTATAACAGTACACTTATTCCCATCACTAAACTATAGATTACGGTCTTTTTCAGTTGTTGCCATTATAAATCCCTGTTCCCAGGGGTGCTAAGCGATCATAAAAATTTGCTTTGGGCAATGCTTTGAGATAAATTCTTCAAAAAATGCATAGGGGATTGGCTTGCAACTCCCACTTGTGTTAATAGGAGCTATCAAGGCAAATCTCTCATGTATTCATGGGAGAAAAAGCTCCAGAGTATAAAAAACTTTCGGCCTGAGGATTATTTGTTTTTGATATATATCCTGATAAAAATATGCTTTAAAACAAAACACTTCCAGCTAGTGATCTCAGTTATTTGCTGGGTCTGTTAACACTCAGTAGATTTTGTTAAATTGAAATTCCACTAATGAAGCCTGCAACATAAATTATTTCCTAAAAGTTTGTGGAAGAAAGAATAACAGTTTGGCTGAAGAAATACAAATTTTCAAGGCAATAATATATAAATAACTGCACAGAAACATTATATACTAAGCTTTATGCTATTTACTATCTAATCCAAAATGGTGGTAGAACTTCACTTGGATACACATCCTGTTTTTTAGGAGGTGGGGATATAGATTGGTGTGGTTAATCTGAGTGCAAGTGTCCCTTAACTTCTACATGCAGCTTCACGTTTTGCACTTTGATGTAGGTTACAGTAGTATATCAACTCATCTTCCCTCTTCTGGGAGAAATTCCATTCCCCCAATTCCAACAGCTCACATTTCATACAGTCCATCCACGAATCAGTTCATGGGTTTACTATAAATGAGTGTGCTGATAAAAAACTTGACACACTTCATCTTCTAAAAAAATCTGGCTATGTCTCTGTCTCTTATGTCTGCATTCCCTGACTAGCTAGGCAGTAAAATATACCAGAAACTTCCACCGAGAACTGTAATTTTCTGTTCACTGAAGTTTTTCTAATAATTTACATTAAACATACAAGGGTCTGAATATTGCAAAAGGAGAAGCACTACACAGAAATATCAACGTCATCAATTTCAGCCGTTTTGGAAAGTAGCTTAATTTTATGCGTTCTGAATCATTCCTTGAAGGAACTCTTTTTTCACAAACTGTTACGAGATTGCAGGGAAAAGAAAATTTACCTTACAATGTAAGGACCACCTTTGCAAGTACCACTTTTCTGCCTACACATTCTACATTCTTTTTCTTAGGCAAGGATTTCTATAAGAACATGCTTATGTCAGAGGTTGACTATGTCAGCTCAAAATACTTCTTCAACGCAATTACAAGACTATAAAGTCATCTCATGAGCTGGGGAAAGTGAGCAATTCTGAATATAATAGCAAAGACTAAACATACTCTTCCTTTTCTGTAGGCAGACATCTCAGGTCCACTTCTTTATGCTTCTTTTCATTTTCATACATCTTTCTGGTAAACAGATGGCAGAAACTTTAAATAGTACTTGAGGTGAGATCTCACCAACGTCTTCTACAACAGAAATCCTACTTTCCTCTCTGTACTGCAGATATCTTATTTGCCACAATCTCAGATCATATTTTTCATTTCAGTAGCCTCTTCACATTGCTTGTTCCTATATTTTATGTGACTGATTGATAGTACCAAACTGTATCTTCTTCCTCTATTTTTTCCACTCTGTAAGCAACAAAGTTATTTGTCCTAAACCCCACAGCTGCTATAGTTGTATGTCATCCCAGCTCTTTCACTCCAATGTTCAGTCCTCCGTTTTGTCCTGATGGTCTGGACCTCTCCTGTGTTAATTTGGTATCACTGTAACTATTTTACTTTTCCTACAAACACTTTTCATGGACAGTATCACCTGCACTCTTTTCTTACCCATATTACAATTCTCCCACTAGTCTAGCTTCATTAACTTAATAAGCAACTTTCTACAGGAATTACTTTGCAGTAAATCTGATGCCCAGATCTATTTTAGTTAGTACATTTTCTTTGCCTAGAAAACCCTTTAATTTAGCCAAGAAAGGTACAATTACCTGGCATGATTGGCTTTTGCCGAACTTACTTAGATTTTTTTCATTTCTGATTTATATAATTAATTATACTATGATCCAGATTTGTTCTAAAATCTCCATGAGGTAGGATTACTATGTCAGTAATTAACCAGATCACATATCTGCCTTCCTTACAACATGTTTGTTTTCCTGCAACAAATGCAATAGAATTTGCAGTCAGATGGACTCCTTAAAAATACTTGCTACCAAATTAATTTTCTGTGAGGAAATCATGAGTTAAATTATGACAACAGAACTTAAACATAAAGTTTTTTGTGGTCATGTGGAAAATATATTTCAATAATCAGTGGAAGGTTATCAAATTGCATTTTGCTGACCTCTTTGGTTTGCAATGAGTAACATCTAAAAAAGAAAAAAAATAAGTCACGAATATTTATAATCTGTCTACTTTTAATGTAGTCCATCAAATTTAAATGAGACAAAGGATTAAAGCTACAATTTAAAAGCTTAAAACTAGAAGGGCTTATTTTTAACCTTAGGACAGCCTAGCATTTAAATAAGACCAATTGGAACTGGGAATGAAAATGAACTCTTAATTTTATTAATCTCCTTACACTGTTGTGCATTGTTCTGAGTCACCAAAATATGCATAGCTTCTGAACAGCCTGACACTTTGCTTTGCATTTCATGCTATATTTTAAGAAATATGTATCATATATCACTTGTTAATGGTTTCTGTGGGAGGAGATGAGTAATTAAGGACTTGTGAAATTGGGGCAGGGTACGTTTTTATAACTGATAACATAAGCTCACAGGATGGCTGCAGTTCAACAAAGGGCTTAGCTTGCTCTGTTCTATAAATAAGCACAGGAAATTAGATTAAAATTTTAAAATTAGATTGCCAAAATTTTCAAAAGTGACCACAGGATCTGTGTGTCTTGCTTTGGGACCCCCAGCTATGAAGTACTTTTCAGAATCTTCATGTCTGTCACCTTTTGAAAATTTTATTTCTTCAGCCTTAAAAAATATATAAAATAATATATTTTTGAAAAGGATTTAGCTAGACTTGGGAAAAAAACCAAAGAGAGCAAGCAGGACTACTCTTACAATTGAATCGTCTTGTTAGACATGCTATATATATTCCATTATGGAATATAAATTTTCTTTATAAAGATAAATTGCAGTCACAGAAATCCTTGTGTATGGGTTTTTTAGTGTAAAGTATTTGTTTGTAATATTAATAGGCAGAAGTTAATCCTTACAGTTCCTCCCTCTTCACTACTGCTTTGAAGTTTCATTTTGAAATTTAGTGAATGTGTAAGTTTCATTGGTTTTCTTTCCTAAACATTGGTATAATATGAGACAATGCAATTTACAGTCTTGGACAATATATCTGGGTTTTGTAAATAAACCAGTCATAATGTTTAGGGCTTAGATGCTTGAGTTTCAGGCAGATGAGGGAGGAATGGAGACATTTTTCCTCCTTTGGTGTTTAAAACAGTGTCTGATATCTGACAGCAGATATCTACTTGAAACAGCTAACACACTAAAGTGAGCTCGTAACTACAGTTTATGACTATGTTGTGAGATTCAAGGGTGCTCTCCAAAGCCCTTGGAAAGCTCAAACTGTGTTTGGATTTTGTGTTATAGAACCTGAGCACTCCACTCCATCTGGTCACTGTTTGGTTTCCAACAGGAGAAAAGTGGAGGCCAAGAAATACCGTGGTGTGGATGATATGGATAACATGGACATTTTCAAATTACACCTTACCTTGACTATGTGGACTATATTTACTACAACAGACCAAATTTTTTAGAAAAACCTGGAAAATGGTCTATACAGTTTTCTCTTTTGCAGAATGAGAGTTGGGAAGATCCTGGGTGTGTATCTGTGTTACATTTTTAAAAGAGAATGAAGTGCATGTGCCAGAGAATGAAGCTTTATTCCCCTTTTCTTAAATTCTGAAGGACCTTTTCACTCAGTACTATTTCATTACTTTAGTTGTTTATGAAACAAAATAGTAAAAAAACAGTGTTGAGGATAGAAAATGTCCTAATATGTGCTACACATGAACTGAGCATAAATTAATGTTAGTAACATAGTAACAGATATAAAGCAAAAGCAAGGAAAAGGGTTGAATGTAAGGCTTGATTTTTCTTCTGCTGCTGTTTGAACCATTCCTACTGTCATTACCATTTCAAAAGTAGATCCTTACAGAATTGCAACACCTAAAACCTTATCTAGTACCCATATTTGAACATTGTACAGGGAAGACATCTACATGTACAAATATTTCATGAAAAAGAATTTTAAAATTCTTATCAAGAAGATTGCCAACTGCATAAAAATGGATACTGAATATACCAGTCTCTATTCTCCAGTCCTCTTCAACTTCCTTGAATTATAAGCTTGTGTAAAAGGATTTGACACACCAGAACAAGAAAGATAAATGGACAATTATTGCAATTTGGAAAGAATTTAGGTGAGCCAACTGGCGAGTATGGTTTTTGCTGCTCTGGTCATATGGAGGGCAGGAACAAACAACATTTGTGAAAAAACATGAAAATGTTTAAGTTTTGTCAAAAACTAATAAAGTAAATGTTACATGTCATTGGAAACTTCCCTTGCAATTCTAACCTATCACATGAAATCAATCCAAGAGAAAATGTGGGGTAGGTTTGTCACCAATAGTAAAGTTTGTCCTGAACTGGCAACTCTTCCTTTTCTTTCTCTCTTCTGTCCCTAATAGACAGATATGCAAATTACAAATTACAGTACCAAAATTAAATGTCCAAACAGCACCTGGCACGAGTCTACATGTTGTTTAATTCCACTCCTGTGACATTCCTTGTGAAGCTGTATTGATGGCACCATAGTTTGGCTAAGCGCGCACAGCTACTCCCTCTGCCAGTCCTTCCATGTCTCACAGAGATCAACTTACACATCTTGCTTTTAGGCATGAAATTAATATAGTGTTTGAGGGTAAATGCTGTTTAAGAGAACAATTGAACTCTATTAACAGCTTTGAAGGTGGGAGGGAAATAGCAGAAAAAACAACATTTACTTTGATGAAACTCTCACTGCTCAGCTGAAATGCAGGAAATGTGGCTCCCAAAGCTGTTCAGAGACAATCTGAATGATTTTGTGGTTATTTTGATGCAAGTGGAGATAAAGACTCAGAACAAATTCATTGTGTGGAGGAGGAACTGCACAACAGCACATCTTTTTCCTCAGCTACCGAATCTTAAAGTTCGTTTGTGTGTATCTCTACACCATAACTCATCCAACACTATATATACTGTATTTTAGGTATATACGCAGGATATTTCAGTCAGTATTCTAAACTCATCATATGAAGCCTGTTTGTTTGCTATGTGTCTGTACAGCAGATCCAATCTATCAGGCAAATAAGTTAAATTATGTCTTTAATTTGTTAAAACAGGTATTAGGCAAAATAGAAGACTTTGTTTCTCAAGAACAATAGACGATTGTTTTCTTACACAATATATTAAGGTTTACATTCTCAAAGGGTTTTCTGGACTCAGGCCCCAAAAGCAAGTAAAGTGGTGTATTGTAAGCTAAAATGTAAGTATTTTTGCTGTTACTAAAAATAATTAAGTATTTTGTCGTGTGTCACTTTACAGATTTGAACATAAAGGCACAAAAACCATCTAATTTTTATTAGCACACAGTAAAATAAAATCTTACTATTTGTGGTGAAATTTAAAATAATTTGGAAATGATGCAATTGAATATAATTTAGGTCCAGTAGATAAAGACGAAGAAGAAATATGACAAATGAAGAAACTACTATATTTAACAGTGCATCAAATGCCATCATCTCTTGTTGTTGACTCAGTTATCCTTGACACCGATGGAAGCTGGTCTTCAGTATCTCCCGAAGGCTGAACTCCAAGAAGACAGAGAATAGACATTCAACAGAAGAAGAAGAGATATTGATTGACAAAGTAGTTCTGCCAAAATTTTACTGTTACCTTTTTAGTTGAAAAAAAAGGGATAACTTTATCCCAGCGGAAAGCGCAGTGATGAACATACAGGGAAAAGAAACAAATCATTAAAAGGACACATCTAGATGCTATAAACTCTTACATCTTTGACTGCTGACTCTCCTGCAGCCTAATCTAGAGCTGGTGCTGTCTCCTCACAGGCACATGTAAGTTGAACTTCCAGGAGGTATAAATCACAGAAATCAAATCTCTCACTTCTACCCATTGCTGTATTAAAAAATATGGATATAGAAAGGTGCATCTCTTACTGCTTCTTTCTGTGTTTATGCATGAAGCACAGTTGTCAGTGCATGTTTGGGGATCCTGGTGCTTGTCTGCTGAAACACACCTGTCAGGAGACATGGGTGATGAGATGGTTGCTTTATAAATCCCAAATTCTCCTAGACACAAGCTGGACATTGTCATGCTCTGCTCTCCCCAGGCAGCTGTACTTTGGGATACGCATAGTCCCAGACTAAAACACATCTAAAAAATTTGCAATAGTAATAATAGAAAACAAGATTCTTATATATTCCCTCCTAGTTCTGGATCATTCTCTTGGATTTAAGTGCTGAAACACTTTTTTGAACATATTCATAGAGCCTGATTGTTCCTGTTTGAGTACTAATCACATTTTTCTTATTTATTATTTAGTCTTTTTTGTGAATATAAAGTTTAATATAAGTTCTCCCTCATATGTTCCTAGGAAACTACTAATTTCTAAATATCTGCTTTCCGACCCCATATGATAACTATGATCTAAACTACAAATTTATCCAGTAACTGCTGCCCCAAGGTTCCTGAGAAGAGGAAACTCTGCATTTCAGCAAAAAATCTGAATTTCAGCAAATAAGTCATCTAAGGTGCACGAGGAAAGAGAGTGCAATTATTTCTACAGAGCTTTACTTTGTTTTTTCTTTTACACAATAGAAATTAATTATTTTTGCTAGTTGTTGGCAATTATTCACATTTTATTTCTGGTGGGTTTGGATTCATTAACTAATATACAGATTCAAGACCTGTGTTAAATTAAATCGGAATATAAACGAAACAAGCAATCCAGAAAAATATCATACCATATAAAGATGACTAAATAGTGATACTATCAGAGTTCAAACAAATATATTTTGTTAGTGCTTTTAATTTCTCTCACAAAATAACAAACAGTATTTTTTTCTTATTTACTTTCTTTCTGGTAGGTGATAGAGGCACTGTTCAAGAGAGGAATCTGTAGCGTCAGTCCTTTCCCATTTGCCCAGGAGCTCTTATTCAGATCAGAAATAAAATGGTTAAGTAAAAAGCAAAAAGGCTTGGAACTGTTAATGGAAGCAACTATAAACTTTGGATGAACAAACTATTTCCACATTAGTGCTATCTCAGTCTTAATTTTTTTTTTTTGTACACACAAGGTACACTTGATGTTCTCCATTACAAATTAGCTAAACCTTTTTTTCCTAACTGTATTATTTTACTGGATAGTGGACAAACTATTATCTGTACATTGTGTTTCTTATATTCTTTCCTAAATTTTGACTGATTATTAAATTTTTTTTTTTAAGATGTGAAACACTATTTCAGGTTACACTGTCTCTGTATAAGCTGTCATTTCAGCTAACATCACCAACAACGTATTTTTCGGGCACTGTAATTGTTTTAGGCATGACTATTTTCTCATTGCATGCAGTTACCCTTGCTTATCAGAAATAATAAGTATTTAGATATAAACATATTCATATAACACTTCATTAGAAATATTTAATTTAGAATTAGTTAAGGGATGGCTTGGTAAAAAGAAATGTCTGGATTTATTATTTATCAAGTAAAACCATCATATAAATATTTTATGCTTTTATGATTATTCCACATTTAAGATGGAATGATTAGTTTATTTCAAACTACCATTATTTGAAGACCATTTTGTGATTCCTGTTCTGTTACTACAGTTTTTTTTTCCTCTAGAAGACTTAGCACAATTTGTATCTAGCATAAGATTCTGTTGTTATTGGTAGGCTGAGTGATCAGCAGCCAGACACTGGACCAGGACCTCATTTCCTGTCTTCTGCAGGTGTCTATTGACATATAGGAAGCAATTTCTTCCTGGCAGTCAAATTATTTTACTTGGTTTGGATGGACAATCTTGTTGACTGGTTTCCTTGACACTGACATGAATCAATAAGGACACAACCCATTCTATGTTCATGAAGCTGAGGTGGTCATCACAGTAAACTGCTTATTATGCATTACCACTTACATCTAAATGTGAGAGAGGAGAGCCAATGTCTCGCAGTTTCAGATTCCAAGCTATATAACAAACTTGGGCTCCTGATTCCAAGAACCTAAGGATTGTAAATCTTGCATGCAAAATATCATGCTAGTGTTTTCAGGGTGTAATACCTGTTCAAATTGACACAAATTAAATCAACACATGGACACAGTTGGAGGTTTTGGTATAATAAATCCTAGGACCCTTTTGTTCATGCTTTAATAAGTTATCTTTTCATTTAGGCTGAAGTTCCTTTACCATCGATTTAATCTACTGCTTAGTTTTTTCTCATTTTAAGTGCTACATATACAACATCTTCTCCAGTAGCTTACCTTTAAATCAATTCGTTGCTTCCCAAGTAGTTGCCTCATTTTACCTTAGTTTCTACAACATGTCTACATGAGACTCTAATAGCTAAATAATTTCCTTTTTTGTTCTTTGGTTTTACACTTACTGGCTTTACACACTGGTAACATTTTCTCTTGCATCTTAGTATCTAGAGGCTTCTAATCAAGTACTCCAGAAACTGTTGTGTCCTTCAGTTTTAACTGTTTGACTTGGTTAGCTTTACCTTGAAGACTTTCAATTCTCAACGGCTTTTCAACATATAAATTAAATGTTTCACCTGAAATCTGATTGAACATAGATGCTTTCAATACCTTTACTCATTATCTGTTAAGTATGTTCATTAATCAACATTTCCTATTTTAAATAAAAATGTATTATTCTGACACTTGTGATTACAGTCTCCTAGCAACTTTCTCTAACCTGCCCTTTTCATTTCTATGGTCTAAGGCCAGAAAGGAGTGAAGATAATCCTAATTCTGCATGTGGTTTAATCCTTTTCTCCATGTGGTATAACTTTAATTTGTTAAAGGAGCTGATATCTGTAATTTCATTAGACTAATGATAAAGTACAGTATTAAACTTCCATTCTACATGTCAGAGTAACCTATATCATAGAAAGAAAAATCTTTTCCCACATATTCACTTGGAGCCTGCAGTTAGCAGGCTGATTGTTTTTCACATAGAAAACTCCAGCAAGGCGTCTTAAAGGAAAAACTCAATTCAATGGGTTTTTTCAATACCTCAGTAAGAATCAACTTTCCTTCATTTTACATGCTGCTCTCCTCAATCCAAGTGGCTGCATGAGGTAAATTTTCTTGTCCCCAGTTGCCTAGTGCCTTCTCCTTTTTCAAGTCCTCCTTAAGCTTTTCTCTGAAATTACTTCCTCTTCTTTTTATTTATGTCCATATATCTATAGATTTTTTTCTCCTGGAACATATTTTTGTGTCCTGTCACAGCTCATTCTTACAAAATTGTGTAAACTTTTCTCCTTAGGTGCCTGATCTTACAATCTCTGGCACTCTATGGGACAGCTGCACTGCTTTCAGTGGAGGGAAGTCTGTAATTCTACAAGAGTAGATCTTAAAAATAATAGTTCATAAACCCTCATATAGCTTTATGTACGTATAAACTTAGATATGAAGAAACCCATTCTTCTTTGTTATCACAGTGCCATTTCTCATTTTTCACCACACTTGAATTTAGGGCTGAACAGCTCTGTTTGTGCTGGTCTGCACTTACTCCATAACTCTATCTTTATGGATACACTAGGAGAAAGCATGACTAATGACAACATCAGTGTTCATCCTTTCTATGTAAACCAAAGCTGTGAAATTAAGTATCTGACCCTGTTCTTGAATTTAAATTTGCTAGTCATTCATATTGTTTACAACACTTTTTAATACAGACATACAGGAAAATTTTTTTTTTTTGATTTTTGAAGGAGAGCCTGTATATGCTCAGGGCCTTAATACAGGTAGCTTGAGTGCACTGTCCTCTACGAGGTATGACAAATTCAGGTTTTCTTTGTTGAGACAGCCAACATCCTGGTCCTGTGTGGTTTGGAGCCAGATATAAGTTTAGAAAGAAAAAGCCTAGGAGATGGGCTCTTAAGTCACACCTAAACCCAGTCTAGTCTTTGCAGAGAAAGAACTTGAATGGGAATGAAGAGACTATTTCTGCGGCACTGTTATTAAGAAATCACGGATTCTAGCCTGGAAACATGGGCACCAGTAGTTTGAGCTCCTGTTGCTTACTCCAACAGTCACAGGAGGGAAGCCACTTAAGGATTCTGCCTGGGAAAGAAACAAACTGGAGAAGCAATAAAGATGTAAAGAACATGCTTGGGCACCCACAGATCCTTCTGCAGCACCAGTGATGTCAAAGTTGAAACTGATGCTGCTTTTATGACTCTCTAATTTTACTGCTGTCTCTTTTTTATGGGGGTTAGTGGAAGAAGGCGGCACTCATCCTGTTTTTATCTACTATTAAGCTCTGTGACACTGAACAATCTGAGAATACCTGCAATACATGGAGAATACTTACCATGTGAAATGCATTTGAAATTACTTAGAAATTATCTCTCTATGGTTGTTTATAGATAAAAATACACTCAGTTGGGCTCAAGCATTCAAAGCTATCTTCTTATGACGGGTAGTGAATTTACTAACATAGGTGGGAACTGGGCCATGTATACTGGCCAGAATACCAAAAAACCCAGGTCCAGGAAGGTTGTTTTCTGTTTTTTTAGTTTTCAACATTTAATAGCATAGCTGTCAAATGTTGAACTCCTGTATCTGATCTGGTCAACAAAAGTCAATTGGATCTGTATTTTCCTGTTTTCTCAAACTTTGAACAAAGGTTTCTTCTTTAGGACTTTCACCATTCATTTTCAACATCAAATTACATACTCTATTTTGGATACAGATACAAGATAAGGCACTGAGGAAGTGTGCACTGAAACAGTTTCAATAATTTACAGCAGTTCTGGATAACCAGGGAGGTCTCTGTTCAGTGGAGGTTGGCAAAGGTGACACTCATCTCCAAAAAGGGACAGAAATAGGACCTGGGGAACTACAGGTCTCTCAGCCTGACCTCAGTGCCAGGGAAGATCATGGAGCTGATCATGTTGAGTGCCTTCACATGGCATGTGCAGGACAGTCAGAGCATCAGGCTGAACCAGCCTGCATTTGTAAAAGGCAGGTCCTGTTTGACCCTATCCCACCTGCTGATGCGGCCTCACCTCAAGTCCTGTGGGTAGTTTGGGTGCTGCAATATGAGAAAGACATTAAGCTGTTAAAGAGTGTCCAAAGGAGGGCAACAAAGATGGTGAAGGGCCTTGAGGAGCAGTTGAGACCACTTGGTCCATTCAGCATGGAGAAGATGACACTGAAAGGAGAGTTAAGGGACAGATACCAATCTCTTCTCTCTGGTGACAAGTGACAGCTGGCTGAACATGAGCCAGCAGTGTGTCTGGCTGACCAAGTAGGCTAATGCCATCCTGGCAAGAGTGTGGCCAGGAGAACAAAGGCAGTGAATGTTCCCATGTACTTGGAACTGGTGAAGCCACACCTCAAGTCTTGTGTTGTTTTCGGCCCTTCACTACAAAAAAGACATTGAGGCGCTAGAGTGTGTCCAGAGAAAGGTAAAAGGGCTGGCGAGGGGTCTGGATCACAAGTCTTATGAAGAACAGCTGAGGAAGCTGGGGTTGTTTAACCTGAGGGATAGGAAACTCAGGGGGAACCTTTTTGATCTCTACAACTCCCTGAAAGGAAGCTGTGGCGAGGTGGGAGCAGGGGGAGCTTCCTTGCCTGAATAACAAGCGATAGGGTATGAGGAACTGGCCTCATGTTGCACCAGGGGAGGCTTAGATTGCATATTAGGAAAAACTTCTTTATGGAATAGGTTGTCAAGCATTGAAACAGGTTGCCCAGGGAATTGGTTGAGTCATCATCCTGGAGGTATATAAAATACCTGTAGATGTGGTACTTGGGGACATGGTGTGGTGGTGGACTTGACAGTGGTAGGGCAATGGTTGGATTTGATGATCTTAGAGATCTTTTACAAATTAAATGATTCCTTGATTCTATGATTCTAGATTGGATCTTGCCCATTTTAGTTCATTGATTCGTGTGTTTGGAGGAATGTTCTCTCTATGCTATGTCAAGAACAGTAGCACTGGAGAAAACAAAATGGGAAATAGAAGAATTACAGAAAGACTTAAAGCTGTATAGAACATTTACGTGCTGACTTAATCTGTGCATTTTGCTACTATCAGCTTTTTCTCTACAGGCTAAATTCAACCTCCTGGAAAAAAAATCATCTCTTTCTGGTTCCTGCTGCTTGCCAGCTACTTTTCTGGTTTCTCTGCTTCAAACTTTCTCCACACCTTTTCATTTTAATCTTAAAATATTCCTTTGTCTCCTTTCCCTCCTTCAGCTATCAGAATTGAATTTTGTATCTACATAAGTTAACATAGTGGAAATATAGTAGGGTGAATTCTGTATGTTACACAGAATAGAATGAAACAAAATTGCACACGCTTGCAAGAAGTAGTTTTTAGGTGTATCCTTTATTTCTGGCTCATTGTGAAAAAACCAGAATTGAATTAACCAGTTAATTACTGGTTCTTAGAAAAATAAACTCTAATTTAAAAAAAGAAAAGGAAGAAAAAAGTCAAGTTTGTTAGACAATGAAAATTAGTGGCTGATTACTTGGGAAATATCTGTATTTTGAAGTATTAAACAAGAAGGAAAGAATGGAAGAAAGGAATGAAAAAAGCAAGAAAGAAGAAATGAAGGAGAAGAGAAAGAATGAAGAAAAGAAGGAGAGACAACTATGTAACCCAGTTACATTTTGTTTAACCTCAAAGGAAGATTTTGCTCTCCTGCAAGTTATTCACTTACGCACTTGCTATGAAATCAGCATTGTGAGTAAGTTGATAGCTTGTACAGGGAAGGAAAGAATGGCAAGCTGATTACTTCATGGTTATTTCACAAAACTGATGAGACAGCAAATGATATTCAATCCTATTAAAAAGACTAAGCACAGCCTTTTTTCCACCCTTTAAAAAAAACTTCCTACATTCCTTGTGCTGGGATTGGATGATATGATTCTACAATTCAGGGAGTCTGCAGAACATCTGCAATGAAATTGGTTTTCTGTGGAAAACTGATGAATCACTTACTGCCAATGACTGGAAGGAAAAGTACTTGTTTATGCCTTTATGTAATGAATTTTTATGAGGTGAAGTTTGCTGTTTATAAAAATATACTTTCAGTTGCTGCAGATGTAAAAGAATAGAATTCAGAATTTAGACCACCCCATTACTGCTAAGGCAGTCACTAACAGAATATCATCATCTACTTACAAAATGCCAAAAAGGGGCTTTTACTTCTGTTATAGAATTAAGATTTCCATCCATTCCATAAGGTCTTACAAGAGAACAAAAAAAAAAGCAAGGACAATATTAACAGTTACCTTTGTTAATATATTTTAAAATGAATATGATTCCTATTACAAAAAAAATACATATTCTGCTTCAAAAAGTAGATCTAAAACATCACGCTCATGAGCAGTTCCTGAGAAAGCAAGCAGTGTCTCTCTGTAATAATGGAAAATCAATTACATGCTTTACCTTGAATGTCCCCCAACAACCTCTTTAAAACATGAGTTAAAGTAATAGCTCAGGTGTAAGAACTCACCATTTCACTGTGAAAAGCAACTTGTCACAATCATATGTATCTTAAGAGAGTTTTTGCATGCAAATTAATTAGTGGAGCTAATTGTAAGAATTAACTAAACTGTTTTATTCTTACATTCAGCATTTAGCAAGAGTTGAGTTTGACTGCTGCAATCTTTTAATTTCTTTTAGAATCTTGAGACATTTCAGCAAAGTATTTCACAGCTTGAATGTTATTTCTTTTCCGGTCCTGCCATATATTTCCAGGAATAGCTGTAGGTGACTGGAAATGTGTAGATATCTGTTCTTAATGACTAATGCATTTTGCATTTCTGCAGCAAAGGTGTTTTGCTCTGTATGTGAAAAACTTTCATGTGCCATTTTGTTCATACTTCTATTCTCCATGTCCTGATATCTATATTGGTTCTGCAAGTATGGATAATTTACCAGCTTTTCTTGGATCAATTTCTATTTTGATGAAGTTGGGTTTTTGTGGCACTAAGCAATGATGCATTGTGTAACCTGCAATTTTTTTGTGCCTTTCCACTCTACTACCTTTGAAATGGTTGCAGGGTGAATGCTGTTGCTGCTATCAGTCACAGGGATTGTGAAAGGATGCAAGAGGCAGCGTGCTGCAGGTCCATCTGTATCTTCTGCAATAGCCAGAGTTTGCTTAAACCCGGAGACAACCAGATAAGCACAACTGAACTGCTACCCTATTTTCCTCAAGACATGCAATAGAGGCTGTGCCACTTGGCTAATTGCCCGTCTCATGCTTGCATCTGCAGCATGCTCTGGCCATTCAAGCACTGCTTTTGGAGAAGCTATCACACACCACATGGGACCATTTTGTCCTCTGTATATGGAATTGTTTTTGTATATGGAATATGTTTTTGCATACAACAGGCCCTCTGAAATCCTCATGCTGTCTACCCTGCAGCCACATTCCTCTAGAGCTCTGATTCTTGTGTCCAGCACCTGCCTCCAGTTTTGTCCTATTCTTATCCTTATTAATACAGAATAAATCAGGGATAGGTTGTCATTATTGCTAATGTACCAGTCAAGAAGATGTTAGAGCCTTCATGAAAAGTATCCTGAAGCAATGGTCCTTATTTGTTCTCTGTCTTTGAACCATGTGACTATTAGGTGGAGCAATCCATGGGACCTACAATCTTTGGCAGCACCCTGCATCAAAAGAGGCTGGAGTTAGAAGTTACCAATAAATACTGCACACACACCATAGAAGCTTTTATTAATTACAGAGAGACTGTTTAGTGGCTATGGTAGTCACTCATGAGGAACTTACCTATTTAAATGCAAACAGACACAAAAACATTTTAAGAAAAGTTTAATTAGCCCTGGCTGCTTCTTATGCCTTGTCATAAGCCACGCATCTCCACCCAGATAATTTGCTCTCACATAGTATGTTCATAGTTTCTGTTGTGGCTCAATGCGTCTGAAATTAAGATGAAGATCATCACTGACAAACTGGATATCAACATCCAGAATACCAAGCCTGTTGTCCCTTACTGCACCATGCACAACTATGACTAAAGACTTTATGTCAAAACTGGGTACAGAAGGAGAGAATTCAGAGTAACCATGTAACAGGCAGCAGACCTCAATAAAACAGGACAAGTTTTAACACTCTTTGCAAGTCTTCAGAGGTAATACATATTCCCATGTAAGAGTCAGTACTGCCACAGATGCAATTTACTGTCTTTGCCTGCTGCAACAGGCACTCTCCTAAGGGGCTATCCCCAGGGAGTGTCTCGCCTCTAGGCAGAAAACCCTGGTCCTTTCTGGACCCTGTCTTCAGGCCACGAAGGAGAAGTAACTACAGAGGGTAGGCAAGCAATCTTGTTAAGGAATCAGGTACCTGGAGACTTATACTGAATTTGTAAGATACGACTTTTTTTCCATTAAGACAATGTATCTCCAAGAATTATCTTTGACACAGTTACTGCATCAGAGGTATCCCTGCCAATTGCACAACCTGCAGATGCTATCTAGGGTTACTTCCTTGGCACAGTGTGTCCTGAAGGACTACTTAGGCTTTAAACAAGATGGCACACCAGCTATTGGCTAGTGACTTAAAGCTGGGGAACATGATAGGATGCTTTGGTCACACTAATGAAAGTTTCCAGTTCTGCAGTCAAGAAGTTAGAAAGAAGACTGCAATGAATACAGAAAACAGCAGAAGAGAGAAGAGCCAGATCTGCGCCCTTTCCTGAGCTACTCCAACATGCTATGATTCATTTTCCATTACTGCTCCTCCAAGACAGCCTAATGCAGAGTATGTGCAAGACTGACAACCTTTTTTTCCCCTGAAATATCCTTCAAATATGTCCCTGAAAGTAGACAGATATGAGATGAATGGTAGCACACTGGCCAACTTTATTATCATACTTTGCACCAGTTTATTCTCTTAGGAGACCCAAAATCAGAGCGGTATGCAGCTGAGGATTTTGTACTTATTAAAAACTGCATGGAAGACATACAACTACCTGCACCTGCTGTTGCACATGTCTGCCCACACCTCTTATCGAAGATAGATCTGCATTTTTGTATGCAGATCAACAGTTTGAGAATTCTAAACCCCAGGTATGCTCTAGAGAACAGAAAAGATGACTAGTTGGCTTTAGCAGATGCTCTACAAACACGCCTGCGCATGTTTGTGATTCATCTGGCGCCAGCCTGAGAGGGATTCTGCCCACAAATGTCTTTCCCTTGAATGGTATTTGGCCACTTTGCCAGCTCCTCACTGTGGAAGTGGACTCCCCTGGAACGGCAGAAACTTAAGACTGTGGTAACAATTTAGCTGGATATTTTAATGTTGCCAGCATGTAAAACGCTCTTGGGAAGTTGAAGGCAGGCAGCTGTAATCTATTCAACAAATTCTACTAAGAGTTCCTCCGGGGAATAGGTAAGGGGTTGAAGCACTGTGGCTTGCTCTCTGGCCCGCCTGCCTGTGCCGGGGTTTCCCAGTCTGTGGCGGAGCGGCGGGGACCGGCGAAACACGGCCCGGCCAGCACGGCGCCCTCCTGAGCCACCGGCCAGCGAGCCACGGAGCCTGGGTTTTGGGCTGGCGAGGAGGCAACCGTCGCAAGGATTCCAGGACAAGAATAAGAGAGAGGCCAGATGTTTGCATGTCCAGAGAAGCTTTAATTCTCCCCAAACGGGGGCAGAGGCAAATGGCAGAACTTCAAAGGATACAGTGATGCATAAACCTGGGCAGGTACAAATGAAAAAGCCAATGAGGGAAAACCAGGGTTGGAACATGAAGTGTAAACTACAACACAGTAACCAATAAGGGATCACAAGGGTGGGGAGCAACTTAGGTAAACCCAATGGGAGTTTATGGAGCATATAACTGACACAGACACTTCTGGAAAGAGGGGCAGGTATGGGAAGAGATTGACATGTCAGGGGAGGAGGGGTAAGGAACAAAGGAACAGGGCTAGCCCCATTCAGGGAAGAAGGGGACAATATGGAGAGGGTATAAGGCAAATACTGAAACACAAAAAGTTACTAAAGAAGCTGAAAATACAGAATGCAACAAAGCACCACTTTGAAACGGCTTCTGCTGTTTTTGTTGTATACACTGTGACTTGCAGCAGCTCAGGCTGTATTAAAAGCAAATGACCATCAGTTTTATTATCTGTTGTGGCAATAAGCATGACCCTATCCTGTGCCCAGTCATGCCACAATATTCTCTCAGTACAAGCCAACACAGCTTCCTAGCAAACATACAGTGAAGTGTAACAGCTATGACTAATCTGCTCAAAAGAAGAAATGTGAAGATAATTTGCTTAAACCTAAAACTGAAGAAATTTTTAAAAGAGAAGTCTAAACTAGTTTCTCACTTTGAATTTTAGTCTCGTAAATGACAAAGTATGAAGTCACCCACTGAGTAAAAAATAACTACCCTTCCAGAAAAACTCTCTTAAGAAAAAGGCAAACCTCAGAACCTCCTGTTAAAAAATATCATTTGTTTGTCAACTTGGTTTTCATAAGAATGACACATCCCAGATAAAAATTGCATTGGTATTCTCAAATAAGGACATTATAGTAAATTGTATTTAGCAAATACATATCTTTCATCTTTCATCATCGCTTTACTAATGCTGAGATCATCCTTGTCCTTCATATCTCACACTTTAAAAAAAAAAGTATTTTCAGGTAAGGCAGAAATCAAATACTATTCCTCTCATTTCTTTTACAGAAACTCCTGCTTTTGAGTCTCCTAGAAAATTACTTAATAAGACCTCCCTTAAAACATACAGGGTAGATGGAATGGTGATGGTTTGTGGAATTAAGAAACAGCATTCTCTGACTCTTTTCATCTGAATGCCTCTTGAATCACACCTTGTGGCAAATGGTAATTCTCATTCAAATGAAGAAATGAGAAGTTTTCTAGTATGTTTATTATTGTATAATTAGTCTGTTTCATTTATGCCTTCATTTTTTGATTTTTGATAATGAAAATGTTCACATAGCACATAAAGCCAACAGAGCACAAAGAAAACTGGTAATACAAGGCTGAAACTCCTATCCAAGACCAAGTAGAAGTTCTGGTCCTTTAGCTTCCTTAAATTCTAAGCATGTATCCTTTTCACTGATGCAAATATGACTACTCACAAGTACATTCTAACAGTAGCTGAATACTAACCATCTTTTGTTTAAAGATTAGCATTCCAAAACAAATTTTACTTCCTCTACTGCAAGAAGTAGGGCCAGATGTAGCAGTCCTTTGTTAAAATAGAATTCAAACCTGAAAAATATAACGCTTATGCGGACAAATTATCAAGGTAATTAATATGTAAAACTAATTATCCTTCGACCTGATTTTTTTCCCTGCAATATCTTCAACTAAGACTCTTCTGCAGCTTATAGATCACAAGACATAACAAAACAGAATTAAAATATTTTTATAAGTATATTTTTAAGTGTTTCAGGAAAATGCTGAATATTGAAGTACTAAAAAGGTAAGCTGGTAGCAAGTAGTTTTTCAACATTCAAGTTGGAACCCTGGTCTCATTAATGGCATCTGTGACTATAACTGAGCAAAGGTTTTACCATATGGGAGATTAAAAAAAAAAAAATTGGTATCTGACATAAAAACAACCATTCTTTTCCCAAACCACCAACTTCTGTGAGATGCTTGGTACCTGCTTACTTGCACGGAAAATAAAAGAACTAAACCCCCACCTTAAGATCTAGGTTCTTAGGGTAACAAAACCTGTTTATGACACAAGACACAGACTTTCCAAACTTTGTTAATGCTACGGGCTACAAACCCAACACAGTGATGAGGAGGTGCTACAGAAGTAGGCCAACACTTTGCTATAATAAGGTTAAGTATTAAACTTATTCAGCGTAAGTTAAGTATTAAAAATTTAATTCCAGAAAAAAACCCCAAAACCAACAGTAAAGTGTGATATAGCAGAGCCAGCAGAAAACAGCTGTACAATAGAGGTACTAAACTGCTTGAAAAAGGTTTTGTATTGATAGTGTAACAGGGATGAAAAACAGAACACAAACTTTACCTGCATGAAGCTGCAAGAGACAAAACAAACCCCAGGAAATTCATACAGCTTACACACATCAAACAGCAGGACAGATGGAGGTGGAATGAAAAAGGAAGATAACATTCTTTAATATTCAAGAAAATGAAACATTTCTACATAGGAAAGAAGCTAACCTCTACATAAGAAGGACATGACACCTAGCAGAGGCCAATACGGAGAATCCATGCTCTTTTAATAAAATACTGCTCTGAAACTTCAGAATAAATGAAGAGTCTACAGCAAACACACATCACACAGCAGGACACAGACTATGCTATGATCATAAGCTACAAACACTGCATTTTGGATGCATACAAGTCTTTATTAATAAACATAGTTAAAGACTGAAGTACCAAAAATGCTGGTGATGTTTCTGGAGACATTAGATCACCTTGAAGTCAGTGTTGCTAATACATCTCCTTGGGAAAAGCTATTAAGTGACATGGAAGGACAATTCATACAAAATTCCTTAAGGATCAAGAAGTAACTTCAGGATGCTCTCCAAATGACTTGCCAGTTTTCATACTCTAATAAAAACAGGTTTGCATCTGCTGGTTCTAATTGCAATAGCAAATAACAGAAATATGGCAGGCTACTAATACACACATTTGACAGCAAATAATATTGCAGCACAGTACCTGGAAGCACTTGCTCTGAAGTCTCTGTTGACTCACAGAACAGAAGCAGAATTAATGAAGTTTTGGGCTGCCCACTCGCTAACTATATCTAATTACATCAGATAAAAGCACTGTGTGTCAGTCTAAAGATCAAAACCTAGAATTTAAGATTTTCAAACAAACAGACTAGGGGGTTGTTCTAATCAGAATGTAGAATGAAATAAACCATTTCATAAAAATAGATCAAAGTTACTCAATCAGCTGTTACCCTGCTATTTTTGGGACTGACTATTGATGATTGCCAATCAAGAACAGAGCCATCATAAAGCTACTAATTTAATTGTATATGTTTTTGACAATTTAAGATTCAAAAGAGGACGTAATGTATTTTTGTGTTAATGAGACTCTTCTGGATAACACTTCCTGTTAAAAAAGGAATGCAATTAAAAAGAAAATCTTATAAAACCAGGTTGAAGAGTAAATGGATGAAGTGTTAGAACAATTAAAGTATTGCAAAGGCAATTAAGAAAGCAAATAGTGAAAGCAAAAAGCAGGAAATTACCTATTTTAATATGTTAACATGCACATAACTGTGTTTGATCTTTTTCTGTGTGGAAGTGAACTCTTGAGATTTGGGACCTACCTCGATCACACCAAAAAAACATGAGTGGCAATTCCTACAGACAGCATCTTGTGATTAAACAGTTTTCTTCAGTGTCTCTTAACACAGAATGAACATCTGCCACATTCCAGCAGATGATGGGTTTCATCCCTCACCTTATGACGGAAGAGGTGGAAGGCAATATATATGTAATTGAAGCTCAGAGACATAGCTGCCTGAGAAAATTAGTTGTCATCTTATGAAGGTCTAGAAAGTACACTGTTTTCCTTAAACAGTTTTTACACCTTTGGTTTTTTTTAAGTGTAACATCATATTGAGAATTCAAATTTAAAATTATTCTTCAGGCATGAAAAGAACAACCTTCCCACTAAATCCATCTACTAGGTAAGCTGGTAACAGCACTGTGTCTGGATAAGTTAAAGATTGGTAAGTCAGAGTTTGCCGAGTTCAACTGGAATGTTCTGAAGTTTGCAAGTAAAAGTTCTTGAGCCTCATGAGAATGTTGTTGTTTCTCCCACACATTACCCAGAGTAAATCCAACTACCTTCCCCTAACCTGCCAAGCAGGGTAGGGCATTATGGCACTGCTACTCAATAAAAACCTTAGACCAGTAAAAATACATGTTGCAATAAATTACAGAGTCCCCAAAACCATCTTTCAGCAGTCTGCTTTCAATAATTTCTGAATTCTTCCATTAATCTCTTCAATATATATCATGTACAGTATAAAACAAAATCAACCTCATATCAGACATGCAATTCTGTCATTTCAATTTTATACTTCAATGGCTGAAGACTGTGCACCTCTGAGCCACATTTAGGACATGTAAAATACATATCAAATAAAAAGTTACTTTTAATACAGTAGTAACAAAAAACATGTGGACAGCCTATGGTATGTGGCATGGTAGGCCATTCCCCACATAGTGAACATTCTCTGCAGTGAGCTGCTAATGTGTTTTCACTGTTGGAAAGACCTGCGATAGGCAAGCACCAAGAGGAAATTTTAAGTTTCAGTTTCTGTACATTAATGAGTGGTAGCAGATATATCAAAAATTCAGCAAAGCCATGCCATAAGAGTTCCCTGTTCATGTATTCAAATCCTATCTGACGAACACTTTGTGGCTTGCAAAAAACTGACCTAATTCCTAGAATGCGTTCTGTAAGTGTTGCGAATGTTCCTTTCCGAAGAAAAATCAGAAAATTGAGAAGTCCACAAAGCTTAAGAAGTCCAGATCCAAAACTAATATAGCTCTTAATTTTGCAGAAAGATTGCTGTTGACGATTGCTAAATAAGTCATAACATCTTTCTTCCAACCATCTTCCGCCAACAGTGAAAATAAGATACCATAACTTCTGGTGTTTGCTCAGAGGTTGGTATTTCTCTGTCTGAGCTAAGTTATTCTTGTATCGAATATTGAGAATAGCCTGTCCCACAGTTGCGTTCTGGGAATAGATAGTGAATTTCCATAATATAAGACATAAAAATGCTTTTACTTCTGGTTCAAAATGAGCCAACACCCCTGGTTTAAAACCATGAAAACAGCTGGTAAACTGGGACCACACTAGTTGTTCCAGGGCTTTGTTTAGTTCAAGAGCATCAAGCTGACTTATTCTGAGCACAGGATTCACACTCTTTTCATTTCCAATGCTGGAGGCCATTTCTTCACAAACAAACTTTCTAGAAATAAAACACAAATAGATTTTAGTATAGTGGAATATTTCCTATTTCTATTTTTATTAAAGATAACAAACTTGTAATATACCAGCAGCAGACAAGAAACAACAAACAAAGTTCTCAGAATGCCCTATAAAGATGTTATTAATATGCTATTAATTGTTATTAATACAATTCCTTTCAGGAAGCTTTATATTAATAAAAAATTAGTACACATATAAATTAGTTTAAAATCTCATTTTAAGAAGAAATTACACTTGACTATTTCTCATAAACAGTTAACCTTTAGTTATAAACACGCGTTCAACATCATATCAGTATTCAGAAAAATCCACAGATTAATAAATGTATATATACATTTCTAAAAAACATTGCAGGGCATAATTATAATATTCTATTGAACCTTAAAATAGATCAGAAAGAAGAACTGCAACACTGTATGGTGTTTCATGGCGAAATAGGGAAAATGAAATACTAACCAAAAAATCTGGGAAAGAACAGTGAGGCAGACCAAGTGTTGACGTATGATCACCTCAATTGCTACAGCTGAAACCAAAACCATAGAAATACTGACAAATTTAGGAATTACAAAAAGATATGAATGGAAATTAAGGAGGGAATGAACAAAATTTTCTCAATAAAGGCAGTGAGTTGTTTAGAGAAAAATCATGAGATTTAAAAAGTATTCAGCATTCAGACATAAATTATTATACAGTACTTCACTGAAGTCTGCATGTATTTTCTAGTGTTTGTGACAGGTGTGGAATTGTGCTGCTTGTCATATAACATTTCCAGGCAAGATGATTAATGTATACTAGCAACGTCAACAAATGTATACTCTTCTTGCTCAAGCATCATAGATAAAAATATTTTTTAAAATGGCTTCTTTTAAATGTTGTTGCATCTGGAAGTCTGGCTAACAAATAAATGCAATAAATTGCCAAAACAAAATACAGGTAACACCTCAATGGAAAATTGTGGGATAACCAGTTTTTGCTTCCTTTTATCAATTGAAAAAAGCCCAAAGTGATTGAGAAGTATTTTCAGACAATATGCAACATATTTCATTTTCTAAACCAGATTCTTTGCATAACAGACCTGCAAGGAGTCCACAGCCTTCTAGACAAAGTATAGGAGGTAGTGCCTCAAATTCTTATTTATAAGAGAAAAATCTTATAACCGTGCAAGATTACTGTGAGTAAAAGACACTGTAAAAGGCCTTGGTAGGAATGGTTGCTAATGATGCCTAGAATACTAAATAAATAGAATACTAAATAAAATCCTTCGAACAAACAACCATGTTTGCTGAAAAAGAACATGCCAGAAGTTGTAAAACACAATATAAAACATCACCTGCAGCTTTCCTACTGTCTTCCGTATTTATAATTAGTTATCACTGCAAGGAAATATGATTTTGTCCTTAGTGTAGGTGTATAATAGCAGTTTCCAATTAACTAAGACTGCTACATGGATAAAGCATACAATAGCTCCACTCAGCTTTCTTAAACTCCTCCTTCCTTATTAGCAAGCAAAACATGGCTGAAGGCAGTATAAGGCCACCTGCTCCAGGCAAACAGCCATAGGGCTCATTGCATGAACTCACACCAGCTGGAAAAACCAGGATACAAAGGCTATATACCCAAGCCTGTCTCTACACATTTAGTCTTTTCTGTAGCAGAACCCAAAGCACAGGAAACATTTTCCAGTATGATCCAAATTACTTCCCTCCTCTAATCTATGATCAAAGGGTCAATTCAACCCCTACTGGATTTGGTTGCATCACTTCAAGAACTCCAGCATCAACGACCATCCACCCTCCTATCCCTCATCTTTTCATTCCACTATCATTTTAGGAACCAGCGCCTTTGATAGCCACCTGCTCTGGAAACTGTCACTAGTTATTCACTCATAACCCCTAAAGTCTAATGTCTTCTTCACTTTCTCTTCTACTCATTTCACTTTGTTCTACTTGTTTCAGTGCTGTATACAACTCCTGACACACAAAACCTCCTTTAAAAATGGTAGTTACTCAAAAGGAACATCTTATCAAACAACTTCCTTGATCCATCTACTAAGACTACTTTCCAACATCAGTTCGATCATCTTTTCCAACTGTTTTTCATTACTGCAGGTGCTATGAGCAATTTCTATTGTAGGTTTCTCATAAAAAAGGTAGACTAAATATTTACAGATTTTTTTCTCCCATTATAGCTGTATTATCTAAAGAAACCTGAGAAAGTGAAGAATGGGTCATCAGGAACTTTCTGAAGACAAAGGAAAATATGCCAAATCCACAGGATTATGATGGATCATGAAATACACATAAGCTGGGAGCCTGTATGACTGCACACTTGCTTCAAAAAAAGGGGATGTAGGGACTCTGACAGGCAGCACACTGAACACAAGCCACCAGTGCATCCTTGCAGCACATTAGTGTATGTATAGCCAGCAGACTGAAAAATGTGCATATCACCCTCCACTTGGCATTGGTGAGTCTACACCTGGGACACTAAATCCAGTTTAGCCTCTTTTCCATGAATAGTACAAAAGAAATGTCAACAAACTAAGAAGAGTCCTGTAGCTAACACCATCAGGGAACTCCAGGTCCTGATATATGAGAAGAGCTTGAAGGAACTCAGATCCTTCAACTTGAAGGATAAGGCAGCTAAGAAGTAGTCTATAAATAATCTTCTACCTCCTAAGGGTTGCAGAGAAGATTAAGCCAAAGTTTTCTGTGAGATGCAATGAAAGAGAGGCAACTGTGTGTTACTACATGAGAAATTCCAAGTGGGAACAAGGAAGCTGGAACATTTTTTCTACCAAGACTGAAATCTTCATCCCCAGAAATTCTTGAAACTTGACCAAATGATGCCTGAACCTACCTGTTTTAGCAATTAATTTATTCCCAATCTTCACGGGAGAATAGACTAAAATCTTCTCTGCGACTTGGAGCTTGACTTTCCCATTGCCTCATTGCAGAATCTAATTGATTTTTTTTTTCATCATCCTATACAGAACTGTATTTAAAGGGAATAATTCCATTGAATCTGTCAGAGCGCACTGGAACTTTGCACACAGAAAACGGGAACCACTTTTGAGACAACGTGCCTGAGCAGCACAATTACTGTTCGTTAAACTTTGAAATTCTGCCAAATCCAACAAGTATTCTTTTTAAAAAAATGAGAAGGAACACCATATATACTGTTTAATGGTGTCAGGTTTAATGTCTCTTCCTGAACTACCGTATCAAACTGATTGAACTTTTAGTCACGTTTATGCAGACTATATAGAAAAGGAAGAATACCAAAAAACAATAAGGATGCTGTCTTTTAAATTATGCTTGTAACATAGCTATGTAAAAAAAAAAACCAAACTACTCTCTTTTTGATGAACAATTAAGTGTTCTCAATTCAAGCAATAAATCTGGGCACTGTTCTTAAGTTCTTTCCTGCTAAGAACATTTAAAGCTTGCCATAGGCCATGGCTGTTAACTGGACTCTGCAAGTTATCTAAGGATTATGCCCATATACTTCTGATTTTAATGTGTAAGCACATTTCTGTGTGCTTGGTGTTCTGCTATCCACTATGCTTTCTTCTGAATTAAGGTTTTATTGTACTTAAAGGGAAGATATTTACTTCCCAGGCAAATATTAAAAGTGACAATTTAAAATCTGCATTGTCCTATAAAATTGTCTTCAAATGTCCTAATAATCTGAATAAGAGCAACTGCTTCTTTGAGAGAAGAGCCCTAAATTTTCATGTCAATTTTGCTATGGTAGGAAATTTCCCTTTAAAAATTACTTCTATATAAAGTCCTTTCCGAAAATTTGTTGTTTTTCAGTTTATATTGTTTTCACAGACAGTAGTATCACAGTAGAAATAAATGAGAACTATAGTAGCTTAAAACTAGATAAAACCACACCCTATAAGTGTTAAGACATTTATCTTGTACTTTTTAAATGTTATTTTTGCATTCTGTATTTTGCTGAGCTACACAGAATATAGACAATGTTCCTTTTCCTCCACGTTTTTTCATTAAATTCGATTTGTCAAATCCTTACTGTTTTAACTCTTATTTTAAGATGCTTTTAAAACATAGGAACCCAGAATCATAGACCCAGTAATGAAAGGGACAGGTATCAACATTCAGATGTATAACAAACTCGATGTGTGATGAACCTTTTACATAAATATTCTTTAAGGCAAGAGTAAAGACCAGTATTTGTAAGGTTCTCCCTTTATACTGTCAAAGATATTGCATGGGAAAAAAATGAATTGCCTGCCAGAAAAAAAACAACCAAAAACCCTATAAATGTTCCTTTCTTAAATAACCCATATTTTGTCTGTTTTGTCTTTTTTAGTCAAACAAATAAACAATCCCACTTGTACAGTACAAAAAAATGTGTATCACTAGGGGAAAAGGAATGTCTTCTTGTATATATTAGTGCTGTTATTGAGCATTGTAGAAATTATGAATGAATATATTTTCTTTGGAAACATATTATTGACAGAAATCTATCAATAGTAATGTGAGTATTGTCAACAGCCTGTCAATATTAATGTAATTATAATTAAGGGGATAACATGGATTTTAGCTATAATACCAAGTAACATCTCCTGCATTGCTGCTATCAATATAAGCATTATTATTGACCTGTTCTGGGACTATCAGTAGGAGATGTATTACCATCAGGCATATTTGTCAATGCATTCTGCCCACAAAAATTCTACATTTAAATTTACAAGTCTGCAAACTTTGCCTGAAGAAATATACAAATCCAAGTAACCTCTTGGGTGCCATTTTTTCCACAGGGCTTTTCTGTTGTGGATGAGTAATCAAGGGGTTTCTATCTCAGAGCTACTGCAATCGTATTCCCTACTTTTCTAGCGTAATCATTGTATGACAAATAGACACATACGCAGAAGCCTCAAAATAATTTTAAGTATGATCTGTCAAATCACTTTTTGAGAAGCAAAATAAAAATGTATTTATTAAATTAAAAAACAAAATTTGTTCCTAACAGTTGGCAGCCAGTCACTAGTGGTATCCCCCAGGGACCAGTGCTGGGGCCAGTTCTGTTTAATATCTCACTGATGATCTGGATGAGGGGATTGAGTCCAGTAAATTTGCCGATGACACCAAGCTGGGACTATGTGTCAATCTGTTGGAGGGTAGGAGGGCTCTGCAAAGGGACCTGGACGGGCTGGATATATGGGCCGAGTCTGACAACATGAAGCTTAACAAGTCCAAGTGCTGAGTCCTGCTCTTTGGCCACAACAATTCCCTGCAGCGCTGTTGACTGGGGACAGAGAGGCTGGACAGTGCCCAGGCTGGGAGTGCTGGTCAACAGCTGGCTGAACACAAGCCAGCAATGTGCCCTGGTGGCAAGAAGACCAGGAGCATCCTAGCCTGTAGTGGCCAGCAGGAGCAGGAAGGTCATTCTTCCCCTGTACTCAGCACTGGTGAGGCAGCACCCTGAGTGCTGTGTCCAGTTCTGGGCCCTCAGTTTAGAAAGGATGTTGAGACGCTTGAAAGTGTCCAGAGGAGGGCAACGAGGCTGGTGAGGGGCTTGGAACACAAGCCCTGGGAGGAATGACTGAGGGAGCTGGGGTTGTTTAGCCCGGAGAAAAGGAGGCTCAGGGAAGACCTTCTGACTCTCTACAACTGCCTGAAAGTTGTAGAGGTCTCATCTCCCAGGCAATCAGTGACAGAATGGAGGACACAGTCTTAAAGCTGTGCCAGGGGAAGTTTAGGTTAGGTATCAGGAAAAAATTCTTCACTGAAATAGAGACTGGGCATCATCTGCCCAGGGAGGTGGTGGAGTCACCATCCCTGGAGGTGTTTAAAAAAAGACTGGACATGGTACTCACTGCCGTGTTTTAGTTGATGACGAGTTGTCAGGTCATAGGCTGGATTTGATGCTCAAAGATCTCTTCCAATCTAGTTCATTCTGTGAACTTAAAATTACATTTAGGATGCATAAGTAGCACATCCACTAACTTCACAGAGTTTGTGATTTAATTCTTTTACACAATCTCTTCTGTGTAGACAAAACATGTAGTCTAACACTGTACTTACAGAGAGATGGAATGGACTACAAGAGACCACCAAATGCTAACGCAGCACAAACACAGGCTCAAGAATATATTCACACGTGTCTACCAAGAAAGCTAATTTCACAGTTTTTCTAAGTAGTGTGTTCCAGTGTTTTATGGCCCTAATAATTACAAAGACTCTTTTTCTCACATTCAGTATAAAGCATGTTTCATAAAAATCAGGACAGTTTTCACTCCACAGCAGAAACCAGGAACAACAAAAAAGAATTTCCATTTTGTTGCATCTTCTCAAGAGCAAAAAGCAGCAAGGCATGTGAGAGGACCAATTACCCACAGAAGATTTGACAAACTAGACAATATCTTCTTTCCTACAACATGCCTGATATGATCCTCTAGGAAAAAACAATCCAAACCAAGAACCCTACTAAAATCCACAGCAAAACAACAATTTCACTTTTTTTCCCCAGCAGAAATTCGCCTTGAGATCTATTGTATCTTCATGTCTTTTTCTCTCATTTTTCTGTCTGAATAATTATTTCCTGTTTTGGATTCATGTATCTTGAGTTTTTAATATTTAATACCTGTATTGTTTTTCATCTTGTTGATTTTACATTTTCCAAACTCATAAAGAGTATTTTGGATACAGATCTTATGTTTAAAACAAAGGAAAAAGAAAACCCTAAACTCTCAACCTTGCTCCAGCTTGTATCATCAGTAACTTTTCTAAGTATGTGTTCTCTTCCATCACCCAATTCACTAATGCATTTTCATCTTGACAGGGTACTGTAGATAATTACTCTGTAAAGGCAATCTTTCAACTTGATGCTGATAATATCAACACCTAATGGAGACAATATTGATATTACATTTCCCTAGTTTGCTCATGTAGGGAAAAAGACTTTATTAAAAAAAAGCTGCATTGTACCTAAAGTTTTCCTCCTACTAAACTTGTTATTTTTATTTAGAATAGAAAAATATTGAGGCTTCTTACAAACAGGTCTCACCAAACCATGCTGGCTGTTTTACCATTTCTCTTCTACACATCGTCAGATACAAATTAATTGCTAAACTATTTACTCCTGAACTTTTATTTGGAATCAAAATTGACAGTTTCAATAATTCCCTTAACAGAAGAATAAAGAGGCACAAAACCAGATACACACAAATCCATTTTGCTGGCTATTTCCACCCTCTGGGATATTAAATAAATAAATAAAATCAGCAGTGCCTAATTCCTCAATCATTCTAGGATGAATTTTATTAGGATTTGCCACTTGAGCACATCTATATTAAGATTCCTTAGGCTATTCTTTCTGTGCTTTGGTTCCACTCTTATTTCCTGTCTAAGATTAATTTTATGAAAGTAGCAGGTCACAATACATCTCTTTTACAAAGTGTGAAGGAAAGAATCAGTCTTTGAAAGTCTGTTCCTTGTTCTTCTTTCTTATCTAATAACAGATCAAGGTAATGGACTTATCCCTTTGTGCCTCCTCTTACTCAGAGTTTTGGACCCTTTCATTGATTCTTTTCTCGTGCTTTGTAAATTGAAACTTATTTTGTTCTTCAGAGTCATCAATTTTACTCCTACATTCCTATGCTATTCCTTTATATTCATCACTAATCATGTTGTATTACTTCTGCCTGGACAACTCTTTTAATTTTCAGGCCATGGAAGAATTCCTGATACAAAGTCTCTTTTAGCATTCATTATTACTATTTTATTTCATTATTATAAACTATCTCAACACAAAGAAATAATAGGATATACATTAAAGGTAACAATTTTTCAGCCTTTTCAACAGACTAGACTCTGCCAAGTCCCAACATCGAGATCAATGGTCCAAGCATGGGGAAGCAGCAAGTAGAGCAGGCACGCTAGAAATCATCTCCTCTCTGGATATAACACTAACACACAGTCCCTTTTTCCTCCAAGAGCTACAATACATTTGGTATTCGGCATTCAGTGTTGCCATACTGGGTGTGTGTGAGAGCAAGGAAGCAAGCCATAGCCTTGGTTCACTATCCCTCCTTTGATATTCATAAAGTTAGGGTATCAACAGACAGCAATGAAAACTACCTTTCCACCAATTACAACAATGAGATTTTTTTTTAAACGTGGAGTATTCTACTTTTTTCTTTGTGAAAATGTATATCATTTAACTCTTCTTTTTGGGTGCTCTCAATAGCAGAGGATATTTTAGATGTCAATTTAAAATCAATACATTTTAAAGATGAGAAATCAAACGATATATATTCAGTTAACTTTAAAATCTTCCTTTACACCAACTCTCATAATACTTAACATGGACCCCAGCTGCTCAAAGCCTCATGTCTCACCATTAATTCTCATCTCTTTCTTGCTTATCAACTGCAGAGAGAAATATCCTCAGATCAAAGTCTAATTGGGAGCCCCAACTGTGTTGTCTCTTCATCACTGTAAAATTAACCTATCACTATATCATTACCTCAAATAACCTTAAAAAAGATTGATTTTGTATTACTGTCTGGATTTCTACATACTTCAGACAAATACCTACCATTTTCTAAAGAATGTAAATTGATTCTTTAACTGTTTGGAATAACTACTAACACTAATTGAAAAGTCAGTAATACACTGCAATCACAGAAAATATTATTTATTTCTTATATTCCTGGGAGAAAGGACTATTTCTCAAAATAGACTAATTCAAGGAAAACACTGAACGACAAATCCCATAGATAAAATTAAGAATTTTATTATGGAGGTTAAGTGAGCAACTAGTAAATAATCCCAGAATCCTAAATGCTACAGTTACATTTAAGGTCCAAAGACCAAGCACAAGACAAAAAGACACATTCAAATCACAGGTTGCTTTTCAAATTTTAACTCAGTAAACTCGGATTTCATAAAATGAGATACAAGAGATTAGCCACTGCTGAACGCCTGGAGACAGAAAGGAAACATTAACGATAGCTCATTGATTTATCTTCCATAAACTACCTGCCAGAATCAAAATATTAGGGCTTCAAGTTACAAAATCAAAACCAGCTCAGAAGAGCCAGAATTGATACAACAGTAATGAAGAGCAGCAGGAAAGTGCTGCACTGTTAGAAGCTGTAAATCAGTCATTTTTGACAGCATTTGATGGAAACTGAAAATCCCACACCAGTGTAACATATCCCCTTGATGAATGCTAGCAACCAAGACTATTACTGACCACTCCTTAAGATATTCTGAATGCTAAAAGCTTCTACTGACTTCAGATAAATTTGTCATCAGTCAGCACTCTTAAAAGACAGATTATTAGATCCAAACAACCAGATCTAGTAATTACCTCATAACTGATATTTAAAACACTACCTTTTAAAATTTGTGATGCTAAATTTAAGGCTATAAAACCTCAAAGTAAATTTGTATTTCTCATAGCATAGAAGCCAGAGACAGCATCATCTTACCAACTTTTTTGATAAGCCCTAATTTTCATTTATTTCATTTATAAACAGGAAGATAAACACGTAACAGGTTAATGTTCCATCACTATTATTCTTAATCCCATATCCTTTTTCTCTTCCTCCCTCATCTTATTTCCTCTTTTGTCATCCTGCTCCTTAGTACATCAAATTACAAATTCATCTCTAAAGGGACATGTCAGTTCCACTTATGAATTCTCATCCTCTGTTACACTAAATGAAATCTAGCTGTTGTTCCTTTTAAAGCAATCAGTGATAAAAACCTGAAAGTGTAAAAAACAAAGGTGCATTGTAACTTGAAGACTTCCAAAAAACATGGTTAAAAATCCCTTGATCTAGATGCTGAACAAAATATGTGCCTCATACACAACAGACTTTTTTCTTTGGAACTAGGTAATGGCAATTATTTGGAGAAGTGCCTTACCTTTACTACTGATGAACCAAAATGGTAAAGAGAGATTTGGCTGAAGTAGTTGAACAGAGTGGCAACTGTGATGGTTAGCTGGAAAGAAACAGCCCCTTGCAAGGAAGGGGCAACTTCTCTGACTAAACCAGTATCAGGAAGTGTAAAAGCTAAGCAAAGTTAAGAATTAAGTTAATAATGTAGGCTGCACCTGCTGATGTGATCAACAGATGACCGAGAGACTCTTGTATTTGAAGAATTTTTGGGTGTGATAAGGATATGAGGTTCTGGTAAAAGGATGGCTAAGTAATACTGCAATGCATGTGCAGCAGTGCAAAGAACACGAGGCTTAGTAAATGTGCGACCTTTTCTGTAAAGCAGGTGAAATATCACCTAGCGGCAGAGGTATGCAGCTCCATTTGAGAACAGTCCAATGACAGAACATGAATGCATAGTTGTGAGCACAGTGAGGGCAGTTATAGCCGTAACTCTTCCTTTGCTGGTTACTGTTGCTTTTCAGAAAAAGTTGGTCTTATACCTCATGATATATGTAACATCTGCATTTCATTGTTTTAAGGGCACTGTATCTCACATCACCTTATTTGTCAAGCACAGTGTCAATCCCAATATTATGCATCTTTTCCATGCCCCTCCTGACATTTCCTCTATTCAAAACTAGCTAAAAAAAACAAATAAAAAGTCATCTAGCTTGAATTCCCATTTCATAGCTCTGCATCTCTGTTCTGCTCTAACCTGTCTGATTCATATGAATGGATCACCAGGTAAGTATGGAGATGCCAGGGTGAAGACTGAGAAGATACATATGAGAGATTCAGAAGCAACACCTCCTCTATACACTCTGATACAATCTACCACAGATGACAGAACCCCAGAATTTTGCATTAAACACTTTATGCTCATCATTTACGAAACACAGTCACCGCCCAGATTTTATTCCAACTTTCTTCCTTTTCACATACATATGCATACCAACTGCACAGTCATGAATATTCAGCAACATGCAAGTGTAACAATGCTGATTCAACTACTGCACTGCAGGAATGTAAGGTCCTTTAACCTTTTATTAGAAATACTTATTAGATGAGAATGGTAAAAACTGTCCTAAATGCCTAACTAAGTAATAATTAACCCCTGGTCACATCTGTACCAAAGGAGGACTCTATGTAAAAACAGTGCTGTTACAGACTGTATATACTTATGATTTCCTAGAACCAATAAAGTCCTGCATCAATAAAAAGATAAGCCTGTTCACTCTATGTTTTAAGTTTTGGCTTTATATTATATGGCATAACTTATGAATAATTGGATCTAATTATAATCAAGAACTCTCAACTGGTGCAAGGATAAAGAGCAGTACTTTACTTGACATAAATGTCTCATTTTTCAGGCTTGCGTTCTTCAAACACCTAAGGTAATGTAATTTTTGACAGCTACAGTCACTGTCTCATATTTTCCTTCTGTCTATTCTGTCCTTATCCTACAGATTAGCACTAAACCTCATTTGAACTTCAATCGAATCATTTTTGCATGCTGAACTAGCAAAAGCCCAACCTATTTAACCTTATTTTTCTGCAAATTTAGTACACAAACAGGTTACCACAGAATCAGATAAGATACATGCAGTACCAGTAAAAAGAAAAACACGGTCAGGAAAACCAGGTAATCGTGAAACCAGCTGCCTTTGAATCTCAGCATCATACTCTTACATCCATCCACCAACAGCAAGACAGAAACTCAAGCCTTTTGTTTGACTTGAAGAACTGTTCTTTTTGTCTTCAAGCTCAACGTGCTGAACGTGCCAGCAAAACACCACAACACTGCAGATACAAATAATGAAGCTTTTAGCTGTCTTTCAAAAATGAAAAAGAATTATTTATACAAGTCCACTGTAGGATTCATGCAAACTTGCAAGTAAGAGGCCACTCTGTTTAAATAAGTAACACTATGCAATTCCTCCCTACTTTCAGTTTTTTTGGTATGATTGTACTTTGAAACATCTGGCATATACAATGACTACTAAGGGTGCTGGGAAAATTTGATGTGCTCAGTGTCCCCAGTCCTTGATGATTTTATTACTTGGTAATTATGGGAACTTTAAGTACACCGGGGAAGACTGATACACTTCCACCACACTTCTCCTCAGCCCTGTAACTTCATTAGCATTTTAGAATCCACGGAATGGCTGCATACATGTATCACAAGTAACAGTTTAGAAGAGAGATAATAATTTCCTTGCTAGGCAGCCTGAGTTGTATGCTGTTACAGCTTCCAAAATCCCTCTGCAATTCCAATGTGCATTTCCCTTCATGATTTAGTTATGCCCCACAATGTCATGATATTATATTAATTTCCTTTTCAGGAAAAGTTTTTCCTCCTTACCAAACCCCTCCTGTGACATTTTTTGTCTGTTTCTCTGCCTACAGAATTAATATTACTTTTGAATACTATTATTTTAATGTATTTTTTCAAGTTTTCTCAGATGTTGATTGACTCTTTTCTAACCCCACTCACAATATTAGCAAAAACCAAGAGTGGAGATAAGGACTGTCAGAAACAAGATTTTTAGGGACAGTGTTCCCAGGCAGCTACTGATACAAACACAATATTAGCAGCATTCAATTCAACTTCCTCCTAAAGGCAAAAAACCTCTTCAAGTCCTCCCTTGCAGGAGAAGAAGAAAGTGCCCAGACCCAATCAGAATCAACCTTGAATCAAGAGTTGCACCATTGCTGTAATTCCTCTTCCTTCCTATATTGTATATGCCCTCTTTTTTCTCTATCTCAAAGTTCTTTATTTATCTTCATTTTCTCCCTTACTGTGAAAAATCTGAATTTAGTTTCCTTTTCAAAAGAGTCTGAAGTAAACTTACGAACTTCTTGTGTTCCATCTCCAAACCAAAAAACCCCTACTGCCACCTCTGAGAGAGGCATGCTACAAAGACAGGATCCTTTCCTGAAGATTTTTGTAAAGTTTAGACATGAACTGATGATGCTTGTAGTTGTTAAGTCAGCTATATTGCTGTAGGAACAATTTAGCTCTTGAAGAAACTACAGAACAGAGAGTCTGCTACCTTCTCTGTGCATATACAGCATAATCTGACTATGAGTCTGCATCTTTTTAGCACAAAATCTTGGCCACTTTTAATATTTTTTTTTTATTTGCTGCTTTTAACTTTGCAGGGAGTGCTGTATAGCAGGCGATGTTGAGAGCATGCTTGTTAGTTAAAATGAGAGGAACAGAAAGGGTGTGAGTCTCTTCAATGGTCTAAGTGAAAAAGTATGTATGCTAATAGCTGTCAAAAGGAAAAAAAGGCCCAACCCTATCTCTAAAAAAACCAGACCAAGAAAACCCAATAAAAACCTCAAAACAGCATCAGCCACCTGCTTGAAAACACGACACTGAAGTAAACTTCTGCAGTCCAAGAGAAGTAACAAGTTGTAGCAGCTGTCCTCATTAACTGTGGCAGCAATACAGTGAGTGAGTCCATTTCCATTTCAAGTCATAAACAACGCACTATTATTTAGGTTGCAAACTTAAATTCACTTTCTGGATGCTCTGAAAAATTGCATGAATTCAGATGTTTTTCCTAAATAGCTAACATTTGGGAATCAGATCTGGATAGGGAGAAATCTACATTAGGGTATTTCACTGAAAGACTGATTTTAATTGACAAAAATTTTCATCTTCCAGCTGCACATTGCATCATCCAGATCATTAATGGAGATGTTAAACAGGGCTGAACACAGAATTGAGCCCTGGGGTACGATAGTAGTTACCAGCTTCCAACTAGACTTCACACCACTGATGGCCACTCCCTGTGGTCCATCTGTTTGGCACATTTTATGCTGACCTCACTATTTGCTCACCCAGCCCATACTGCAGCAGCTTCTCCACAAGGATGTCACAGAAGACACTGCTGAAAGACTTACTGATGCAAGTATCTACTGCCCTCCCTCCCGTTGTTTACCAAGCCAGTCATATCACTGTAGAAAATTATCAGGTTGGTCAAGAATGGCTTCCCCTTGGTAAATCTATGCTCACTACTCCTGATCATTTTCTTTAATGTGTCTTAGAAGGGTTTCCAGGATTAGCTGCTCCATCACCTTCCGTCCTTCTGAGAGATCGAGATAAAGCTGATGAGGCTGTACTTCCCTGGGTACTTCCTCCTGCCCTTTTGAAAACTGAAGAAACATTGACTTTCCTCCAGTCTACAGGCACTTCTCCCAGTTCCTCAATCTCCCAGCCCTACAATTGGGAGAGACTTTCCTCACAATGATATCAGCCAGCTCCCTCAGCACTCATGAGTTCATCCCCAGAGCGTTATCTATGTCCTATTTACTTAAGTATTCTCTGACCTAAACTTCTTCCAAGTGTACATCTTCCACGCTCCAGAATTTTCCTTGTGTTCTACAGTTCCTGAAGGTCTTTGCTAGTAGAGATGGAAGCAAAGGCAGCCTGCATAACCTCAGCCTTTTCCACATTCCCTGTTCATTCAGCCATCAGACCACATTTTCCCTAGTACTCCTCCTACTACTGGTGTATTTACAGAAGCAATTCTTTTTGTCTTTGACATTTGTCACCAGATCCAACTCCAGGTAGAGTCTGACTTTCCTAATCACATCCATATATGCTCAGACACTGTCTCTATACTGCTCCCAGGTTACCCATTCCTGCTTCTGCACATTTACTTTTAATGTCTGACTTTCATGATGAGCTCCTTGTTCATCACTGCACAGCTGCTGGCATTTTAGCCTGACCTTGTAACTGTTGGGACAGACTGCTCTTGAGCTCCGAGGAGGTGATCCTGGAGTATCAACCAGCTTTCCTGCATCTCCCCAGGGCCTGACCCTGGGGGATTCTTCCAAGTAGATCCCTGAAGAGGCCAGAGCCTGTGTCTCTAAAATCCAGGACAATGATCTTGCTTTCTTATTCTTAAACCAGGCTTTCAAAGAAAGCCAGGACTAATATAACTAACTGACTGAATAAGAAATAGATTACATTAGTTTCTGTCAGAGACCATATAGCTTAAAGGAAGTATTGCTAAACTAGCACAAACACAGTGAACTTCTTTCTTGAAAAAGTTATTACCTAGAGAGTCTTAAAAAAAGCCCTCTCTGCCCAAAAATCATTAAATACCTAAAAGGTTTAAGAAGTAAGGTATCAAAAAAGTAATATAACATATCTTAATCTTCAGTTAGACTGACATTAATATTGAATGAATTTATTGGTAGTATATGAAGAACATTTATTAAATACAGTGCCATCTTTTAACTCAAATGTTTATTCACATTTCTTATTATCTTAATTATTGTTATTGGAGCACACCATGTTTACAAGCTAATTCAATGAAATTGTATTTATGTCTGAAGCTTATCAGTTAGTGTTAGGTGGACACTATTTGTTTCTTTATATCTTCTTGATTGCTGTTTTCACTGAATAAATGCAGAAATTCCAAGTGCAACAACAGTGCAGTTAAAAGTTTTGCAAGAGCAGGCCATTATAACCAATAGAGAAATAAAACACTTGGGCAACAAGGTACTTAAATTATAATCTCAAATCGTTGACTGACTTTGTCTACTGTTTAATTCACTACTAATTTTCCCTCAAGAAGCTGTCCATTTCTTCCTCTCCTTGTCCCCTCCTTCCCTTCTCTCTGAACCTCATTGCTTTGAAACTACTTTCATACATTTGAAAAATAAGAAAGGACATTCCCACTATCTTACATTTTGAATATGTAATTAAATGTTTAGGTTTTTTTTTCCCTGAAAGACCATGTGCTTCATTACTACATCCAGCTGTGTGTAAATATTGGATTCATGTATCACTGCCCACACTTTGACGATTTATATACTGAAGAGCCATTTATTTTACACCATATTCTTGCTATTGATACTATGTAGCCATAAACCTGTTTCCTTCCTTCCCAAATACTCTCTAGGTAGCAGTTTTTAGCCATTTTCAAGACTGTCACCTCAAAAAACGACAAACGGAGAAGGTAAAATGTCTTTCTTGACTTACACCACAGCATTTAATGTCAAAGAACAAATTAAGGTCCTTGGATTAGTAACAGCGTCAAAAACTATCAGAGTATAAGAATTACCTTTCCTACTCTATTCTATGTTCTATGAAGGGCTCAATCAAGTCTTTATACACTAATAATACCTGTTTGAAAGTTTTATTTTAATTTCATCTAGTCTGTTACAGGAACATTTACTTCCTACATGTCCTGGATCACCTTAAGTATCAAAACCTTCCTGCGAGGTGAATCAGTCTTCAGCTGCAGACATGAGTGAATAATAAAAGAATCTAATAAAAGACAAAGAGAGCTGTCAAACAAGCAAAAAAAAATTCTCTCACAAATCTAAACACCCTCCTTCCACAGAAGAGACATATTATCTAGCCTAATCCCTAATACTCTAAAAACATGAACTGAGGCATGCCATTCTAGCTACTTGGGAGCCCTTTAATAAGTGGGTAGATCCATAATGCATCTGAAGGCCAAATACCTAAGAAAAACATTTTTTTAAAATAAATTCAGAACATAGTATTTTATGTGTCTGTACTACTATACTAAGAGTTCTAAGATTAGCTGTGACACTCATAAGCATGAGCTGCTTCAAACACATCTAAGTTTGCTATTATTACTTCACAGTTTTCAACATTTCTAAGAAAAGTAAAAGATATTTTGACACTCAAGCAGAGAGATATCAAATTTTAATTATTTACTTAATTAAAACAACATTAATGGGAACTGATTTTTTTAATTTGCTGAAAAGGATGTTCTTGACAAATAAAAACCCACGAGTTTGAACAAAGATAAGCCTAGGAGCTAAAAGAATGTAAAAATAGAGGCAAAATGCTAAGCAGAGTTATTTCAGTTGCCTTGGCCCCAGATTAATGCAATTTCACAACACACTATACTTAATAATAAACATTCTCAATTCCTACTTTAAAAACTGCAAGTATATATACATAACACTAAGGTTTTTGAAATATTGATATACACACAAACTCTCACTACATAAAAAGACCCAAACACCCCACTTCTTTTAGATTCTCCCCAAAAAACCCAGACTAGCAGGCAAGAAAATGGGTACAATATAAGATCCTTGCAAAACCTTCACAGACAAAAACCTTTAAACATATTCCATGTTCCAATTCACAGACTCAATCAAAAACTTTATGATACAGAGAACATCACAATCATCATGGTGATTAAAAGTGTAAATCACAGAATCCTAGAATCATCAAGATTGGAAGAGATTCAAGATTTGATTTAAGATCATTAAATCCAACCATCAACACAGCACTAATTTCAAAAAAGTATTCCTACTAACACCTAATGCTAGAGGCACTAGCAACCAGAGTAGATGTTTCAATACTGACATGTTCATTTACTTCTGTACTAATTTCCAGAAGAATTAAAATGTAAGTGTCAAACCCTTTCTGTACTCTTGATTATGTGCCCTACTGGTTTATTCAATTTCCACTAAAAACTAAAAAGTGAAAAAAAAAGCCCTTTCAATGAGCTAATTCATGCATCTTATAGATGTGAATTTAACCTCATAGCAAGTAATGGAAATTGATGACTTCGTGCAGGATAAACAAACACTGAAAAAATACCCCAAAAACATTAACTTTTCCTCCCTTTAATAGCTTGTTTACTACTCTAATTAAGTACCAGCAATGACACTTTCAGTTGTTTTACTACTAATCACTTCATTAGATAAACTAGCCATGATGGACAGCCAAAAACTGAAGACCAAGCTGCTGCTGAGGAGGAACTGCAGCAGAAAGATGAAAAAAAAATCTGTAGAAGAAAACACTGACAAAACAGATCTTCAAAAAGAATAAAAATAGAATTAGGCTTAAAAAGAAAACTTTATCAACTGTTGCTAAACTGTATGTCAAGAAAAGCTCCAAAAAATCTGACAAGAACTAACTAACTTCCAATGAAATCAAATGGCAAAGTATTTTGGACTCAAATTTTAGTACAAACTTCATCATTTAGTACAAATTTTAGTCATACTTCATCTTTGACCTTAGGGAACACCTCCCTCACACTGACAGGTGTAAGATCACACAAGAAATACAGTGGTTTCCAGTATGGACTGTGTCATAAGCAAAGTCTGTCTGTTTGTCAAAACACACTGGCCATTCAGAATAAATCCACATTTTTTTTGTGGTGAACAAACAAATGTTTTGTGTTTTGTTACTTACAGGCTGCACAAACCTGGATTAACAGAAAGTGGAAAGGTGTCACCCTCCTTTTTAGATTTCTTTGCCACCTATAGCAGGCAGTCAGAGGAATGACCCTCGAAGATTATAAACGTTTCACTCTCTCAGTTGGTATCACAATTCAGATGATATTAATCCTCTGAGAGGATATTACACTCTTTCTTCTCCGCAGAGGTCGTCACCAGGCTCTGTCCTCTCTTACCGCCTAGCTGGAAAGCTCCCCGTTTCTGCACGCTGTGGCACCAGGAGGCCAAACGCCAGCGGGACTCACGGAACGGGGGCGACTGGGGAGTGCAGGCCAAACACAAGCTTTTACAAGCAGGCCCTGCAGGAGCTCCAGGGCCTGCGCCAAAGTGACTGCCCCAGCCTGCCGGGCCGCGGGATGTGCCTGAATGGGCTCCGCGAAGGCCGCGGCCCCTGCAGCGGCACCCGCCCGCCGCAGCCGCTCCGTCCTGTCCCGACCCGCGTCCCGACTGACCTGCGCCGCTGCCGGGCCCGGCCCTTGGCGACTCCGCGGGTGCGCCGGGCTCAGCCTCGAGCCTCTCAGCGAAGCTCTGCGCGGACGGAGCCGCCTCGGGTGCTCTACCCTCAACCGCCCCGGCCAGCAGACACCGTCCCCCCAGCCGGGTCACAGCGGCAGCTGCCCAGAGCGGCGGCCACACGGACCGCAGTGCGCCTGCCAGCGCCCGGCGCGGCTGCGCAGGAAGCGCTGCGGGAGGCCGGGACGGCGCGCAGGAAGGCCTCCCTGCACGGCGGCCGTGCCAGGGCGGGCCGTGCGCTGCTTGACTGACAGCCCGAGCAGCAAATCAGCGGCCCGGGTGAGGCGCAGTAGCCAATGGCGGCGGGGGAGCGGCCGGCTCTGCGGCCGGTGATCCCGGGTCGGCGGGCCCACTGGGACCTGAATGGCCATGCAGGCAGTTAGCGGCTCCTGCTTCGGGGGCCGCTCGTGTGGGGGCGAAAAGACTCCTGGGCTGGGGTGGCGTGGTCACCGAGCAGCTTGGAGTCGAGGGCAGTCTGGGGTGGAGTCTGTGGGGAGGCGGGAGGCATGTAGAGCATTTGCGGGCAGGATTCGCAGGCCTGTGAGAGGAGAAACGAGCAGACTGGGGAAGGAGCTTGACAGCAGCCTTCAAGCACTGCAGGCGGTATTTCTCCAGCAGCTGCGCTGTTCGGAACGTGGTTGCTCGGTTGGGTACTGGCATCGGTGTCAGGTCTTCCCTCACGGGCTCGAAAGTGTTTTAGGTGATTCAAAAGCTATGATTTAATTGCGTGGTACACCTTAGGTGAGGCAAAGTGCACTGTGCAGTTGGCTGTTACTGTTCTGGAAAGCAAACTAAAGAGAACTCTGTGTGAGCAGCTTGGGGGAATTGGCAGTGTTTATTAAATAAAAGTTAAAAGATACTCAAAGAGTGATTTATTCATTTCCAAACCATAGCTATATTTAGTTTTGACGCATTCATGAGCACAGATTCACAGGTGACATTAAGGGTTATAGTTCCTCAGAGAACTTCCTGAGGTTATCTCTGCTGAGGGGGCATTCCATAGGCACACGTTGTTGGATTCTGTACCATTTTTTTCTAACTTACGAGAAATTAGATAGCACTCTGGACTACCTCAAGTATCACAAAACAAAATTCAGACATTTATGAATATCAGGATCCTGAAAGAACAGCTCTGTTCACTATTTACATGTAGTTTTTCACAATGATAAACCAGTTAGGCAAAACATGCCTGGCTTTGTTAGTAATGAGTAATTCCTCTTTTAGAATACCTGTTTGACGTGAATAGGGCTAATTCATGTGATTTCACAAAAAGGGGATTAGATCTTTTTGTATGAAAAGTCCATTTTAAGCAAAATGAGGTAACTGTCTTTTGAGCTAGAAAGACTCTTTTGTTTAATGGAAAGACATTGAGGTGGAAAGCTTATTACCACTAATAAAAAAAAATCAACCCCAAATATTTAAATAGTATACTATGTACACCAAGGTATTTGGGGTAATTCTTGTTTAGTTTTTAGAACAAAACCAGGTAGTAATTTACTTCTGCTGAGGAGTAGCTAATTGAACCATGAAATTAATTTATTATCTTTATCATTGTATATTTGAATTAGGAACAAAGGAAAACACTTCCTTGTGTGGGGCACTGTGGAGATCTTATCATTTGAGATTTTGTGAAGTGAGACTTTATGTCACTTGGGCGTAGCAGGGGAAGGCAATAGAGGACCTGCAGCTCGGGAGTGAAGCAAGGTGCTGGTTTTTGGTGAGTCTAATACTGTGGCTGTCTCTGGGAGCCATGCTTTCTAGGTGAACCCTTGCCTGTGTTTTGACCTGACACTGCAGAGGCAGCTGACTATCTGTGTCCATCGCAGGAGGTCTGAACAAATGCTTGCAGGGCTAAATTGTCCATGCTTGGAATACTTACAGACCCTGTAACAGGAAGTATCATAGCATAGTGCAGAGCAAGTGTTCCATGTAGAGTTAGAGTTTTGACGTGAGTTCTGGAAGCTGAGTTTCAGAATACTCCATGAGTAACTCTTGATGAAGACACCTTTTCTTATTTACTCCGGTTGCTGAAATAAACAGTAAACGAATAGGGGTACTTCATATCCAAAGCGTGTCTTCCTTTCTACATTTCTGTACTCATCTGACACTCACATTTTACTGCTGTAACATCTGCTCTGTTCATATGGAGGTCATCATGCTGCTGAGAATTCTCTCTCTCCCCTCAGGCCCGGATGGGGATAAAGACACCAAAATCATTGCTGAATAGGTTGGTTTTACAGACTGGATAACCTTATTGCTTTGGAAACTGGGAAAGAACATACTTGCTTAAAATATACTACGTTGATGAAAAAGGGAGTTTTCAGGTATGCTCTCTAAAGAAATAGAGAGCAAACTAAGATTCTCTTTGAAACACTTTAACACCCCTTCCTCCATGCAAACAGTACTTAAATTATTGTGGTTTGCTGGCGGTTCAGTAATCAAAATGTTATTTGTAGTGTCTTTGTAGTAGGCTGCACGGATTAGGAATTTTAGTCACTGCTGGTAATATTCTTCCTGAAGCAGAAAACCACAACTAAGGGACTGAAATATGAAGAAAGAGAGGGGGATGGAAGAAAAATGAAAAGCTAAAGCATACCTTTGTCCAAGGTTTCCATTTGTGTCTAACCTTTCCTGTCATTTCTACCCTTCTAATTCTTTCAGAATATGATAGAAAAATGTCTCCTCTGACTACAGAAAAGCACTCTCAAATTTCTGTGCCACTACTTGAAACACGGTGATGCTTTTAATGCAGACATTTTCCATGGCCTCAACTGCTCACAGGTCTGTACCAAACCAAAGTAGCCACTGTGAATACCTAGCAAGTACTGTTCATAAACATTTTTATAATGTTTGACCTTAAGAGTGACCTGAAGATTAATGGATATGTTGTATCAGTTTTAATGGGTCTCTTCTCCCTTGGATACACACATGTGACTCCCATTAGTCTTAATGGGAGTTATATGTGTGCCTAGAGGTTAGACAAGATCTCTGAAGGTGCTGTTATGCTCTCTTGTATTAACGATCTCGTAATTGCTGAGGTGCTGCACCTTTGCATTGAAAGCAAACTAATTAAATTGGTCTAGTACAAGTTGGTATACTAGCATACCTGGCACGTATGTGTGTTTTCCTGTGGGCCCCTCAGTACACAGAGGTAGAAGCCAAATCAAATACGGAATTTAAATTTTACATGTGGCTTGACTTTCTTTGTAATTGTTTTTTGTAATCCAAAGTGAATTCATGAGTTTGATTGCTAAGAAAGATGATTGTTCGTGTGAATACAGAGGAAGAAGCTGAATGTGGTGTTTTATTTTATCATGAAAGCATGTATTGAGAAAAGGAGTTGAATTGATTCTTATTTTGATGTTCCAAATCATGCACTTTGAAAAAAGACACTTAGGTCTAAAGGATTAACATGAAGCTTGATGTTGAATTTTAATTATGGCTTTGTTACTCGTTTCTTCCAAGAGCCTTTAGACAAAGCACTTCACCTTTCTTTGATTTCCATGTATGTAAAATATCTGCTTGCTTCTTAGTGCTGCAGACATAAATTAATATCTGTCTCATGCTTTGAAATTTTAAGATTGGTATGTTTTAACTGTATTCTGCAGGCATAATCGTTGAAGTACAGACGGAGGAAAAAAATCATAGTAACCACCTGATACAGCCAAGCAGAAGCTCTGGTGATGATGCAGATCTCTTGAGAGGAGTGATTCTATTCCATAGTTTATGATGCATAAAAGAGCCTATTGG